>JAWWLV010000070.1:3946903-3974723 GCA_035041135.1 Platyrinchus mystaceus
CAGTGGGCTCCATGGGCACCTTTCCCTGGATGCTCCCAGTTTGCACTGGGAATATTTCATCAGGCTCTCAACAGTGATGTTCTCTCCTTCCTGCCCCTGAAAGCAGCTATTTTTTTTCTCCTGCCCCCCTTTTCTCAAAAGAGCAGTGGCTTTTGCAGCCAGCTCCTGTTTTATTTTTAAATGCCTTCTGGAGGGTTATTACTGCAGAAAGTTGCAGGAGGAGCTTGAGCCAAAATCTGGGGCCTGAATAAAGGGTGAGGAGTGAATCCCCTCGGGGTTTCTCAATTAAAACCGTTGGGGGGGTGAACTCAGAGCAAGTGGCTCACTTGCAGTGGACTCCTCAGGCTGTGCTGGGGTTTTGGAGGGGATTGGGAGCCTTTTCAGTAATTCAGACCGTTCAGCAGCCCTTGCAGCATTGATGACTGTGGCTTAGATGGGAGCTGGTGTGAGCAGCTTGGTATGTGGTGTTTGTTTTGACAGGCTGGGATATAAACCAGGCCGTGGAAGTGTCTCCTGGAGCACTGAGTGGGCAGCTGAGCCTCTGGATGGTTCATCCTCCCTCAGGAATCCATCCAAGTGTTCAGTGCAGCTTTGTGAAATCAGGGCTGGCTGAGCAAGGGCTGCTTCCCAAGCTCGTGATCTTCCTGCGGGCACTGCCAGGCCGGGAACGGATCCCAGGGGGGTCTGATCCATCCTAAATGTGGTGCCAGGGCTGAGGGGAGAGCTGGGCTCTCCAACCTCTTTGGATTCTTACCCAGCAGTGTCATTTTGTTGGATTCACAAGGATTTGTGCAGGTGTGAGCTGAGGACACCACGACAGGGCAGGCTTTGCCCAGCTGGGTTGGTGCCAGAGCTTTGCTTTTCCATGGGTGTTAAAATCAGCCATTGCAGCACCAGGAATGGCTGATACTGGTTGTCACTGGGGCAAACTCCCAGTTTTCCATAGGGGAAGGGGGTTTCCATTTCACCCTTCAGCTCTGGTGGCTCTGAGGACGCTCAGCCTCAAGGGAACTGTTTTTATAACCTTAACCAGAGGATTCATGGGAGGAACAACCTCTTTAATGTTTCTTTCTAGTGGTTTAACGAGCTAAAAGTTTCTGTTACCGTGTCCTCAAACCTCCTGGAGATAAATCCATGATTCCCTGGAGGGTCCCTGTGAGTGTCAGGGTGTGCCCAAAGGCTGCAAGGGGTGATAGTGCCCCGGAGCAGCTCCAGCAATGCTGATAAATGCTGCTCTGTCCTTATTCACTGATAAAAACCCATTTTTCTCTGAAAAAACTTTCCCCTTCACTCCAACCAGGGCATCTCCCCCTGGCACACGAACCTGAGGGCTCTGTGAGGAGTGGAAAGGCTAAAATGTTGGTTTAGCTGGAGCTGGAGGTGCAGTAAGAGGGTGTTTGAGGCTGTGGCATCAGAGCTGAGCCAGGCAGGGCCTCTGGGCAGGCTGTGCCTCCAGAGCCACTCACAGACTCTTAAAAAACCCCACCCAAACATCCTCCCTGCGTGGCTCTGGAGTCACCCCCGGGTCAGGGGGCAGCCTGGGATCCCAACCCACCTCCTGGCTCTGGGGATAACCCACCCCACCCCCCCAACTTCCTCCTGTCTGCCCTAATCCACAGATTTGGAGCCTTCCTTGTAGCACCTCCTGGCTCAGCAAGGACACCCAGAGTACCAGCAGTGAGGAGCTCACCCCTGTTGTATAATGTTATTTATTGCCAAACCACCTGCTGGGAGGATTTTTGAAAGCCTGTGTATTAATTTTTTTTTTTAATTTTAAATATTCCCTGGCATAACGAGGCTTCTCCATCCTAGGGCCACCCAGGGCTGGGATTTAGGAGTGCAGCTGCTCGTCCTGCACTCAGTCCTTGCTGGTCCAGACCCCAAAGTGCCACTGGAGCAGGAGGGTGACACTGAACCAGGAGGGTGACACTGCTGACACCCTGAGTCATGGTGGTGGTGGCACCGTGGCGTGGGAGGTTGTGGTGGCTCGAGGTGGTCCATGTGACAAGAGTGAGCTGATTATTCCAGCCCTGCTGTAGTATCTGCCTATTAATCCTTTTAGTCCTACAAAGGCTAAATATATCTAGAGTTTAAATCTAACCTTGACTCTCATGCTTAATCCTGCCCTGCAGTCTCACGTTATGGTGTAGCTGGGAGAGAATTCCATGTGTGGACCAAGGGAGGGATCCTGGCTGACCCTGAGTGAGCCTTTTATTCCAGGTCCTTACTTTTTACTGTGCTAAACTTGTGGATTCTCCTCTGATTGAGTCAGTCCTAGGTTTTGGTGGGTATAATGAACAAACAAGGATGTGCTTTTAATCAGGTCTTCACCAAGAGCTGTTCCTAAACTGGGAAGTGAATTCATCAGCTCCATTAAATTAATATTGTTCTCAAGGGCCACTCTTGAGGGAAAAAGCAGCCAGTAATGGCAGGAAAGGCCAGAAGACTCAATAAAAGCTTTTTTTAAAATCATGAGTTCCCTGGAACAGGTACTTGGAGGTAAGTTAGAGGTTGTCCTGGAAGGATCCATGAGCCACAGATTGCATTTACAGCCCCAAAGCCCTCAGGATACTCCAGACTTTCCCCATAAATAGGAATTAAACCGTTAACAGCATATCTAGAGCCTCAAACACGGCACTGCTTTTTTAGGGCTTTGAAATTACACTTTCCCCCTCTTCCCCCTCCCACCTCACTCTCATTAGCTTTAGGCTTTGCTATTTTAGCAGGATAACTCTCTTCATCTGCAGTAATGCCTGGAAAAAGGGCTGGCACAGTTTACTGGAGGCTTTCAGGTCCCTAATTCGGGCTGTGGCTTTGGCCACTTCCCCGTGCAAGGTGACACCCAGCCCGTGGTGGGAGCTGGACACCCCAAGTGGGGCTGGCTGGAAACTCCAGCCAGGGGGGTTAGTTTAAAAAAAAAAAAGAGTTTTAAGACACTCCTTCCAAAGCTGATCTTCCTTCAGCAGGACTGAGGGTCTGCTCCTGGCTGGCAGAGGAGCTGGGAGGACCTGTGGGCTCTGCCACCCCCTGGCTGATGCCCTGCTGGGTTTCCTGGGTGAAGGGGGTAGGAGGGGGGAGGAAATCTAAGCTTGTTAATCTTTCCCCTGTGGTGTTTTTATCCCTGGCATGATGTCCCACCCACACCTCGGAGCTCTCCCGCCTGCCCCAGCCGCATGCCAACCTGGAATTCCCACCTGGGAGCTGTGGAAACTGTGGAGTGAACTGATCAAGTGTCTCATGCTGGGATTGCAACCTGGGGCTCCACGTTTGGTTTTTTTTTTTGGGGGGGGGACACAAATCCTGGGCTTGGTGCTGCTCTCCTGGCCAGGCTGGGCCTTCCTGCATAAGGCTTGAGGGGATTTGATGGTGCAATTCCCGTGCTGAGGAGTTTTTGCTGCTGTTCCTACAGCAGTAAGGGAACATTCTGGAGCTGATTGCACTGCAGTGAGGTTGTCTGAGAAAGAAGGGGGAAAAAAAAAAAGCAGGAGCACAAACTTAACATTGGCATGGCTGTTACTTCTGGCTCAGCAGAACTCTGGGGGTTGTGGTGTTTTCTTCCCTCTTCCTCTAAGAGTTGTTTATTTTGTGTGGATGGAAGAGGGAGGCAAGAAATCTCCAAGTATAATGATTTAAGCATCCTGCTGCTGTCTTAATTCCCATTTCTGACGTGGAGGGGAATGCAGACACCTCGGTCCCAGTTCACTTGGTAGTTTCTGAGCTGCTCGAGGCAACCAGGGGTGGGGTTGGTGTGAAACAGCCACGTGTCTCTTTGCAGGGCCACGATGGGCCTCCTGGAATATCGGGGTGTTCATCTGTATCCGCTGTGCTGGGATCCACAGGAACCTGGGAGTTCACATATCCAGGGTCAAATCTGTCAACCTCGACCAGTGGACACAAGAACAGATCCAGGTAATGAGGGTGCAGTAAATACAGGGGATAGAGGGGGGTTTGTTAGTGGGGCTCCATAAATATGGGAGTAGCCAAAGCCTGAGTAGCCCAAAGGTGTGGGAAGAGCAGCAGGAAGATGATGTTGGGAGGGAGAATGTCATCATTTCAGAGGGTGAAGGCAAATGAGCTGCAAGTGCTGTTAAACTGCCAAAGGCTGCTGCTGTCTGGAGCTGCTGCCCACCTCCTCTCCCTGAGGCTTCCAGGAGCCAAATCCGGGATTTCCAGAGGGGCTTTGGGTTGCTAATGTGATATTTATCTTGTCTCTGACTAAATATTGTGCTGTGGTGCTTAGCATTGGGTCATTGCACAGGAGGGGGGTGTAGCAGCTGCATCAGGATTCCCCTGGCAGGTGAAGAGTGGCTTTGGGTCCAGACAGAGCTCAGAAATCCACCCCTGCTTGGGGTCAGCAGGGCTGGACTTGCCTGGGATGCTGTGGGAGAGCTTTAATGTCTGGAAAAGCAGCAGTTCAAGGACTCTCTTGATTTTTTTTTTTTTTTCAGTGTGTGCAGGAGATGGGAAATGGCAAAGCAAACCGTCTCTACGAAGCCTTCCTGCCCGAGAACTTCAGGAGACCTCAGACAGACCAGCATCCTTCCTTCAGGGCAGGACAGGGAGCTGCAGCTTTGGAACTGCCCTCCTTGCAGCACTGGAACAGGAGCTCCAACTCTGGGGGTGGAGAGCTGGGACACCAATGTCCCCACGTGGGGCTGTTCCACAGCCCAGAGCTGTGGGCAGTGGGAGGGGGGGTTCCAAAGGGCTGAGTGTTCCAAAAGCTCAGTGGAGACCTAATTGTGGCCTTCAGCGCCTGAAGGAGCCACGGGAGAGGTGGGGAGAGACTGTTTCCAAGGGCCTGGAGTGACAGGACACAGGGAATGGCTTCCCACTGCCAGAGGGCAGAGCTAGATGGGATACTGGGGAGAAATCCTTCCCTGGGAGGGTGGGGAGGGGCTGGAATGGATTTCCCAGAGAAGCTGCCTCATGCCTGGAAGTGTCCAAGGCCAGGGTGGAACAACCAGGGATAGTGGAAGGTGTCCCTGCCCGAGGTTGGAATTAATTGATCTTTAAGGTCCTTTCCAACCCAAACCACTCCACGATTCCGTGATAAAAAGGTTTAACACTTCTGAAAACTTAAACTGTAACTTCTGCCTTACAGGAGGGTTTCTGAATGCTGAGTGAACAGGGCTACAGTGATGTGAGCCCCAAAAAAAACCCCACAGGAGCACCTCCCCACCCTCATTTTTTATGTCTTAAGCTGGTGCCTGAGATGCTTTTTTATGTGTAGGATCCAGTGCTGGTCACTGTAAATCTGTGCTAATGACAAGGAGTAAATCTAAAACAGTGAAGAAAACACTCTAAGAATCTAAGCCCTGATTTAATGCACCTTTTATAGCACTGTCATGCTTAGAATAACCCAAGGGCAAAAATCAAGCAGCTAAAAGGAGTTTGGATCCAGCACTAAATTATTTTAAGAAAGTTACTGCTGGAAATGCTCTTTAAACAGTCATTAGTTTAGTTACAGCCTGTACCTTGTACCTACTTGTCAAATAATACCACGTAAGGCTTCTATTCTGGACTCCTTTGTCCTTAACGAGCTGCTGAAGAGCCGTGGAGAGTTTCATCCGGGATAAATACGAGAAGAAGAAATACATGGACAGGAGCATCGACATCAGCGCCTTCAGGGTCAGTCTCTGGGCACTCCTGCACCCGCAGGGGTGGGGAGGAGTCAGTGTGGGTGTGCCTGTGTGGAAATACAGCTCAAATAATTCCTGTATCCGTGACTAATCCCTCCTCCAGGGCTGGTTGCAGCCAGTCAGGGAGGGAGAATTTAAAACCTGCGAGGGCTTTTATCCAGTTCCTTGCTCAGAGCAGGACAGATAAAAAAAAAAATCTGTACAGCTCAAATACAGCTCTTTATCTGCATCTGAGGGCTTTCAGATCAGTGACAGCATCGTGTCTGAGCTGTGCTGGGGTGGTGCTGAGCTCTGACCCTCACACCAGTGTGCTTGTCCTCACAGAAAGAAAAGGATGACAAATGGAAAAGGAGTAACGAGCCTGTATCGGAAAGAAAACTGGAACCCATCATCTTTGAGAAGGTGAAAATGGTAAGAGCAGAGGGCAGTGGTGGAGGATCAGTGGTGGAGGCACCTCTGAGGCAGAGCAGAGGGGACCCAGCCTGCTCTGGGAGCATTTTTTCTGCCCTCAGTCATAGCAGTGGGTGCTTTGAGTCACTCTGCTGGTGGGAGCTTGTTTTCCTCTGCTCACCCAGATATTAAGCAGATGTGCTCTGCCTTGCACTGCAGAGCAGATTGGAATCCAGCTATTCCCTGCTTAGTTTTCCAGCCTGAGCAGCTCCTTTTGCCTGGTTCAGAGCCTGCTTGGATTTGACAGTGGGCTCCAACCTGTTGGGGCAATAAAACAGCCCAGTAATATTTCACTCTGAAATTCTCTCTTTGGCAGAGCAAAGAGAATTCCACTTTCATTTTCCACTTCTTTCATTTATGTCCACTGAGAGGAAAAAGTGGATTTTAAGGGTTAATCTCATTAAAGCCTCAGACATACCAGAGTAAACCCCAAATCTGATCAAGACTTGTGGTGTTCTTTCCCCCCCCCAGCCTCAAAAGAAAGAAGAAATGCAGCAGTCTAGAAAAAGTTCTCCTAAATCTGAGCCAGTAATGGACTTGCTGGGACTTGGTAAGAGCCTTTCCAGCCCTTTTGCCCTGTTTTTTTTTGATAAACCATCTTGGGAATTTGATGAGCTTTCAGTGCCGCTGTTCCCTGTCAGGTGAACAATAGGAATAGTGGAGTGTTCTGCTTAAAGTGCTCCAGTGCAGCTCAAGCACAGCCCCCAGTGCTGCAGCAGGAGCATTTTTCCTGGTGTTTTCCCCCTGTGCTGGAGCAGTTTTGTGCCTGGAGCGTTGCAGGAGCAGCTCTGTGGTCAGCTCTGTGTCCCTGGACTGTTCCGGGGTTAACAGGACACACAGGGCACTTGCTGAGTCCTCCAGAAGGAGGAGGGAGGTGCTGGCAGGGGGGTTCAGGTGGCTGGGTGGGGTGGCACCTTGGCAGGGGGGGAAGGAGGTGTCCCCAAGCCCTGTGTGGGAACAGCCAGCACAGCTCTGTCTCTCCCAGATGCTCCCGTGACAACCCCGGTCACCAACGGCAGGCCCAGCAGTCTGGAGAAGGACCTCGACCTCTTTGCATCGGTGGGATCAGGCTCAGACTCCAGGAGGGTGAGCAGGGAATGCTGGGGCTCAGCAAGGTCATGGAACCACTGGATAATTTGGGGGGAAAGGGCCCTTAAAGGTCATCTCATCCTTGCAATGAGCAGGGACACCTTTCACTCCAAACCCTGTTCAACCTGGCCTTGAACGCTTCCAGGGGTGGGAATTCATTCCTAAAATACCCTCCTTAATGGAAATTTGCCCCCTTTTCATGGTAAAGCCACGAGCCCTTGTCCTGCCACGTGTCCCTGCACGGCCCTGCTGGCCTGAGGGGCCGATCCCTGGGGCCCTGCCTGGGGCTGGGTGCACACACTGCACTAATCCCTGTCCCTGTCTCAGGTCATTGGCTCCATGCCAACCTCTGGAAGTGCCGGTTCTGTTCCCGAAAACCTGAACCTCTTCCCTGAGCCTGGAGGCAAAGGGGAGGAAGTGGGGAAGAAACAGCTCTCCAAGGACTCCATCCTGTCCCTGTATGGCTCCCAGACCCCCCAGCTGGCTGCCCAAGGTACCTCAGGGCTGAGCTGTTCATGGGCAACACTGGTTTGGGGGGGATGGGGTGTCCTGGCAGCTGGCAGGGATGTGGGAATGCAGGTGGTCCTTGAGAATTCCAGCGTGGTTTGGGTGGGAAGGGACATTAAAGCTCATCCAGCCCCACCCCTTCCCTGAACAGGGACACCTTCCACTATCCCAGGGTGCTCCAACCTGGCCTTGGACACTTTCAGGGACGGGGCAGCCACAGCTTCTCTGGGAAATCCATTCCAGCCCTTCCCCACCCTTCCCACTCTCCCATCTCACCCTGCCCTCTGGCCCTGGGAAGCCGCTCCCCGTGTCCCGTCACCGCACCTCCCTTTCCAAAGCCCCTCTTGGGAACAACACGAGGAGCGTGGGGGCCACGTGTGTGGGGGTTGGGATGGAAGGTGGACATTCCAGGACATCTTGGAAGGTGGACATTCCGGGACAACGAAGCTCTTCCCTCCTGTCTTCCCTGCCTTTCCCCAGGCGCGATGTTCATGGCCCCGGCTCCGATGGCGTATCCCGCCGCCGCCTATCCCAGTTTCCCGGGCGTCACCCCGTCCAGCAGCATGATGGGGGGCCTGCTGGCCCCGTCGGTGGGGATGGTGGCCCAGCCTGGCCCCGGGGGGATGGTGGCTCCCGTGGCCATCCCGGCAGGATACGTGGGGAACGTGCAGACGGCCGTGCTGGGCGTCCCCAACGGGGTGCTGGGCGCCCAGCAGGGCGGGTACGTGGCCGGGATGGCGGCGGTGCCACAGCCCGTCTACGGGGTCCAACCCGCCCAGCAGCTGCAGTGGAACATCGCCCAGGTGAGGGGGCACTGCTGGGGCACGGGGAGGGAGCTGGGATGGGCACTGCTGGGACATGGGGAGGGAGCTGGGATGGGCACTGCTGGGGCACGGGGAGGGAGCTGGGATGGGCACTGCTGGGGCACGGGGAGGGAGCTGGGGTGGGCCCTGGAGGCTGCTGAGGCTGGGGCTGTGCTTGGGGGAGAGCAAAAATCTGGGGGACAGAGGGGGGCACACCTGGGAATCCCGGTGTCACTGAGGTTGGGAAAACCCTCCCAGCCCGTGGATCCCCCCCTGTGCCACATCCCCACCTTGTCCCTCAGCCCAGAGCACCGAGTGCCACGTCCAGCCCTTCCTGGGACACCTCCAGGGGTGGGGTCTCCAAACCTCCCTGGGCAGCCGCTTCCCAATGCTTATCAACCCTTTTCATGAAGAAATTCCTCCTGATGACCAACCTACAGCTTCCCTGGCACAGCCTAATCCCATGTCCTCTCGTGCCTGGGAGCCCCAGACCTGCTCACCTGAACTCTTCAGAAGAACTTCTGCTTAAGCCTGAGATACATTATGGAGCCAGAGTTTGGGCTGACCTCCCTCCTCTCCCCTTTGCAGATGACCCAGCAGATGGCTGGGATGAACTTCTACGGAGCCAACGGGATGATGGGCTATGGACAGTCCATGGGAGGAGGAGGAGCCCAGGGCAGCAATCAGTCCCTCAGCTCCCCGATGTGGAAATGAGCCCTCGCGTTGTGACCATTTTTGCCTTCTGTTCTGTTCTTCAAACCTGCTCCATGAGACATTCAGGGTTTTCCTTTGGGGCTGCCCAGCCCGGACCCTTCCACCCCTGAGCCCCATCTCTGCCTTTTCACTGTCAGACACGGTGAAACCTCAGTGACCAGACCATGAGCTCCCCCGTCCTTAGCACAGTCAATGCACACTTCGGGGTGGATCCCCCTCCTTGCACAAACCTCCACCGATGCTTCTGGGTAGCACTTGATGTCCTGCTGGGCACCTGGGCAGAGGTGGGGCTGGTGAATCCCTCCTTTGTTCCGCCTGCTGAAGTCAGGCCTCGTCCCTTAAACTCCAGTGTTAGTAGGTTGGGGTTTAGCAGAGGGGGTGGGAAACCTTGTTTGGTGCTGAGGAACTGGATTTAACCCGAGCCCAGGGGCAAGCAAGCCTTGCTACCTCCTCCCTTGAGCGAGTTCTCCAGAGCTGAGGCCGTGCTCAGCTCTCTGACCCTCATTGGAACCAAAGTCCTTGGGAAGCCCCCCGTCCCTCCCCACCCTGAGCAAGCAGGATTCTCGCCCGGTGTGGGGCCAAGGCCGATGGAATGTGAAACTTGCACTTCAGAGTGGCTTTTCTGTCTGATGTTGGTGTTTGATGTATTTAACTTTTAACAATCTAACTGAGAGTTAACTTATCCAGGGCTGAGAGCCCACTGCAAGTTTTCTTACACTTTTAAAATGACTATGGCATCCTAATTTATACTTTTTTCATATTTTTTTTTTTCCTTTTTGGGTTGTTGTTGTTCCTGTGTAATCCTGGTCCCCTTTCCTGGCTCGCTTTGGACATTTGAATCTTAGGCAGATTTCTTTTCTCATCTCCAGTAGAACACAAAACTGCTTTGAGTCATCAGCGTGAGCAAGAGGTCAGACTGTGGTCTGCTTTCTCCTGTGGATATGTAAATTCCCAAATAAAACATTGCAGTGAAATCTCCCCGTGGCTGCTCAGCTTTTTAAGCAGCAGGTGTTTCAGTGGTGCTGTGGGGGTGAGTTGGGGATTTGGGGGGTTCCAGCCCGATTCCAAGGCTGTGTCCCAAATGTCAAGGAGCTGAGGGCTGCCAGCACTCCAGGAACTCAGCCCAGGCACAGTCAGGTCAGTGGGCACTTTTATATACAAGAGACTCGGGTTTGGGGTGGGGGAATTAAATTGTTCAGCTTTACACTCGTTTTTCAACAAAACCTGAGCAAGGCTCAGCGCAAAGGTACGTTTTAAGGTTACACAGATAGTTAAAAATCAGAAAATTATGGAATGGAATAGAATGGTTTGGGTTGGGAGGGAGCTGAAGGATCATCCAGTTCCACCCCCTGCCATGGGCAGGGACACCTCCCACCAGCCCAGGTTGCTCCAACCTGGCCTTGGACACTTCCAGGGATGGGGCAGCCACAGTTTCTCTGGGAAATCCTTTCCAGCCCCTCTCCACCCTCCCAGGGAAGAATTCCTTCCCACTCTCCCATCTCACCCTGCCCTCTGGCAGTGGGAACCTTTCCCCCTTGTCCAGAGTCCCTCCCCATTCCCTAGGGAAGGTTGGGTGGAATTTGGGAGTCACCTGAAGCTGCACAGCCAGGAAGGTCTGGGGGTGGCTGTGCAGCTGCAGGGAGATCTCAGCTCCTCGTGGGAGCCTTGAGCTGATGTCACTCTGCATATTAATTACTGGTATTTCTTTCCTCGAGTCAAAACGTGCTTTTTCCAGCAAAAAAACCAAAAAGGAGTTTCTTCTTTTCCCTCCCCAGTGTATCTGTTGGGTGACTGTTTTGAAAAGCTCCACTCAAAGCACAGAAGAAAGTTTTCAAGCTGGCTTTAATCATCTTCACTTGCTGCCCCAATACTGTACATGCAGGTACAAGCCAATGAAAATGTGAATAATTCAGGTTTTCCCCTCTTTTTTCTTTTTTTTTGGGGGAAAAACTGGCTAGGAATATTTTACAAAACAGCGTGCACCCTCACAGCCATCAGTCCTGCTGCATATAGAAACCACAAAAATACAAGAGTTTGACATTAAGAAAGACCACACACATAGAAAACAGTACAGAACACGGGTAGAAAATTGCCATTTGCTTGTTTGAAATCTATTCCCGCTCTCCAGGATCCATCACAAGCCCATCCCCTTGTCTTGGATGTGGAACTGGGGCTCAAAGGACCCTCCAGTTCCCCCCTCTGGGGTGATTTTTTTTTTTCTTAGGGTGGAGTTGTCAAATAGAAGGAATCTGTCATCAAACCCAAGTTTATCACGGAGCAGGATTCACTGACTGCTTCCATCCTGGCTCCCGAAATCCAAAGGTATCCAAGGTGAGTGTGCCAGTCCTGGGAGTTCTCCTGCCTCTCCTTGTCCCTCAGGTGTGGTGGGGACACACCTGGCACCTTTCCATTCAGCAGCAATTAACCCCTGGCTAATTGGGTTCTGGCACTTCCCGGCCTCGTGGGGCTCTCTGGGCTCAGCTGATCCTTCTCAATGCAATTTTTTTTTTTGGGAGGGGATGGGGAGGATTTCAGGCTGGAAAATGTGAAGAACTGTGTGTCCCTGTGTCACTCTGAGCTGCACCCCTGTCACAGGAACTCCTTTCAGCTCCACCTCCCAGGGGAAGGGCTGGGATTAGGAATGACTGGCTGAGCTCTGGGTGCATCTCATTGCCTTTAATGAGCTCATCCCTCATCCTACCTGCAATTTTGGACCTTTTCATGCCCCCTCTGACTTTTTTAGGGGGGTTGACACAGTTTGAAGGCATAGGCTGCATTTAAAGGTCTGCTAAAGACAAAATGCCTCAATTGGGGATATTCATTATTTTTTTGATGGGATGAACGTTTCCAAACATCACTTTGGGTGCTCCTGAAAACTCCTTGGTGCTTTTCTCCGTGTGCTTGTGTGGGTTTGATTTCCCCAGTGCTGTCAAGAACCAAATTCAGGGATAAACTTCCAACTTGGAGCTGCTGCTTCCCCCCAGAGCTGTCCCTAAGCCATGGGGTTTTTTTCTATTTGAGGTATAAACTTTGGGGATTAATGACAGATTCTTGAGTCCTGGATCGTTTCTTACACGATCCAGGTGCTTGTTGGTAGCGTGGATTTGGAGGTGGGGAAGTGGGATGACACGATGGAGGTGGAGGGGGGAGTAAAGGGGGGGATAATTCCATTTAAACTGCACGAAAAAAATCAAGCCCTTTAAGAAAAACAAGGCCACCAACTTCAAAGTGCTCTTAACATTCACGAGGCACCCGCTGCCAGGGGCCCTGGCCAGTGGGGATGGGGAGGGGGAGCTGCTCCTTCCACACGTCAGGAATTGCTTCACGGCCAGGACAAAATTCCCTTTGTTTGTTTTGTTTTTGTTTTCTAGCTGGGATCCGGGTATTTACACACAGCCACCCTCTCAGGGTGCTCCACCCCTCCCTGCCTCCCTCCCTGCCTGCCCCCCACGTTCCATCTCCATCCCTGCCTCAGGGAGGGATTTGGGAGCAGGGCTGGCCTTGGCTTGTGCCACAGAGCCCCTGGGAGGGTGTTGGGGGGGCTCAGGGGGGCTGTTTGCCAGCAGAGATGAAAGGAGGGCACAGAGGATGCCCCTCCAAACCCTTCCTTCCCCCCCAGAGCCCCCCCTGGGCTCCTGCTTCCCTTGCCTCGAGCTCAGCAATCCGCAGAATCCGCAGCGCAGGCGCCAAAGGAAGCAGAGGGTGGGAGCAGGTGGGAGATGCACAGCCCAGGGCTGGGATTGCTCTTCATTGCACAGGTGCAACAAAACAGAACCTGAATGTGGTCGAGTGCACAAGCTCTGGGTCTGAAACAACAGAAAAAAAAAAAAAGAGGGGGAAAGGAGGGGGACAAATCAAAGAATGAGGTATAGCAACAACCGGAGCTGCAGCGGGCACGGCAGCTCCCGGCCTGGGGGCAGCTGTGGGACCACGCTGGTTCCTCCTGGATTCCTGGTGTCTGTGTCCCATCCTGGTGTCTGTGTCCCATCCTGGTGTCTGTGTCCCATCCTGGTGTCTGTGTCCCATCCTGGTGTCCGTGCCCTGTCCCAGTGTCCATGCCTGAGGTGGATGGTCGGGCTCCAGCACTGTGGCAGCTCCTCAGACAGCAAGACAAACATTGCTTAATGTTTTTCCAAGTCTATTTTAAACCCTAAAATCCTCCCCGAGGTGGGTTCAGGTGAGCAGGATTCTCTTCACCCCAAAATTCCAACCATGCTGCTTCAGATGCTTTTTCTTTTTTCCCCCCTAACAAGTTTTTCCTGCAGCTTTTCACCCTCCTTTTTAGCTCCTTAACACCGTCCTTGCACCTCTAACAACCAGCCAAGGGTTGGGGGGGTTTTCTCTGTGAAAAAGAAATCCTGTCCCATCCCTGGAAGTGTCCAAGGCCAGGTTGGACGGGGCTTGGAGCAACCTGGGAGAGTGGAAGGTGTCCCTGCCCGTGGCAGGGGGTTGGAACGAGATGACCTTCGAGGTCCCTTCCAACCCAACCCATCCTGGGATTCTGTGGAGCAGAAGGCAGAATTCCAGTTGAAGCAGCTTTGCTAGAGGAGCACTGGAAGGGCCCTCATGCCTTTGGATGCAACCCCTGCTGTTCCTGCAGGCACAAAATCCCGAAGGAAAGCAGGGAGAGCTCTTCCCATCTTCTGCCATCCGTGATGCAAAACACATTCAGGCTTTGGACTCAGCCAGTGAAGACAGACAGTGCTGGAACACTGTTCCCTGACCTGAACAGTGCTGCTGTTTTCCAAACCAGTGGCCCATCCCACACCTTTGGGAAGGTGACAGCTGTGGACTGTCGGAGCGTTTCACGTCAAGCTGGAGTCAACTGGAAGAAAACAGAGGGTGGATTCCTTCTGCCTGGAAAAACATCCCTGGTGCCCATTTTGGAACTCATTTTGGATCAGGGAGGACCCTCAGGCTGTTCTGGCCGGTGCTGGGGGTTTGTGAGCCCAGGAGAAGCAGCCAAGGGGTGAAATGTGGCTTCTCCTGCCCCAGACAGGCAGGTCCAGGCTGTGCTTCCCGAGTCCCCTCTGCCCCAGCTGCGGTGTCACAGATTCCCTGTCGGCAAAGGGAATCCCGCTCCCGCTCCCGAGGAATTCCTGCTCTTGGGTTTGAAACCAAGAGCTGCATCTGCAGCTGCTTCTGGAGAAAAGAAGGTTGCAAGAGCTGGAAAAGCTATGTGGAAGGAATTCTTCCCACCATCTCAGGTGCTCTCTGGCGGTAGGTTTGGTTTCCCGATTCCTGGGAATTGTTTCTGTATCTCACTGGATTTCAGGAAAACTACATTTAAGCATCCTCTCCCCATGCTTTCAACGTGCCATGATGACCCAGGACCTGATTTCTGGGCCCAGCTCCTGCTGCCCTTGAAAATTTTCCCTCCACTTCTGCAAATTCAGCCCATTCCAGGCCGGTAGAAAACACAGGGATAACTTAGGCCTGGAATCACGGGGTGTTTTCTGTGCTTTGCTGCGTGGTGTGACTTTTATTAGCATTTAGGGGATCTTTAAGTACCATTTCAAGGCTATTTTGGTAAAATCCATCCTTGTGACTCCAGATGGGGGTTTGATTCCAGCCCCAGCAGCACTGTCAGTGCTTCAGAGAGGTCTGTGTCAGGTGGGTGCTGCTCCTCACTGCTGGGGGCTGGGTGTAAAACAGGCTGCAAAGCTGATTTCTTTTAATATTAATTATTCTTTCTAGGGAAAAAATATCTGCCAAATCAAGTGGTTTGACTTTCCTTCCATGATGAGAGGTAGAGGAATTAACCTAACCCATAATAACACCGAGGCAGCCACCTTTTGCAAATCATATTGCACATAAAAAAAAATGCCCTTGGCAATAAAATATTCCCCCAGGAAAAGAGAAACCCCTGGAGTGCAGAAGCTTCTGGTTTCTCCTGGGATAGAGTTAATTTTCTCGGTGGCTGAGTTTGGGATTTCTGGTGCGTCCTGTGGAAAGCAATGGGGTGTCCTGGCTTTGTTGTTCTCGTTGTTGGAGGAGGGAAAACATCTGACACGTGGGCTCAGGGGCTGAGAAGGGAGAAAGAGCTGAGGGTTCAGTGTAACTGTGGCCCAGTTCCCCCAGTTTAGTTCTCCCACCCCAGTGCAAGGTGGGTCCTGACCCAGGCGCTTCCCCTGGGGAAGTGAGCGGCAGCTCCTGGGGGGGACTGGAAGGGAAGAAGGGAAGGTCTTGCTGGATTTTGGTCAGTCTGGTGAGGAAGTGACAGTCATTTGAAGCGGTGGCTCCACCTTGCCAGTGTCAAGGAGCAGGAGGAACCAGTGCCACGAGGCAGCAAACACGAACCCAGCCCCGAGGGAGGACCGGGGTGCAGTTTGTTCCGTGACCCCCCAGCGCATCCTCAGTGTGTCAGGGACCAAAGAGAAGCCAAAGTCTTCGGGTTTTCCTTGTTCCCTGGAGCGCCTTCCAGGTGATGGTTCTCTCCTCTGGGTTTTTCCTAGCAGGGTTTTGGTAACTGGGGCAGAAGCAGCGAGGCTGCTGCCGGACCTCAGGCGCGTGCGGGCGCGTGGTCGGGATGTTCTGCTGCTCCTCACCCGCCTCTGTTCTCTGTCAGAACACGGGCGTGTGATGTTCCTGGCAGGGAGAGGAGCAGGGAAGCTCTGCTGGAGGAATGCAGAGCTGGGAAGGGAGGGGGTGGGATGCTGTGCCCACAGCAGGGAGCAGAACGTCCCTGCAGAGCTCCCTGCTCTGCCCACGCCGCCGCTCCGCAGCTCCACGGACGTTCTGCGGTCCCACCACGGGCAGATTTGGCGTCTTCCCATCGAAACAGAGCTGGTAAAGCAAAAGTAAATAGAGTCAGCTCGGAGGAGCAGAAAGCTTTTCCCTCTTAGGGTGCTTTCCCTGATGTGCAGTCAGAAATCCAGCGCCGGGCAGAGGAAGCTCGGCCTCGTCCAGGCACCACCGGCCTTGTGGAACTGCTCCGTGCTCTGCAAGGAACACGGTGTTCAAACCAGTGTTTCTGCCTGTTTCGGGAGTCAGGGCACCGAGTTTGCCTCCCCAAACCACTGGAGGTTCAGTGCAGCCCATGTTCCTTCTGTTGCCATCCGGCAGGAGCCCGGGAATCGGAGCGAGCGCTCCCTTTGCTGCCCCAGCAGAGGATTTCATCCTTCGTGAGGTGAAAGGATGAACCTTTCCCCATCCCAGGTCAGCAGCACTTGTTCTCCTCTTTCCTCAGAGGTCTACGGTGATTTTGAGTTGGCAGAGAGTCAAGACAGCAGCTGAAAGTCCTTGTCACGATGTCAGTTAAATTTGGTGCTGTTGGGCAAAGCAGCCACCGCACAGTGGAGTCCTGCTGACCCCCAGATGTGGGTCTGTGGACCCCAAGGTTGGGGTTTGTGAACCCCTGGATTTGGGATTTGTGAACCCCCAGGTTTGGGTTTGTGGACCGCCAGGTTTGGGTTTGTGGATTCCAAGATTTGGGTTTGGGGAACCCTCAGGTTTGGGGTTTTGAGCTCCAAGGTTTGGGTTTGTGAACCCCCAGGTTTGGGTTTGGGGACCCCCAGGTTTGGGTTTGTGGAGGGAACAGCTTCATCCCAACAGTCTTTTCCCTTCAGGTTCGGTTTTGTTCCGTTGTGGCTGAGCGGGTTCATCGTTCCTGGTGTCACCAGGAGAACCTCGGTTGGTTTGTTGTGCTCTGTGCATCGTGGAATTCCGTGTTTTGCCAAGAAATAATGGTATAAAAATCCCAACTCTGCTGTGGGTTGGTTTGTGGTGAAGACTGAAGGTCAGAGCCAGCTGGTTGGCAAAAATTCCCCGTTAACCTCTTGTCCTCTTCCAGTCTCCAAACTGCTCATCTTTTGGTGTGTTGGGTTTGTATTTTTTTTCCCCTCTCTTTTGGGAACTGATCCTTCAGGACAGTCATTGGATTAGGTTTATTTTACGAAGAAACCAGAGTTTCTAGTGGTGTCTCCCCTGAGTATTTTCAGCAAATTTCATTAGGCACCTTCAAAAAAAGCTTCCGTAATTCTCGGGTTTGCTACAAGAACTGGGTCCCTCGGAGGGAACCGAAATGCTGCTTTAAAAAACAAACAAAACATACAAACAAAAACCCCAAAACACTCATCCTGACGAGAAACTCAACCCAGAGAGTCCCTCGGCCGTCCCCTCTCCGGCACCCGAATTCCAGAGCAGCACAAGCTGCTGTTGAGATGTTCCCCTGTAGCAAATCAGCGAGTCCAGAGTTGGAGAACAGGGCTGGGCAAACCCTCCGCTCCTGCCTGGAATTCAAGTATCCAGGAGGGGAGCCCAGACCTCGGGGAGAGCATCCCAGACCTCAAGGAGGGCATTCCAGCTCTCGAGAAGGGCGTCCTGACCCCGGGGAGGACATCCCAGACCTCGAGAAGGGCATCCCAGACCTCAAGGAAAGCATCCCAACACGCAGGTGGGCATTCCCAAACCTCAAGGAGGGTGTCCCAACTTCGAGGTGGGCATTCCTGGACCTCGAAGAGAGCATTCCAGACCTCAAGGAGGGCGTCCCAACTTCGAGGTGGGCATTCCTGGACCTCGAAGAGAGCATTCCAGACCTCGAGGAGGGCGTCCCAACTTCGAGGTGGGCATTCCTGGACCTCGAAGAGGGCATTCCAGACCTCGAGGAAGGTGTCCCAACTTCGAGGTGGGCATTCCTGGACCTCGGAGAGGGCATTCCAGACCTCGAGGAGGGCGTCCCAACTTCGAGGTGGGCATTCCTGGACCTCAAGGAGAGCATTCCAGACCTCGAGAAGGGCGTCTCAGTCCTCAAGGAGAGCATCCCAGCCTGGAGGAGTGCATCCCGGATCCCTGCAGGAGGCATCCAGGCCTTAAGAAGGACATCCCAGCTCCAAGGAGGGCATCCCAGCCCTCCAGCTGGCCCTCAGGGGAGGAAGGGGCCAGGAGGCAGATGATCAACCAGCATCCTGGTATTCCTGCTCCATTGGGTCGCCTTCTCCCGGCTGGAATTCCCCGTGAGGCATCACAGAGTTCACGTGTCGGGTCTCGTTTTGGCCGGACGAGCCCGCGGTCAGCGGTGGAACACGAGGAGAAGACCAGCGGACGCTGAGGTGAGGAGAGTGCCCCTTTCCCTGTCCTCTCTTGCTTTGGCAATGGCACTGCTCACAGGCTACATGCTGCCAGGAAAGAAAAAAAACAAAAAACAAACCAGGGGGGGAGAAAAAGGGAGGAAAAATGGCCACCAAAAGTGCTCGGGAAATGAACAAACGGGACGTGACTGGCAGATGTTCCCGGCCCATCCGGAGTCTCTTGGATATTGCAGTGAGTGTTGTTGTTAGCACGTGGCAAGCTACATAAGAGAAGATGCTACATTCCTTGGAAAACAAAAGTAGTGCTGAGTTGGATTTTTTTTTTTTATGAGTTTGTTTGTTTGTTTGTTTTTCCCTTGGAAAGCTCCCTTTTCCTTGGAGGCGAAGGAAAGGAAATGGAAGGAAAGGAACCTCGTCGTCACGCTGCTGCTGAGCCAGACCGAGCTGCTCTCACCGGGGTCAGGAGAGAACCTCGAGGCCTTCCAGGTGCCGGGACGAGGTGTGGGAACAGTCTGGGATCATCGGCAGTCGCAGCCCTCGGGGTAGGGGGGTTTGTTTTGCTCCTCCTTCCCCCCCTGCCTCACCCCCAGCCCTCGTTCCCTCTCCCACATCCCCTCCACGTGCCGGGACACGGGCGTGGGGAGGGACCTGTCCGGGGCGGGTTTCGGTGGGGGAAGGAGAATTTTAAAAATAAAAATTAAAAAAAAAAAGGAACAAAAAAATGAAAAAAAAAGAGAAAAAAAAAAAAAAGAAAAAAAAAGGATATTTACAGCTCTCCACGCCCAGTTTGGGGTAGGTCAGGGCGTCTCCTTCCCCCTCCCCTCTCCCACTGACCTGCCCCCCACTAGGGGCAGGAGGGGCTGGTGGAGCTCTCCAGGGAGGACTGGGAGAGGCGGCGGGTCAGAGGTCCGATGCTGGAGTCGGCCAGCGAGGACGTGGGGAAGAGTTTGTACCAGCCCGCCACGGTGCTGGAGAGATCCAGCTCCTCCAGGATGATCTGGGCCATCCCCATGAAGCACTTGTGGTCCATGCGCCCGTAATCGCCCCAGACGATCACCTGCGGGCACAGACACAGGTCAGGGAGCTGCCAGGAGGGAATTCCGGGAAAAACACGGCAAACTCAGCGCGCCTGGATGGAGAGGACCTGCTGGGATAGGGGCAGGGGGGGCCTGAAGGACAGCAGGGTGGGCACTGGGGCTCTGTGCCCTGTCCTTGCTCCCTGGGAGGGTGGGGAGGCCCTGGCACAGTTTCCCAGAGAAGCTGTGGCTGCCCCATCCCTGCAAGTGCCCAAGGCCAAGTTGGAGCAACCTGGGCTAGTGGAAGGTGTCCCTGCCCATGGCAGGGGGTGGGACTGGATGGGCTTTAAGATCCCTCCCAACCCAACCCCTTCCACAATCCCTCCCTGTCACTGAGTGCCAGGGGATGGTCACCTGCAGGACTTTGCCCTGGGGACTCTCCTCGAAGAGCAGAGGCTGCTGGTAGGACGGGTCACAGCTTTTCTTCACCACCTTGGTCTTCTTCTTGGCCAGGCAGACGCCGTTCTCCAGCAGGTAAACCTTCACGTAGGTGGCTGCCCAGGGAAACGGGGGAGAACAGTGACACGGGGCAGGATCCTGGGATGATCCCAGCGTGGTGTCCATCCCACACCACTCCCAACCCTCTCCCTCCCCAGCCACCTACCAGGGATGCACTTGGAGCCCATCTTTGGGATAAGTCCCCGTGCCTGGATCACATCCACCTCCAGCTGCCCGTTCCGGTCAGTCATGCCCACGTGGACATCTCCTGCATCCCCACGTGGGATTTAAGAGGGAAAAACGGAACAAGAGGCAGTTGCTTTGGTTCCCCTTGGCAGCGGGATGCTCGGAGGGGCAGAGGAAGCCTCGGGAAAGGGCGGAGCCGCCGTGTCCTGCCCTGAGCCCCGCGGGCTCCCTCCCAGCATCCGCCGGGATGTGCCGGGATGGAGCCCGTGCCGGGATGGAGCCCGTGCTGGGATGGAGCCGGTGCCGGGATGGAGCCCGTGCCGGGATGGAGCCCGTGCCCGGTGCCCTGCGGAGAAGCACACGGGCCCTTTCCCCCCGCAGCCCCGTCCCTCGGGCCGGAGCATCCCCGGGCGCTGCCCCTGCTCCGCTGGGCACCCCAACCCTGCCCCGGCACTCACCCATCGGGGGGGTTGCCAGCGTCTGCCGCCCCACCAGCTGCCCCGGCCCCAGCCCGTCCAGGAAGTCGCTGAACTGGCTCTCGGCGCCAAACCGGGTCGTGGGGAAGATGAACCTGCAAAGGACTTCGATGGAGCATCATCCGGCTGCCGGTGCCGAGGGAGCCCCGAGAAGGTGCCCAGCCCCGCTCCCCTCGCCCCCCCTCCGGTGCCTTACGTGCCGTCGGAGCTGTTGCTGTTGGTGCTGCCGTCGGTGGATTCCCGGCTGCCCTGCCGGGTCACCCTGGTCCTCATCTCCACCGCGATGCCGGTCTCGGTGCTCCTCCGGATGGTGCTGCGCAGCTTTTTGGGGCCCCCCTCTGGAAGGGGAGGCAGGAGGTGAGCCCTGGCACCTGCCCCTCCCTGCGTGTGGCTCCCTGCCTTCCTTCTGCACATCACCCACCGGGAGTCACGTGCCTTTCCCTGGGGATGAAGCCCCCCAGGAGCCCCATACGTCCCGGTGCCACATGGGCTGTGCTGGAGAGCCACGGGCTGCCCGTGACCCCATGTCCCAAATCCACCTCCCACAGCCCCCAGCACAGATATCACCACGGCTTTGTATGGCTGAGGATCCCCCCTGCACCCCAGGTACCCCCCTGGGCCCCAGACACCACCCCTTGCACCTCAACCATCTCCCCCCTGCACCCCAAACGTGTCCCCCGCTGCACCCCAGACACCCTCCCGTCTGCTGAGACCTGCCAGGCTCAGCTCCCAAGTGCTGGCACCGTCCCAGACCACCACCTTGACCTCCAAAACCCCCATGTGCCCATGTCCCCGTGCCAGAGGGGACAGGAACCCCCAGTGCCACGAGCGGGCACAGCCCCGACATCGATATCCCCCTTTTTCCACACTCCCCGTGTCCCAGGCTGTGGCAGATGGCAGGAGGAGGAGGGTGGCACGAGTAGCCACCCCTGGCATTGCCCCTGGCACCTGCTGTGTGCCCATGTGTGTGCTGGCACCGCTCTGGAGGAGCCAGGTTTGTCCTGCTGACTCCGGGCTGTCCCCATGGAAGGGTTTGCCTGCTCCTGGCAGCTCCCCCTGGGCACCGGCAGCCGGAGGGTCCCGTCCTGCCATCCCCAGTTCTGTGGCTCCCACACTTTCTGCTTGGCTTTTGGGGATAATTAAACCCCCCCCAGAACCACTTCAGATGGCTGGAGGGCTCTGCATTAACTCCCCCTTCCAGAGCATTTCCCAGATCATGGGATGCCAACAAGCAGCAGGATAAAGAAGCAATAACTAGAGGAAAAGGCTGCACTAAAATGAGCTTTGTGCTTCCCCCGCCCCTCAAACAGCTATTTTAAGCATTTCAATATTTCCCAGAGCCAGAGTGTTTGACAAGTCCTTTCTCCGAGCTCCCTCCCTGCCCACAGCCAGGCCTGGGTGTAACTGGGGAGGGGGACACTCAGACCAGGACCCCCAGCACGTGGCAGGGCTCCAGCAACACTCCCAGCCGGGGTTTGCCAACGGGTTTGGCACTGAGAGAAGCGCTGGGGGTGGGGGGTTAAAAAGGGCTTTTTTAGGCAGCTTTTTTTTAGGGGTCTCGTCACACACGGGCAGCCAGAGCTGGGTGGGGTGGGCTGGGCACCCCTCTAGAAACAAAGCAGGGCACGGGGGCTGAGCTGCTCACCAGTCTGGTTGAGCTGCAGGGTGCTCTTGCTCCACTGGGACAGCCCCACGATCGCCACCATCTTGGCGCCCAGGCTGGAGCGTCTCTTCTTGCTGGCGGTGAGGGTGACGGAGTCGGCGCTGCCCCGCGCGCTCTTCTCCAGGCTGTACATCTCCCCGCTGATGCTGGAGCTGCGCACCACATTCCTGCCCGCCGAGGAGCCGGCGATGGGGCCGGAGATGGGGCCGGAGATGGGGCTGGAGATGGAGCTGGTGATGGAGCTGGTGATGGAGCTGGTGATGGAGCTGGCATCCCCGTTGAACATGGTCAGCCGCTGCACGCCCGCCGGCCCCGGCCCCGCTCCGTGGGATCAGCTGTGGGGGGACAAGGCAGGGGATGTGTCAGGGGTGGCAGCATGGGGAGGTGGCACCGGCCGTGTCGCTGCAGCCCCGTGGGGGTGGATGGGCCCCCAAGGCACTCACAAATCCTTGGAGTTCAGGCAGCACAGCCCGCTGAGTCGGGGCAGGGTTGGGTTGGGTCTCAGGGAAAGGTTCTTCCCCCAGAGGGTGGTTGGCACTGAACAGGCTCCCCAGGGTTTGGTCACGACCCCAAGGCTGCCAGAGCTCCAGGAGTGTTTGAACCATGCTCTGAGGGACAGGGTGGGATAGCTGGGGTGTCTGGGCAGGGCCAGGGGTTGGACTGGATGATCCTGGTGGGTCCCTCCAGCTCAGTGTATTTTATTTTCCCCACCCGTGGAGCAGGGCTGGCACAGGAAAGGGTGCAGGACCCCAGTGCAGCTGGATCGTGGGGTGGACACTCCCAACATCCAGAAGAGACCTGGATGAGCAGAAGGCTCAGAGTGTCACCAACCCACCTGGGCTGGGACGAGGGGACCTTTGGGTACCACCCCGCCCACCCCTGAGAGTGCCCAAACCTGCACCCTGCCACGTTCTTCCTGCACATCTCCCTCTCCAAACCACGGCTGCAGCATCCCTGTGTGCTGCTCCAGGTGAGTCTGCTCCACCCCGGCATGGGAATCCCTGGAGCAGCCAGAGGCTGGAGGAGCCGGGGGCACCGGAGCATTTGCGGGTGGCAGAGGCTGTGCCCGCCCTCCTGCACGGCCCTGCTGCCTTCCCTTCCCCACGAATATTTAAACTCCAGCGGCGTGGAGCATCCATCTTCCGAGGAAAGGTGAATTATTAACTGCAGGCCAAGTGAAGCCACTTTATGATAATGGATGGAGGCAGCGCCTGGGAAAATATTTCCTTTGGAGACAGAGAGAGACGGACACGGGCACAGGGGAGCTGGGGCTGGGCAGGGGGGCGGGCAGGGGGCTCTGCTGCCCTCTGCCATTGCAGGAAGGGGCTTCACAGGGGCCACGCTTGGGATGAGACCCAGCAGGAGCCGCGGGCGCAGCTCCAGCCCTGCTGAACTCCTGGATTTATCAATGACGGGGGCAAGTGGGCAATTAGTCATTAATATCATTAATGAGCTCCCAGAGCACCCTCCTGGCTGGGCTGTTTTCCTGCCCAGGCTCCCTTGGGTGAGCACATGGCACTGACCCACAGCCCTCACCCCCCCACACTCCTTGTGCCCAGTGGGGTCATTGCTGAGCAGGACCCTGGCACGGCCCCCTGCAAGATTTGGGGTTCAGCACAGCGTCAGCCTCCCCTCGTGGGCACGTGGGATTCTCTGTCTGTGCTGCTGAACTGACACCTGCACAGGGGCTGGAGCCCCTCAGATAAAGCTGTCGGTGTGGGGTGAACCCCAGCTCTGGAGCCACCCTGGCACAGCCATGTGCCGAGCTGGGAGAGAGCAGCCAGCAGCTCCTGCCCCAGGAGGAGTCAGGGCTGAGCCACTGCCTTTGGGACATTTGGGATGAACACCTTCCAACGCCACCCGCCGCTCTCCAGGCACGTTCCGGCTCCAAACTCGCTGCCACCGCCGAGTTTTCTCTCAGGCAGCTCCTGCCGCAGGGAGCGGATCCCAACCACTTCCCCAGGCAGCACCTCCCACCAGATCCACACCACTTCCCCGGGGCCACAGTTTCCCCCCTGGCAAACCTGGCACTAGGCTGTGCCCAAACAAACACAGGTCCCTGTGCAGAGGGCCCAGTCTGGCCCAGGCCCCTCCAGGGGTAAAAAATCCCTGTTACGAGCGAGCCCCATCCTCTGCAGGGCCAGGGAAGCACAAGAGGCCCCTTTCCACTGCTGTTTCCCGCTCCAGCCGCCCCGGAGAGCGCCGGGCTCTGGTGGGAGCAAATTAGATCAGGAGAGCACAGCGCTAATGGGATCATTTCCAGTGCAACACACACAGGGATAATCCGCCGCGAGGGAAGCGGAGCGCGCGCTCCCCAGCCTGGGGGAAGGATTTTCCTCACCCTGTCCGTGATTTTACCCCTCATCTCTCTGCACAGTCTGCTCCTGCACAGAGCAGGTGCTGGGTGGGGGGTAAAGGAGGTGCCTGGTGCTGGGCTGGGGACCGTGTTTGAGCGCTGGAGCCCTGTGGCTCCCACCGCTGAGCCGGCCTTGGCACGGCCACGGAATCCTTGGCCCTGCCACAGCATCCTCAGCATGGCCACAGCATCCTTGGTACCACCACAGCATCCTTGGTACCACCACAGCATCCTTGGTACCACCACAGCATCCTTGGTACCACCACAGCAACCTTGGCACGGCCACAGCATCCTAAGCATGGCCACAGCATCCTTGGTACCACCACAGCATCCTCAGCACAGCCACAGCATCCTCAGCCTGATGGTGAACACGCAGCCCTGCTGCTGCCTCAGCTCCAGCTCCCTTTCCCCAGAAACGTGCAGGGATTCAGGGAACAGCACCAGGTTTCCCTTCACACACTACCCACCCCGCCCCCCCCCACCGCCCCGTCCCCCATCCACATATTTATTCCCTATATCACAAAACACCGGGATTCTCCGAACAAACAACCGCGACGCCGCATCCGAGCCCCCTCCTCCCCTGCCGCGGGAACGCATTCCCGAGCTCCCGGGGTGGGAGCAGCCCTTACCCCCACCACGCACCGTCCTTGCGGGAAACAACCGCCACCGCCAGCGCCGGGAAGTTCTCCAGCGAGCCAGCCCCGGCTCCCCCCGCGGCTGGGATGGCTGCGGGATGCGCGGAGCCCCCGGGAACCGGCCGAGCCCCCGGGAGAGGCGTCATGGCTGTAGCATCCCCTGGACGCACAGCACAAGGCAGGGACAGGCACAACCGGCAGGAAAACCGGATCCCTGTTGCGTTTGGATCGTGGCTGCGGCGCAGGAACCCCGGCGAGGCTCGGCCCTCCCCGCTCATGGCACCCCAAAAAAAGAGAGGAGGAGAGGGGGGCATCTTACCGCCCTGTGCCCGGAGGAGGCTCAGCTCAGCTTCCCAGCCCCATCCCGGCCGGACACGGCTGGTGCCAGGGCTGGGGAATCTTTCCAGGGTTCTGGAGAGCCGGGGCTGTGCTGGCGCTGCTTCAGCATCTCCCTCAGCATCTCCATGGTTACACGGCTGACCCAGTTCTCCTGCCAGCCCCGAGCAGGGCCACAGTGGTCCAGCGGGGTGGGATGTGCCCTGGCGGGGCTGGGGGGCATCCCTGTGCCAGGCTTTGGGTGTCTGATGATCCCACTGAATCCCTGAAGACAGATGTCACGGAGCTGCTGGGGATGGTGGGAAAAGCGGGGATGGAGGGTGGGGGGTCAGAGGTGACCCTGGGAGTGGATGGATCCCAGTGACCCCACAGTGTCAGGTGTGGAAAGGAACAACCTGGGGCTGCGAGGGAGCCCTGGCCCCAAATATTCCACAGGAATAGAAAGGAGGGGCAAAATGTTGATGGGGAAAACCGGTGCTTTGGAAAAGGCTCTGGAGAAGGAGGGAGGAGCCCAGCAAATGCCCCCACACAGGTGGGAAAGGGCTCCTGACAGTGGGTGGGGAGAGGAGGAGGAGGAGGAGGAAGGTGATAAATGAGCTCAGTGGGGGTGGCTGGGATGCTGCCTTGCCAGGGAAGGAGGCAGAGGGATTTTGGGGGCTGTCTCCTCCCTTGGAGTGGGTGTTCCCAGGGAGATTCAGGGTTGGAAACCCCTGGCAGTGGGGCAGCAGGTTCTTCTTTCCCCCGGACCCCTGTGCTGGGGCTGCCTCGAGCCTGGAGGGAGAGCACTGCAAACTGCTGATGTCTGGAGCAGGTAGGTCCTAAAATCAGCACTTTTTGAGGAAAAAAAAGAAAAATCATGCTAGAGCTGCCACTTTGAGGCCCTGCCAGTCCTGAGCAGGCACAAGACACCAGGGCAGGCCACAGCAGCACAGCTCACATGGACATGCTCCTCCTTGTATTTGGGAATAAGGCAAGGGCTTATTTCCCCTAAAAGTACTTAATTCTAATTAATCGCTTCTGCTCTGATAGGCAGTTGCTCATATGAATTTAATTGCCCAACAAGGGGTGTAATTGGGTGCACGTGAGCTGAGAACTTGGAAGTAACTCCAGGTACTGGAATTAAGCATCTCACAGCTCAGGCAGGATATAAAAGTTATATCCTGGCTGGAACACCAGCTCCATGGGAAACAGAAACCTGGAAATTAAAGGATGGGTCCAAATGTGCTCCAGCTGTAGGAGAAGTGGAGCATGGAGGGGAGAGGTTTGGGTGGGGCTGTGCTCAGGGGTCCCACAGGAGCAGCTCCTGCTCCTGGAAAAGGCCTGGCTGTTGGATGAGTGAGGTTTAGTGAGTCTGTGCCTGGGAGGAAGAAGAGGAGGAAGGCCATAGGGGAAATCCTACATCATATTCCAGGCTGGATGATTCCCCAAAAGGCAGGTGCTTGAGTGGGAGCAGATCTGTCTGCAGCAGCCAGAGGTTTTCCATTGGGATGGGAAGTGCTGGAGGTCGTGGTGTGGGTGGAGAGATGGTTTCAGGGTGACCAGCTCTGCCAGGCAATGCACCACATCCCTTCTGGGATAACCAGTGGGATGGTATTCCTGCAGCTTGGAAGCAGCTGGGTGTGCTCCAGGTGCTCTCCTCCCTGCACGGGGATGGACTGGGAACACTGCTGGGATCCAGAGCCAGAGGTAACTGGAGCCACAGCCCTGTGTGGGGGTGTCCAAGCAGAAATGACCCCGGAGAACCGGCTGTCCCGAATCTTCCTCAGTGCCAGCATGTCCAGGTGCACCTCAGCCACAGGAATTTACTTCCCATCCCCATCCCCAAAGCTCGTGTCCATCTCCAGCCAGCCTGGCTGCCACAGCTCCAGCAGAAGTGATGCTCCTGGAAGATGGGATCCATCCAGGAGCACCAGCACGGGGAACCAAGTATTTTCCAGTGGGACAGGCAGGAACACGGAATCCTCCCACAGCCACTTCATGGCCATCTTTCACCGGGGGGCAGGACAGGTGAGGAATGCAGGGCCATCCACGTCTGACTCTGCCTGGTGGCCGGATTTGGGGCAGAGCCCCCTCCTGAGGCAGCAGGAGCCCTGACCGCGCTGTCCTTTTCCCCCCTGTCCCTGTGTGACGTCTGCTGCCCGGGCAAATCACATCCCTGCTGCATCCCATCGTTTCCAAGGCAACGGGAAGGAATCAGAGGAGCAAAAGCCACCCGGCAGGGCTGGGGCTGGGGGACAGTCGGGTCCTGCTGGGCCCAACTGGCCAGGAGAGCCAGGGGAGCTCGTGGCACTGCCCGGAGCGCTGGGCAGCCCTGGTGCTCCGGACTCATCCCACGATGGACAGGGATCCCAAGGCTGAGCTCGGAGCCCCTGCACTGGCTGTGCCCTGGTGCTGGTGGTGGCCACGATGGGCAGCTCGGGACG
>JAWWLV010000070.1:3992092-4010392 GCA_035041135.1 Platyrinchus mystaceus
GCTGCAGCCCCCGATGGTCTCTGCCCTCAGTCCCCTCTGCTCCAGCTGGACACCCCAAGTGCCCTCAGTGCTCCTCACGTGGCCCTTGCAGACCCTCCACCATCTCCACACCCTTGTCACTCGGTGCCAGGCCAGCAGGAGCTCTGGTGAGGTGGCAGCTCCTGTGCAGTGAGTGCTGTGAGGAGCAGAGCCCTGTCCAGCTCGCCAGCTGCTTTCCCAGTGTGTGTGTGTGTGTGGAGACACCGCGTTGCTGCGATCAGCACCTTCTCTCTGGCTCTGGTCACACTTGGTGGCACCCAGGTGACACAAAGCTGAGCTCCAGCTCCTGCTCTCCAGCACAGTTTGGGGTTGGAGCAGCCAGTTTGCTCCTAAAGCCCCTGAGAGCCTCAGGTGAGCACAGGGATGCTCAGGGAGGAACTCGGAGGACGGATGGAGTCGAGTGAAGCTGCAGCATTTCCCTGCAGGCTCCACATCAAGAAGCCAAACAGGTTTAGACACAGGTGTGTGAAATGTGAGGATCCTCCTCCCTTGGCTGTGCTCAGCTTATCCAGGGTGTGCTTAGGGGAGCTTTTTGCTGCCACTAATCCTGCTGGGAGGATTTGTGCAAGAGGAGAGCTCGGCTTCTCCTTGGCTGGAGGAATTACCTAATTGCCCAGGAATGGTTTCACTGCTCAGGTTTGTCTCACAGAGCTGTAGGTTCCTGTGACACTTCGGGTTTTTACCTTGACAATCCTCTGATGCTTTTTCAGGCACCTTCAAACCATTTGTGTTTTAATGAGCAGAAATTCCTGCACTCGTGTTCTGAGCAGTTTTAACCTGCTTAGGCTTCTCTATAGTGATTGTTCTCTGGAAGTTTTTTGGAAAATCAGCTTGTTGGTGACTCTCTGTTTCTACTCTCACTCAATTTATCACAAAATGATCCTAAGCAGTCACTTAAAGTAGCTGAGAATCCTTCTGAATTCAGTCCTGTGTTAAACTTGAACACAGGAATTTTTTTGTGTTCATCAGCAGGACTTTTGTAATTATAGATGCCCCAAGCAAACCATTTCTGGCTCTTCCTGCAGCCTGGCTGAACACACAGATATTTAGTGCAAGAAATGTCCTGGTGCTGAAATTTCCTTCCTCTTTCCTCCTTTACAATTTTTCCTTCTGTTTTAACCTGTTGTTTCATCGGGTTACCTGCAGCATTATTTCCCAGCACAGCACTCAAGGGGGTTAAATGCAGTGGTAATTTATATTTTGAAAGCCTTGAGAGGTGATTTGCCTTGTCCCCAAGATGAATTGCATCCCCACAGGCACCCAGGACCCCGTCTAGTGTTGAAATATTGCCAGGCCAGAGCAGGTTTTCAAGGATTAGCTTTTATTTATGTGCCTCAACTATTTTTTGTCTGCATTTGACAAAGATCAAGGTGAGGGAGAACCAATTTAACACTCATTAGAATATTTATATCTCTGTATCTTCTTATAAATACTTGAAATACCTCACTTTGTAGGAGGGTTGTATTATAATGCAAATAGTTGTTGAAAAGTCAGCAGGTAACTTGTCAGTCACTTATTTCCATAGTTTCCTTACCTGGAATTCTTCCTGTCTTGCTTTGAGACTGAAAATACAACCTCCTGACGTGCTCCTTGTCATTCCCTGTCAGATTCCCACACCCAGGAATTAAAATAAAGCAGTTCATTCTCTGCCTTGGGAAGTGGAGGCTGCAGGAGGTGCCGAGCTGATTGTCTGACATCCATCCCTTTGATCCCTTAGGAACAGTGTCAGAGATCCCCACTGCTTCACAAGGGTGGATTTGGGAATTCCTGGTGATTCCCTGTGGATTGAGGGAGGACTGAAATAAACCCTTATGTGGAGGAGGATCAGGAGCAAAGGGCTGTGCCTGTGTTGGGGCTAAATCTGCTCAGTGGGAAAAGACACACAAATATCCACGTGTGGCTGGAGACCTTTCCCTGTGGGAAATGTGGCACCTTCCTCCCTGTGGTGGGAACACAGGGATTTATTGTGTGTCACCCCTGGGCACTCAGAGCTGCTCTGGGTGACCCTGGTGGCTCTCCTGGCGTTCCCAAGCTGCTCTCAGTGCCTGGGAATCACCGAGTCCCATCCTCTGGGGATGTGTCTCAGCAGGCCCTGGTGCTTTTGGCACCTGTCCCCCATCCTTCCAGGCTGCCATCCCATTGGGAATCCTGCTGGAGCCACGTGCTCCTGTCACACAGCCACAGCCACAGAGCTGGTCCCGGTGTTCCAAGGGATTCCCGTGTCGTGGGTCTGACTTGATGTTAATATTAACTGGAGCTGGTTTAAGAGCTCCTGGTCAGAAAGGCACAGCTTGATCCAGGAATAGGTGGGGAGGGAGGAATTGTGTCAGCTGGAGCTCAACCTGCACCTGGAGAGTGTCACTGGTCACCTGAGGGGGAGGTGGATCCACGCTGCATGTCCTGGTGTGTCCCCCCTGCCATCCCAGCAGCCCAGCCTGGATACAGGGAGAGTCTGATCCCTGTTATTATCCCTCTGTTTTCTCCTTGTTCACTCGTGGTGCACGCTGTAAATAAAGCTGTTTGCAGAGATGCAAATCCCCATGAATGCACAGACATCCTCGGGTGTAAATGGAATAATAAGCACACTGGGAACACCCTGCAGTTGCAGAAAGCCCCGTGCCTTGGCTTTGTAAAGCGGTTCCAATTAAAAGATTTGAATATTAAATCTCTGTGCCTTTGATATTCTGCATTGTACAGAGTGTTAATTTCTCCTGTTGATTATACCTGAGGGAAAGAGGGATTTTAAGACGAGTGTAAAGCCACAAAAAGTGACACTTTTTCTAAATGTTCTTTTTCAATCTTTGGAAAAATAAATTAAAATTTTAAAAAGCAAATCCAGAGGCTGTGAATATCTTCACTGGTTCTGTCATAGCTTATTTGGACAGTTTTCCAGAGGGATTAACCAGGCTGGCCCTTTCCTGAATTCCTGGGGCTTGGAATCACAGAGTGGTTTGAGTTGGAACCCAAAGACCTTTGAAGATCATCTTGTTCCAACCCCTTCCATGGGCAGGGACACCTTCCACCAGCTCAGGTTGCTCAGAGCCCCATCCTTGGACACTTCCAGGGATCCAGGGGCAGCCACAGCTTCTCTGGGCAACCTGTGCCAGGGCCTGCCCACCCTCCCAGGGAGGAATTGCTTCCCAGTATCCCATCTGCCCCTGTTCCCTGGCAGTGGGAAGCCATTCCCCCTTGTCCCATGGGTGGAATCCTTTGCCTCCTGCCCTCCCTGGTTGCTCACTGCTGGTTTTGTCTCTCCCAGCTCCCAGGATGTCCACGGATGGCGGGTTTGGCACGGCTGGGAACAGCGATGCCCAGCAGAGCCTGCAGTCCTTCTGGCCTCGGGTGATGGAGGAGATCCGCAACCTCACCGTGGTGAGTGACCCCAGGGACTGGCTGTTCCTGGACAGCTGACAGGGAAAAGGGCCTGGCAGTGTCTGGCAGCAGAACAAACCTCAGCTTGGACATAATTCCTGCTGCTCTGGGATCCAGTAAAAGTGTTTGCGCTGGACAAGGAGGCCTCAGGAGCAGATAAATCATCACCCAGCAGGGGCCGTGGGCTCCAAATCCCAAAAAACTGGAGATACCAACAGAATCATGGCATGGGTTGGGTTGGAAGGGACCTCAGAGCTCATCTTGTTGCACCTCCTGCCACGGGCAGGGACACCTTCCATAGCCCAGGTCGCTCCAAACCAAATCCAGCGTGGCCTTGGACACTCCCAGGGATGGGGAGTCACAACCTGTCTGGGCAGCAGAGCAGGTGGAACAGTCAGACCTTCAGCTCCTTCTGGGCTCAGCAAGAACACAAAAGTGACTTAAAGGTTGTTTGAACAGGCTCTGTGCCCTGGAGAATCCCAGGGGAATTCTGCTTGTGAGGGAAAAGAGAAGGGATTCTAAAATAGCCCCAGGTGGAAGTGGAGCTGCCAGAGGCTGTTTTAGCTGACAGGAGGTTGAGGGATTTGAGGATTCACCTCCCATTATGTTCCTGTTCACATTCTCAGCTGTAAATGTGTGACCAGCATGTCAGGCATCCCTTGGCCACACCAAAGGACAAGGCCCTGGGGAGTTCCTGTTCCAAATCCAACTTCCCCCCTCTATAAATTACCTTTGGATTCCAATTTTGTGAATGAATTTTTGGGTTTAGGCTTCTCTGCCCTATTCCAGAACTAACTCCTTTGACAAGCTCGAAATGCTGAAAATCTTGAATGCCAAGTGTGTTGTTATCAGGTGCTTTATTAATTTAAAGATGCTTGATTAAGAAAAAAAAAATCCTGTATAGGCTGAGAATAAGAACTGGACTAAGTAGCTTCTATTTTCTTCTATCCCCAGAAGAGATTTGGGAACAAGGGCATGTAATAAAAATGACTTTTCAAGGGAGATTGATACATTCCTGTGACCCAGTGGGCCTGAAATCACTCTCCTATGCCTGAAAACAAAGGAACTCCAGTCCAAGACAGGCTCTTCAAAGTAAAACCCCCCCCAATCCACTAGTCTGAAGATAAGCTGCTTTTTTTCAGCCTGTATGCAGATAGTTGATTAAAGAAACAGATGTAGAAATTTGTATGCATAACCAGAATTAATTACTTTCCTCTTTCAGCACAGTGAATTCCTGTGTTCGGGAGCTGCAGTTTGGCTTCATCTCCACATGAAAGGGGTTTATTATGCAGCTTATCAAGTATGGGCAGCTTAATTTTTAACTGTCCTGGGATCTATTTATTGCTTTGCAAGTTAGGGATTCACTGGAAACGTTAACTGAGGGCAGTGGAGTTGGGGGGAAAAATAAGGGATATCGCAGGAAAATATTCCAGTGCTGTGCCCCCTGATCAAATCCTGGAATTTACTGTGGATGTGGATGTCAGTAAGCTGTCAGTGGGTGAAAGCTGTCAGTCACCTGCTTTTTGGGGCTGTTTCTGCCTGGTTTTGTGCTTCTGAGCTGAAATCCAGGGGAAACCCCGAGGGAGCTGCTGGAGAAGGAGCCGGAGTTTGGAGGGAATGGGAAGGAGGGCAGCCCAGCCTTGGGGAAAGAAGAACCAGGTTTGGGCTGGGTTTAGCATTTCAGCTGCACTCTGAGCTCCAAGAGGGCTGTGGAATCATCCAGACCCAATTTGGAGAAAAGACAAGATGAGGAATTGGTGTCTGGGGCTTGTCCTGCTCGGGGTTCCCTTCCCCTCCACCGGCCCGTTCGTTCTCATTTGTGTGTCGTGGCCTTAAAGGAGTAAAGGAGCTTTAATTTTTACAATTGCTCCCATTCTCTCTCAAAATCTAAAGATTTTAATAGTCTTGTACCTGGGCACAGTCATCTCTCCAGGGAAAAACCCCAGCAGGATGTGTGAGGGAAACAAAAGAGGGAGGGGGGAAAAATGCTGAAAATGGTGTTTTCTGCTCCAAATTTCTGTTCTAAGTTTCTTTCTAGTGAAGGAAAAATTCAGGGCTTTGCCTGTTCAAAGAAGTTGATGTTAAAACTGTTACAAATGTCACAAATCAGAGGTTTTCTCCTCATCTTCCTGTGAGTCTCAGTCAAAGCTCACGAGGTCCTTTAAAAGGAAAGAGCTTAAGGAAAAAAAAGACCAGAAAAAACCCCCAAAACAACAATGAAAACCCCAGTCAGAAAACCCTGTGAGATGTTTTTCCATGTCTTAGCAACCCCTTAACTTGTTTGTGTGCTGGTTGCAAAGGCCACCCTGAGTGTGTGGTGCATTCCAGGAGCAGGTCCCAACCTTCTCATTGCCCCAAATCCTTCCAAAATCCTTCCAAAATCCTTCCAAAACCCCACTTTCCTCCTCAAGATGGGACAGCCCTGAGCACTCCTTGCAAGGACCCCCCCACCCCAATTTAACCCTGATTTCCAGCATCTTCCTGGAGCACCACATTCAGCTTTCCCTGCAGAATGGGGCACAGAAAGCTTTTTTTATATATATCTGAATATCCATAAAAATGTTATAGATGGATTAAATCAAATGGGCCCTGCTGGAGTCCTGCCTGGGCCACGCACAACATCCAGCTTCTTCTTCACTAGGAAGAAATTTAGAAGAGGAATTTAGAACAGAAAACAGCATTTTCAGCATTTTTTCCCCCCCTTTTGTTTCCCCAGCACGTCCTGCAGTGCTTTTTCCCCAGAGAAATGACTTTCCTATTATTTTTCTGTGACATTTTTGTTAAGAAGGGAAGATGATTATTTTTATTTTTTTTATTTAAAGAAGCCCTTTGTGAGCAGGAATTCTGCATTCCTGATGCAGTGGGATGTAACCTCAGCCCTTCTCCCTTTTAAAGAGGTTCCTAGCAGTGACGTGGGATTGATTGATTGATTTTAATTCCCTTTTTTATCTTCAGGAATGGGAGAAGCTTCAGGGAAGATTGGGTGGTTTGCCTGACCCGAGGAGCACACGTTGGTGGCTCCTCTCATGCAGAGTTTGCCTCCTAAACCACCATTATTTCCTGGAAAACAGGGAGAAATCCACCTAAAAACATGAAGGCATCTTTTGGAATGAGGTTCTTGCAAGGTTTTTAAGCCCAAAATTAGGGTTGGGCATCAGGAAAGTACAAAGAAATCCAAGTTTTCATCCGGCTCTTGTTTGGTTTCATTTTCTCTGGTGACTTTTTGGAAATTCCAGAGTTTTGTGGGGCCCAGGAAACTTCATTGAATTCGTGGCTTCAAATATAAATAGGTGGAGAAAGGGATAATATTGTATTAGAAACAGTCTGTTCTGCAGCACCACCTGAGCTTGGGGGTGAAACAGGAAATCCAAGTGTCTGACAGAAGCTTTGAGTGGAATTAAATCAGTGTAAAACACAGACAGGAGAGTTCTCAGCCCTGAGGAGAAGCTGCCACACCTGCAAGGAAACACATTGATTTTATCCAGTGTAATTCCAGGCAATGCAGACTTGGTTTACCTTTTTTTTTCCCCCTTTATTTTCAGTTAAATATCAGTTAAGAGTCTCTCAAATGTGAATCTCTCTGCAGAAAGACTTCAGGGTTCAGGAGCTGCCCTTGGCTCGCATTAAGAAGATCATGAAACTGGATGAAGATGTCAAGGTACACTCAGGGTTTGTTTTTTTTCCTAAACTATTTCTGACCCTTTTGATGGATACTGGATCTGTAATTCCTTGAACTTCATTCTTCCCATCAGCATTATTATGATTTTTAAAGCATTTTTTAGCAGCTGTCCTGATTGCAAAGTTACCTGGCCTTGTATAATTAAAGCTGGGAAAGCAAAAACTTCTAGGATTTTGATGAAGGCTTTTTGCACTTTTGTTTTCCTGGGGTAAATACCACAAAGCTTTGGAGTGTTTAATGTATTCCTGTGTCAGTTTTTATGGAAAAATTAGCAATAATTTTAGTGCAAGGGAGCTTTTCATAATCCCTGGAAAAGGCTGATCCCAGGCCTCTGAGGGCCCAGCTCAGTGTCTGAACTCAGCAAGTGCCAGAATTCTTGATGATAAAGGGGAAGGTGGGATCTTGGGGCACGGTGGGAGGGCAGAGAAAGTCTCTGGCCTGCCTGGAATGTTATTTACTAACATTAACAGGCTGTAGCCTAATAATGAAACTGCTTAATTGGAGTAAAACTCGAACCAGATGCTCTTTAGGGAGAAGGAATTCGGGGAGGCCGAGCCTTTACCCAGGGCCCCCAAAACCTCCTTTGCCATCTCACCATTCATTTCAAATGATTTCAGTGTTACAAGTGTAAAACAAGGGCCAGGTTTTAAACTGGAGCTGCCCAGAGGAGGCAGCTTTTCAAGCCCAGTTTGAGCTGCCAGGCTGGGAACTCTGCTCTGTCAGACCCACGGGGACCCTGACGAGAAAACTCCCCCAAATCCACCTGGAACACTCAGGTTTTTACCAGCCTGAAGAAGCTCCTCTTTGTGTTAGAACCCCTTCAAATGAGCTGTGTTTTAATTGCAGATGATCAGTGCAGAGGCCCCTGTGCTGTTTGCCAAGGCTGCTCAGATTTTCATAACAGAGCTCACCCTGCGAGCCTGGATCCACACCGAGGACAACAAACGCAGGACTCTGCAGGTAAAGGAGCTGCTGCTGCTCCAGCTGCTCCCAAAAGCTGCTCCCAAACCCCTTTGTTTCCACAACAGGAGGCATGTTTTGGACACAGGAACCCGAGTTACCTGTGTTTGCCACTACAAACCTGTGTGCAAAGCACGGTGTGCAGCATGACTGGGCAACTGAAAGGCTTTTTGCTTCATTTAATTTAAAAAAAAAAACCACCAAAACACTAATCTAGAGCTGTCAGATTGTGCCTGTGTTGATTAGGAAATACAGGGAATACAGGGGTAGTCATCTTTCTGCAAAGCTGTTTTTCAGATACATTTGGGATCTTTAAATCATTTTTAGAAGAATTCCCCCTTTTTTTAACATGCTGAAAGGCTCATGGTGGTTGCCATGAGCCCTCTGTGGTGGGAAGCCTGATCTGGTGGGTGAATAAATGCCTGCAAGAGCCCCTTAATTCACATTTTGGAGGCTTTGCTCAGCACAAGAAAATGGTGTTGGTTCCAAAACCTGCCACCTGGAGAAGACATTCCCACTTGAGTCAGGTATAAACAGCTCCAACCTCATTTATCCAGTGGCAAAACAGACTGCTGGAGCTGAGGAGTGTTTCCTCCTTGTTGTTGCAGAGGAATGACATTGCCATGGCAATTACAAAGTTTGATCAGTTCGATTTCCTGATCGACATCGTTCCCAGGGATGAACTGAAGCCTCCGAAGCGACAGGTGAGGCCTAAAAATGAGTCAGGGCTTGTCCTTTCCCTGCTGGGATTTCAGTCTCTGCTTAAAACAGAGCAATACAGAACCAGAGGTTTATGCCTCTCTTTTTTACATGGTTATTTGCTGTAGTTTTCAGATTCTTAAATTGGTTTTTAATGGAAATAGAGCTTGAGTGGAGATTTACAGAAGCCTGACTTTGGGGGGGTGACTTAAAGCCAACAAACCACCGAATAGTTCTGACCCCAAACGAGCAAAAATTACCTTCAAAAAGCGTGTTTTGAGTTGCATCCTTTGGCTTGGAAAGGGAGAAACGGGTTTGCTGGCTTGGAAATCCCCCTCCTGCATCCTTTGGGGCAGCCAGTGCTCCTGTAAACATCCTTGACTGGAAGCTGGAAGGTGCTGGAAGGAGCTTTCAGTCGGATGTTTACAGCAGCAGGCTGCTGCTCTCAGCTCAGCACGAGGGCTGGGGGGCCAGTGCAGTGATGGCTCATCTCTTTTCCTCACAGGTTGGTTGATTAAAAAGTCTGGGACACCATCAGGGTGCAGGGAGCAGCTCTGGTTTGGGTGGTGCTGCTCCTTGTTCAGCAGCTCCTGGAATTGTCCAGCCATTAAAGAATGTTGCTTTTCTGATGCTTCTGAAGGTTGTCCTTTGAAAAAATCCAAGGTGATCCTTAAAACAGCCTCCTTGGGGAGTTTGGCATAATGTGAAACACGTTCTTCTGGCAAGTGTTTGACTTGGAAGTTTGTCTTTGGCATGTTTGTTTGTGGTTTTTTTTGTATTCCCATATAAATCCTGGATAACGTGCAGAATTGTATCTGCTCTGAGTATAGAGACCAGCACTTCCACTGTGCACCTGCATTTTGGAGGCTGCTCATTCCCTCCCCCCTTGAAGTGGTGAAGTGATGGGCAAAGGGAGGGAATCACCAGGGATGCCTCTTCCAGCAGGAGAAGTTTAAGGGAGAAGGAGCTGCCCCATGGAATGCAGGTCAGGGCTCTGCAGGGGAGAATCTCCTGTGCTTTTTTTTTGGCTGACAACCTGTGTTTTACCTCTGCCTCTGAAAAGGCTGTTTGACAAGTCACTGTTGGTCCTGTGGAAGAGCTGGGAGGGCAGCCCTGGCATTGTGTTGGTCTGGGAGCTCCAGCTGGGGCTGGAAAATAAAGGATGGAAAACGGTGGGATAGAGCGTGGTATGAGCAGATCTGGATTTAAAACCATTCCTGCCTGTGGCAAATGCAGCTGAACCTGGGAGAGCTCCTTAGACAAGTACTCAGCTGCCATAATTATTTCAGGATTCAGCCAGGAATTGAGGATTGGAGCACTCCAGAAATAACCTGCCTGAGGACCGGGCTTGAGAACAGCCCCAGCTCCTGAGTGCATGTGGTTTTGTGGTTCACTGGAGACATGCCCTGGTGAAAATGTACTTGAATTTGGTACGAATCCCTCCCTCAGAGGAATTAATGAAGAGAGGAGGGGTGACCTGCAGGAGGAGGAAGTGTTGTCTTTGGTTGTGGTGGTTTGCAGCACTGTGGGATCACGCTGGGGAGAGCCAGGCAGAGAGGTTGTTCCTGTGGTCAGTTTAATCTTTTGGGGTGCGATTTTTCTGGTGAGAAACCTCCCAGTAATAAACCTTGAGTTGCTCTGAAAAACCAGCATCTAAGTGAACAGGCCCTTCACTGAAGCCTGAGGCCCATCCAGACATCACCCACTGCTTCCATTTAATGTGAATTTTCCTTTTCCTGCCCAGTTGGATCTGCAGAAGGGAATCCAAGAGCAAGGCTCAGTTAAAGCAGGGGAGTCCAGCAGGCTGGTGGAAGTGGGACTGTGCCATGTTGTAGCACGTGTAAACATCCTACACTCTCAGCTGTGAACTCGAGGTGGCTGGGAGAGGATTGTTTACGCCTTCTGCCATGGAGTGAACGTCTGGGAGCTGCATCTTCCCTCAGGGGGCCACATCCAGCTGCTCTGGGGAGCTTAGGAATTCCGATTCCTGAGGGTTAACAACCCACCACTTACCATAATCTCTGAAAATCCACTCCTTTGCCTCAAATATCTTCAATAAGCAGCGATTTTTGTCTCCTGAGATAAAACAAAGCAGCAGTGTCGCAGCCTGTGCTGCGACAGTGAGTTAGAGCAGAGCCTTTGGTTCTTCACACCAGCAGAAGCAGCTGGAAACCCACAGCAGGAAACTGCTCTCAGTCTGGAAAAGCTGGATTTAAATAAATAACTAAAGGCACGACAGTTGACATCCAGTCCATGGCTTTTATTCCCAGGGGTTTAAGAGCAGAGCTGGACTGAGGTGTGTGGTGGGACATGGAGCTAAGGAGGGGGTGTGGTGGCACACGAGGCTCTGTAAATCTTCCTGGTGCATTTGCAAGTCTTCCTGTACTGAGATAACAGGTGATGATGGAATTTCCTGATGAGGAATTGCGTGGATTTAAACTGTGGTAATATTATTCATTGTAATATTCATTTCCTTCCCACGATGACTGCAGCATCTCACTGGTGACTCCGTTATTAGCCACAATTCACTGGGAATGGCTTTGATTTCCACGCAGCTGAATAAACCAGGGTCCTGTTGGGCTTTATCATTTCAGATTTGCTCAGTTAAACTGTTCCAAGCAAGGTGTTAGATGTCCTCTGCCACGGAGCGAGCCTGTTGGGGGGGATGTGTGGGCTGTGGGGTGGGAGGGGTCGGGTGCTGCTGTGTTCCCACTCTGTGTTCTCCCTGTGCTGCAGGAGGAGGTGCGCCAGGCAGTGACCCCAGCTGAGCCTGTGCAGTATTATTTCACCCTGGCTCAGCAACCTGCTGCAGTGCAGGTGCAGGGGCAGCAGCAGGGCCAGCAGACCACCACGTCCACCACCACCATCCAGCCGGGACAGATCATCATCGCCCAACCTCAGCAAGGCCAGGTGAGCCAGGAGCTCTGGGGAAGCCTGATGGAGTGCTCAGAACAGGCAGTAACAGCGTGGAAATCACGGAATGGGTTGGCCTGGGAGGCACCTTAAAGCTCAGCTTGTTCCACGGGCAGGGACACCTTCCACTAGCCCAGGTTGCTCCAGCCTGGCCTCAGACACTTCAGTGGGGCAGCCACAGCTCCTCTGGGCCAAAGGTGGTTTTTGGTCGTGCCCAGGAGTTCAGATCCTCGTGTTCTGAGCTCCCCCCGTGTGGTTTCAGCCTCCCCAGGCAGCAGTGGGGGCAGGGATGGGCTGTGTGTCCCAGCCTCGCTGTCCCAGCCTCGCTGTCCCAGCCGTGTCCGGCTCCTCATCCCTGTTTTTTTGCAGACCACGCCGGTGACGATGCAGGTGGGAGAGGGGCAGCAGGTGCAGATAGTGCAGGCCCAGCCCCAGGGCCAGGCCCAGCAGGCTCAGAGCGGCACTGGGCAGACCATGCAAGTCATGCAGCAGATCATCACCAACACGGGGGAAATCCAGCAAATCCCGGTAAGATTTTGCCAGCGGGAATGTCGGAAGAGCCCTGTGAGCAAACTGTGAGCTGGTGTTCTGGCATGAGGCTGGATATGTTTGCTTTTTTAACTGGGAGAGGAAGTTTGGATTGAGTGGTGTGTTTCCTGCACTTAGGAGAGGAAAACTAACCAGGTGTGACATGAAGGGGGATATAAATCCAACCCATCCAGTGCAGACTCATTGCCCACCCCAAACAGCTTCCCCTGAGGGAAACAGTTACCATTAGGAAGCAATAAATACAACATTTCCTGGCCAAACCTTAGTTCTTTACTACAGCCTGGTTTCAATAAACCAGAATTCGCTTCTTTTGCCTTTACTTGGTTCTGCCTCTGCAATCTGAAGTCATGACCTGGCAGGCTCAGTGGGAAAGGTGCCATCTGGGAGTTATTAATAAACTTTGGTGTTCTAAGAAATGTTTCTACAAGTGCTTAGAGCTGCTTGGAGGGATGGCTCTGCAGAACCAGAAGAAATCTCCCGGCCTTCTGTGGCTTAAAAATGGGATTTTGGGTACCCAGCATCAGCAGTAACATCCTGACGTGTCCATGGATCAGAAAAAAAAGCCCTTTTCCCCCCCTCTCTGTAACTTATAATCACAACAAAGCTGGGTCTTTTGCTTCCCATCTGGAAAATTTCACACCTCTTCCAGGAAAAAAAAAATACCAAACCAGCCCAGTTCAGTGTTTACAGAACCCAAAGGTCACCCCAGTGACAAGAGACAAGCATTTCACTTGGATTTCTGTTACTGAGTGTCCCCACAGCTGGGGCAGAACGGAGCTTTCACACAGGTTTGGCCTTTCCAGGTTGGCTGCACTTCCCTCTGCACGTCTGGCAAACGCTGGGGCTGTGCCAGAGCATCTTGAAAAGGGGTTTTTGCACTGGGGGAGTTGCCAGATTTCTTCCAATTTACAAGTTCTTTTCATCTCTTAAGTCTTCAGCTGGTACCTGTGTTGGTCAGAAAGGAGTTGCCAAATAGGCTGTTTTACTACAAGAAGCCTTTTTTTCTCCTCTGCATTCTCCACTGCTCTCTTTGACATTCTTTTCTTCTTCTTTTCCTTTTGAAAGTCTCTCCAAGAGACTTGTTCCTCAAAGCCTTGTGGAAGGAGATCTCCAGCTGGAGTGAACCCATTAACCAGCCCTGAATGGTGGATCAGCAGCAGGAGAACAGTTCAGACTTATTCCAAATTGTCCCCAGTGGATGCTGCAACTACAAGAAGGGGCTTGGACCTCTGTTAGGAGAAGGAATTCTTTATGAAACAGCTCTGAGGGGACCAAAACCTTCTGCAGGTGGATCCTGTGGGAAGTGCTCCCGTGTTTTCAAACTGAGGCTGGAGGTTCAGCAATCAGGGTCTGATTTTGAGCAAGAACATGCCTCTACCTCCCTCTTTCCTGGAAGCCCTAAAGAACAGGGAGCTGTGAATGGTCCTCAGAAGCTTCTTTTGCTGCAGATGAGAGACAGGAGCTGCCAGGGGCCCAGAGTGTGGCATCTTTGGGAACACTTGGAGCTCTGACAGCTGTAAGGCTGCAGAACAGCAACACTGGAGCAGTGTTGGATGAAACAGCCACAACTCACAGTTCTCTGTCCAGCAGAGATCCTGTTTTAACTGTAATTAAGAGGATTCTTCTTAGCCATGACCAGTTGAAGAACCACAGCTGGTGCTGAAGGAGCTTCCAGCAAGTGAAATAAAATCCAACATGGAGCCACATGTGAGAGGTTTTTTTTCCCCAGCCTGGAAATCACTTTGGTTTCACACAATTCCAGTCCTTGCTCTCCGGTCTGTTCTGCTCTTCCTGCTGTGCTTTCCTTATTTTCCCCTTATTTCCTTTCTCTCTTGGCATAGTTAGTGCCATCTTCTGATAGTTCCTCTTCACTCTGGTGTCTGTGAGGGTTCAGCAAAGAATCTTTTTCATCACCCAAATATGAGGGTTTGAAACTCATAAAACTGGAAGTGCCTCTGGAGTGTTGGGAAGAATCTTCCTCATGGACTCTGCTGGTTTTCCATCCGCTCCTGGTACCATTTGCTCCAGGCACACAGCTTGCCTGTGGAAAGGTGACTTCTATTTTTCCATACACTTCCTTCCAGTTTTTCTGTTTATCCATCAGTTAAATGATAATCACTTGTTTGTCCAGGTTAATTTTGTGTTTAATTTAATCTGAGTCTTGGCCAGACCTCTTTGGGCAGGTTCCTTGGAGCTTCCTCTCATTTCTGGAAGAACTCTTCCCTAAATCTCTTCAGCCCATCCCGTTGTGGGGTTAAAGTCTAAGCCCCCAGCGTGGAAAACATGATCTCCCAGGAGACCTCAGTGCAGAAACGAATTCTTTATTGAAATGTTGCTCGTGGGGAGTTTATTTGCTCTGGAAATTATATTGGAGCTTTCAGACACAGCTGGTGGAGTCGGTGGCATTTGTGGAAATGCCAAGACCACGTTCCAGGCACTTGAGCCTTTATCAGTCAGCAGTTTTTAAAGTGTTCTCTGTGCTCTTCTTTCCCTTTCTTAAAAGAGAAGGAAACTCCAAACATTCTTTGCATATAATTAACTTCAAGATTGCAAATCTACATGTAGAGGGTAAATAACACAGAATGAAAAACCCAGCAGTAGCACCAGTCATACTGGGACCTTTTCATGGCTCTCAGGTGTGAATGAACAGTGTTACCTGTTTGTATCACCACTTGTGGTGATATTGTCTTCATACCCCTCACCCCCGAACAGCCAAGCATTGTGAGATCAGGGTTGCAGGGAGTAAATTTGGGTTTGGATCTTACACATGGAATATTGACCCAGAAAGGCTCAGCCTTTGCCAGGTGGGGGTTGACACACGTTGGCAGAGAGTTGCATTGAAAGCTTCCAAAAGGGTTTTGTCATCTCTGCTTGCTTTATTTATGTGAAAAAAAAATCCCATATATTCTTTAATATTTTTGGCAGGGTGTGACAGGAGTGTCATGTGCAGCCAGGTCGTAACAGCTTCCTTTGTGTGAAGTGATACATCGAAGGGTGACTCGATTCTCTAACCAAAGAAAAACAAGTGTCCTCAAAGCTCTGAGCAATTGAGCCATTAGTGTGTTTTTAGCTCCTAATTGACCACTCCCATCCTGAAGGAAGGAGGAATGTGGGGCTTCAGGGCCGTGCAGGAGCTCTGTGCCCCCGGTTCTTGCCTTGGCAGGCTCTGTGGTGCTTCCTCCGGGGAACTGTAAATCACCTGGGGCTCCCCCGGGGCTCATCCATTACTCCAGCTTCTGTTGTGGAAACGAGCAGGCAAGTTTGTGTGTGTTGAGGTTACGCAGTTATCTGTTTAATTTTCTTTCCCTGCCCCCTCCACTTGTCTCCAGGTTCAGTTGAATGCTGGCCAGCTGCAGTATATCCGCTTAGCCCAACCCGTGTCAGGCACCCAGGTAGTCCAGGGGCAGATCCAGACGCTTGCAACCAATGCACAGCAGGTATGCATCCACAGCAGGGCTCACCTAACTGGTAAAGTGTTGTTCCCCAGCTCCTGAAGCTGCGAGTTCCAGGGGAATTGACCCTCTCTTGGGTTAGGATTCCTGCCTTTCTTCCCTCCCTCTTCCTTCCGTCAGAGTAACACAAAAAAAAAAAAAAGAGCGAGGAAGCCGCCCGTGCAAGGTGCATGCAAAATGTGTGTGTGTGTGTCTCAGGACAAAGCTCTCGCTGCTTCTGAGCTGATGGCAGGTAACACTTGGGTTCATCGACCTTCTCTTCACTTCTGCTCCTTCTGCCTGGGTGAGGGAGGAGCTGTGCAGCCTCTCAGAAGAGGTGGAACACGAGGACCGGCGGTGCTGCCAGCGGGTTGTCTCCTGTTCATGTCGAGGCTGAGGGGTTTCTTCTCTGCCTTCCTGCTGCTTTTCGGGATCCTGGAGGCCACGTTCTCCTCGGGAAAGTCAGAGAGGACGTGGTTGTGATTGGTTTGGAAGGACTGAGCCCCCTGTCCTCGGTTCTTGAGCACCAGCCTGGCCGTGGTCGGCGGCGCGAGCCGTGCCAGTGGTGGGGTGATGGAGTCTGGAAGAGCCTGAAAAGCTCTCGAAAGGCAGCAGCAGAATGTTGTTAGTGGGGTTGTGACCCTCTGGGAGGGGCTGTCAGTGATCAAACTGCTCTTGTCCCTGTAGATAACGCAGACAGAAGTCCAGCAGGGGCAGCAGCAGTTCAGCCAGTTCACAGATGGACAGGTAAGAGCTCGGGGTTCCTTGGGGCTGCATCTCGGAGGTCAAGGGGCAGGAACACTGTCCTAAACCTGCATGTCCCAGCAAATCAGCTCCTCCCCATAAATCACTGCTGCTGCTCCCAAACCCTGAGCTGGAACAGGATAAGGGAATGTTGTGCCAGCCTTAATTCATGTGGATTCTCTGTGTTCTGCTGGCTTTGCTCCCAGTTAATTAATCCAGTCCTTCACACTCTGTGTGGGACCCACTTTACTCTTAACCAGTTTAGGATTTCTGATATCAAGCTATTGCCTGTTGCATAAGAATCATGGAATGGGTTGGGTTGGGAGGGACCTTGAAGGCCATCCATTGCCACCCCTGCCCTGGGCAGGGACACCTTCCACTAGCCCAGGTTGCTCCAACCTGGCCTTGGGCACTTCCAGGGATGGGGCAGCCACAGCTTCTCTGGGCAACCTGTGCCAGGGCCTCCCCACCCTCACAGGGAAGGATTGGCATGATCTCAGTCTGGGCATCAGAATTAACAGAATTACTCTGCAACAATTCAGCAGCAAATGTCTAGTGGCAACTCATGGTGTGGTTCTGGTTCTTTTGGGCCACCTGAGAGGTGCTTTAAGAGCCCTCCAAGGGTGTTGTGGGTGTGATGAGCACTGACAGTCGTTCCTTTCCCAACTGCTGTCCCTGCAGCAGCTGTACCAGATCCAGCAGGTGACAATGCCAGCAGGCCAGGACATCACCCAGCCCATGTTCATCCAGTCCACCAACCAGAGCTCGGACGCCCAGGCCACGCAGGTGACGGGGGACTGAGAGGGACACGGGAGCGAGTGCTCTGTGTGTGCAGACCAACACCAACCACCTCCACATCTGCCCAACCAGCCTGGGCTGATGGATACACCTGCTCTGTGTACCTGCACCTGGTAGTAAGCCTATAGTAGGCTGCAATCTCCAGTGCACTCTACAGCATCCTCTGGTGGGTATGAGAATATCCAACAGACTCTGACAAGAATGCAATATTTTTTATTTTTAAACCAATATTTCAGTGTATCCAGCTGCTTGTCCAAACCCAGAGAACTGAGACAGAACTGATCAAAAGGAATTTGTAGCATCTCGTCGAACAACGTGTAAAATGTTTTTATTTCCAGTCACATTTGAGGGTACTGCTCCTGGTTTGTGTCACAGCTCTATTCCTGCTGTTCTGTTTGTATTTTTTTTTTCCTCTGGATAGAGCTAGATTTGGTCCTCCCATCTCAGTGGGCTTTAGGGGTGTTTGGGGGGAGTGTGTGTGTGTGTGTGTGTGTGTGTGTGTGTTAGATTTTCCTCTCCTGCCTCCTCTTTTGGAGCATTGTCTGTATACAGGGAGTAGGGGAGGAGTGATTGAAGTGAAAACAACAACAAACAAACATTCCTTGTATTATGATTGTATTTTCTAAGGGCAAAAGATTCTTGAATTTGGCCTCCTTGTTCCAGAAAAGCTGTGGAATGTGGACAGACCCCAGCCCTGCTGTTACCTGTTGTACTGGCTTCGGTCAATGCATGTAATATAAGCTTCAGGAAAGGAAATAAATTGCTTTTGTCAGATCCTGTCCGTGCTGTCTGTGGGGTCCAGAGCCCGGTGAGGAGCATCCCGAATCCCTGGAAATACTTCACCTGGAGTGGTGAAACAAGCCCCAGGGTTTCAGGGTGGCCTGGACAAGGGGTTGGGTGAGGGCTCAGGCGATGGGAGTGGGGTCGGTGTGTGGAATTTGGCAGGGAAAACTCCGTGCGTGGGATCGGCCACGAGAGGGCCCCCGTGGGAAGGGCTGGAGCGGGACGGGGGAGCCGGGATGGGAGAGCCGGGATGGGGGAACTGGGATGGAGGAGCCGGGATGGGGGAACTGGGATGGGAGAGCCAGGATGGGGGAACTGGGATGGAGGAGCTGG
>JAWWLV010000070.1:4015638-4046853 GCA_035041135.1 Platyrinchus mystaceus
ACCCCCCCTCCGCCGCCCCCGCCCCGCCGCCGGGGGCTGCTGGCGGGGCCGCGCCCCGGGGCCGCCCCCCGCCCCGCCGGGGCCCCGCGCTGCTGCCGCCGCCGCCTCCAGAACTGCCTCTACAACGTGCTGGAGCGGCCCCGAGGGTGGGCTTTCATCTACCACGTCTTCATGTGAGTACCGGGCCGGGGTGGTCCGGGGGGGTCTCCGGGGCGGCCGGTGCCGGTGGGGCGGCGGGGAGCGGGCGCTGCCCGGGGGAAGGAGCGCCGGGAGCACCGCGGGGCAGACGCCGCTCCCTGCGAGCCCCTCCGGGCTCCGCCGGAGAAGTTTCTCCGCCGGCATCGTCCGGCGGGGGGGACGCGCCGGTTCTCGCTCCTGCCGCCGCTCCCGGTGCCGCTCCTGGTCCCGGTGCGGTGGGAGCAGCGCGATGGGGGATCCGCCACCCGAGGGGGTCCTGGACGGGGCGAGTCCTGCGGCGGGTCCGGTGCGAGGAGCTGAGCTTGTCCCCGGGGATGGGATTCGGTCCCCTTGGTGCCCCGGAGCCCCTTCCCGGTGGCACCGCAGGGAACCGAGTCACTGTCCCGCTCTGCCGCTGTCCCGGGCCGGGGTCTCTGAGCCTGGGAAGACCCTCAAAGGCAGGAGCCGCCTGAGGGGTGACCAGCAGGTCTGGGTGGGAGCAGGGACCCTGTCCTGTCGTGCGTTGGGACAAGGCAGAAGTGCCAACCCAGCACCCCCAGAGCCGTGTCCGGGTGGGACGGGGGACAGTGGGGATGTTCTTGTCCCTGCTGTACCCCGGGAGCTGTGCCCGTTCCTGGGTCACTGTTGGTCCCCAGCACTGGAACATCCCTCTCCAGAGCTGGAGAGAGCCCGGGATGCTCCCAGGAGCACACCTGCTCCCTGCCCTGCTCAACGTGTTTTCCCAGGCACTGTGGTGCTGCTCCAGCTTTCCTTGCTGGATTTGAGCATCCAGTGGCTCTTGCCAAGCAGAAGCCTCTCCAAGACAAGCAGGCTCAGCTCGGGGCTGGGGAACAGCTTCACCCCCTCGGGGTTGTTCCCTCAGGGGGCTGTAACGGGGCTGCAGAGCTGGGGTGTCCATAAGGCACTGGGAGGCTGTGGGGAGACAGGGAGGCTCCGTGCTGGGGCGTTACTTTGGATTTCCCAACCTGGGACCCCCGCTCTGCTCTGGTGGCACTGCTGGGACACCGCCAGGACGTCGCTGCCCCAGCCATGGGGAAGGTGGTGTCTTCCCTCTTTGCCTCGTTGTGTGCCAGGTGTGTTCTTGGTGCCCCTCTCTGAGAACACGAGCCCAAACATTGCCTCCTTTCCTCTCCCCCCCGTGCCGGTGCCGCGGCGCTGCGTCGTTACCGGGGTGCGTGAGCTGGAGCTCGTTAAGAGGCAGGAAAATGGGTCTTGCCTAAGTTAGCACATCGAGCTGGCAGGATGAATTTGTCACTGGATAAAAGGGCACCTGAGCTCCCCAGGGAGCCGCGAGAGGAGCCCGGGGCCCATTTGTAACGCCTGCGACACCTCCGCAGTGGGCTCCCGCCAGAATTCCTGCGTGGAAAATACCACCCTTGGAAGAGCTTCTCCTGCAAGGAATTAGAGAATGGCAGCCAAAAGCCCCTGCCAGGGGAGGCAATCAGACTTTATGGCGTAGGTGCTCACGGGCTGTGGAACAGAGATGCTCCTGCTCGTCCGTGTCCTTCACCAGTTCGCCCTCACGATTCGAGCGTGTTTTGCCCCAGAAACAACCGAGCAGCTCCTCTTGCAGAGCCCACCAAGCCCCTCCAGACCCCGCTGGGCCTGGCCCCAGCTCTTGAGTGACAGGCTTTGTCCCGCAGGATGTGCAGAACATCTTCAGCCTTCGCTGGGGAGGGTTTGTGTTCACTTGCTCACTTAATTTTAGGGCTGAGGCAGCTGCAGGGCAGAGTCCTGCCAGGGACCCCCTGAAGCTCGTGGGAAGACGCCGCAGTGGGTGCAAGGTGTGGACATCTGTTCTGTGAAGCCTTTCCTGTAACGTTGCTCATTTCTGGCTTCCTCCAAGTTGTGTTGTGCGGGGTTTTTTTTCCTCTCCCACAGCAGATGGGAGCTGCTAAGCTGTTGCAGTGGTGTTGAAGTTCTCAGGGATGATTTGTGTGTGCCTCAATGCGTTCTTTTTTTTTTTTTTTTCCCCCTACAAAAGAGGAAGATGTTGTTACCCCCACTTGAGGGGGTAACTGAGGCACGGAGGGGATGGAGCCCCCGGCCCGAGGTCGGGGCAGTGCTGGGGGCAGAGCCGTCCCCTGAGTGGCGGCTGCGCTGCCTCCCCCGGGCAGCCCCGGCTCCGAGGCAGAGCTGGGAACGGCTAAAATGGAAATACCCGCTGAGAAGTGACGCGTTTCCCTCCCCGGAGCAGCTCAGGGCCGGGAGCAGGAGCTGGGCTGAGCCCATCCCGTTTATTGACCAACTCCAGCCTCTTTCTGTCGGCAAATTGATCCCAAATAACTCCTTGAACCAGGAGCAGCTCCGGACTGGGTGGTTTGGTGGCTGCACCATCTCTGCAGCCCCTGAGCCTGCTGCCAGCTCTGCCTGGTGGGCTCGGGGGGCTTGGGGACACTGTTGTGCTGTCCCAGCCCCTCGGAGCCCCTGTGCTGGTGTCCCCACACGCTCCCGTGCTCCAGGGAGGGGGTGGTGTGGACGTGGGTGCCCTTGCAGGTGGAAAGCCAAGGTTCTGAGGTGTGTGCAGTTGGCTGGCCACCCCCAGCCCCTCCAGCCCCACGCTGACCGTGGCACAGCCGGGCTCCCAAAGCTGCGCTTTGCCCGCTTGGAATGAGACTTTCTAGCCCTGGAGCTTATGGAGGAAATCCAGGAGTGAGCCCAGAGCATTAACCGAAAGGCTTTAGAGCCAGAAGGCAAAATATCAACTTCCTTTCCCAATCTCCTCCTCTTTAGCAAGCGGGAAGGCTGTTCCCTGCTCCTGTGGGCTCCTGCCCTTGGCACGGGCACGGCTGCATGTCCCATCAGCGGGGGCTGCCCTGCCAAGGGGTCTCCTGCAGACAGGAGCTGCACCACCCACCTGCCCAGGTGTCCAGTTCCAGCCATTCCTGCTGCCCACCGTGGCCTGTCCCTGCAGCAGCCCCTCCTCACCCACTGGCCCCCCCACAGCGGCTCTCGGTGCCAAGCGGGGTCTGGGAGCTTGTATTGATGGTTATGAAACTGCTCCTGGGTGCACCAGCAGCTCAGCTCAGCACTTTTCCCATTCCTAGAGGAACACTTTCATACAGAACAGTTTAACCTGGAGCAAATTAGGGAAGACTGAGCCAGCAGCACCAGTAACTACTGCAATCCCCTGCCTGGAGCAGTGTCCCCCCTGCCAGGCCCGGTCCCCCTGCCTGTGCTGTTGGTGGCACCTTGCCTGGGTTTTATTTGCCTTGTGGAATTGTCAGCCTGTGCCTGGGGCAGGGAGGGGACAGGAGCACAGAGCTCCATCCTTGTCCTTGCTGTGTGTTTGGTGCTGTTGGATCCCCGTGGACGTTGTGGGGACAGAAGGGTGGCAGGTCCTGTCAGAGCCCCAGGGGCAACCTTGGCACAGGGTGAGTGATGCCAGGCAGGGCTCTGCTCAGCTCAGGGCTGGACGAGCATCCTGGGGCTGTGGGAAATCCTGGCTGGCTCGGGGCAGCAGGACAGAGAGGGTGGGATGTGTCCCCTGTGCTCTGGCCAGGGACCAGGGTGCTGGCAGCTTGTCTGTCCCAGAGCATCCCTGTGCTCGGATCCTGTTATGGCAGAGGGTCTGTCACCCGCACTGTTGTGTCCCCTACCTTGTCATGTCCCTCCACCACCGCTTGCAGAGCAGGAAAGCGCTTCCCTGCCATGCTGGGAACTCCACTGTGGTCACTGCCCGCAGCAGCCCCAAATCCCAGCCCTTGCCATCCCACCCAGGACCGTTCAGAGGACTGGAGCCCTGGCTGGTTTGCAGGGACTCTGCTCCAGCCCTGTTCCGTGCTGACTCTCCGCCGCCCGCTCGGAAAAACCTCATTTCAAACTCCAGGCTTTTAACTCGTCCCCCCCAGCGCTGGGGTGGTGCCACGGCCACAGCCAGAGGGGCTGGAGGCTGTGCCCCCTGTGCCCTTTGAGGGCTGGCCTGTGCTGGGTTTGAAAGGGGAGCTGGTTTGGGGGCAATGCCAGCGGGAAGCGGAGCCGGCGCAGCACTTTCCCCGGCCCGGCGCGGTGTCACCGGGGCATAAAATTAAGCGGCTTCGGCGCAACATGAAACTCTGCATTGATTTTCCTTCTCGGATTTTTCTCTTTTCCCTTTGGCTGCTCCTGTCGGACCCCCCAGCCCAGCGCAGGAGGTGCCAGTTTGGGCACCACGATGGTGAGGATGGAGGGGGAGCCCCATTGCCAGGGGGTGCCTCGCTGCCAGGGGGTGCAGGGCTGGTGCTGGGTCACCCTGGAGAGCTTTTGGGTGTTTATCCCCCCAGCACTGACCCATGGGGTGAGGGCCCAAACTTGCCCCCTCTGCCTGTGGGTGCTGCTGCCCTCCCTGCTTCGGGGGTCCCAGCCTGCCTGGACCTCTTGGGGCCGCTGATGTCGCTGCGCCCCAAATGTCCCCATCCCTCCCCAGGTGCTGGAGGAGGGTGCCAGCCCCAATCCCTCTCCTGGGGTGCAAGGCCCAGCGGGCACGGGAGGTGCACTGGAAAACACTCTGGTTTCTTCTCCCCCCCCCTGCTCCAGCCCAGCTCTTTGCCAGATGATTCAAGAGCAAAACTATCTCGGCTGCTCCGTGTGAGTGCCTTGGCACCGTCCGCAGGAGCCTTGTGACCGTGCTCCCCGTGGGGACCGCGGGGCTGGGGGGTGCTGGGTGGCCCTGGGGTGCAGACACGTGCCGTGCCAGCGTGATGGGCAATGCCATCAGCACGATTTGGCTCCCAAAGAGCAAAGGTGTCGGGGCCTTGTGTGTGCTGTGGCACGTCATCTGGACGTCACCCTGCTGCCGTGGGTGCTGCCGGGTCCCTGCCATGGGATGCAGCCCGAAGACAGGCTCTGCATCCCAGCTCTGCTCCCAGGCTCTGTCAGGGCACTGGGAACTCCCCGTCCTGCCTCACCCCTGGGTGTGGGGGCCAGGAGGGCTCTGAGAGCAGCTCCTTCCTCTGCTGCTGCTGATAACCGGGCTGGGGCCGGACTCTGAGCGTGTGCTGGGGTTTGTGGTGTCAGAGCTGCAGCTCCTGGCTCCAGCCCTGGTTTCCCTGACCGTGGGGAAACACTCAGAGCTTTTCTGCTTCTCTTCTCCGCGGCGTGGGACGGACCCTGCCATGGTTACGGGCGCAAACAGGGCCGCTACACCCCGGTTATTTATATCCCCTGGAGCAGACAGGCCTCCTGCTCCACCTCTCTTGGAGGGCTGCTGGGGCGAGGGATGGGGATTTATAGGACACGCTGTTTATACAGCTGCAGAGGGTGCTCGGGGAGCTGCACCTCGCGGGATGGGGAGCCTGGAGAGTGAAACACCACCCGCATCCCCAGCGGAGCCGGGCTCGGGCGGTTTTGGGGTAAACGGGCGTTTCCAGCGGTGGCACAGCTGTGGGTACGGCCCGGGCACCGTGATGGGGCCAGGCCTGGCTGGTGAAGGCAGTCCTGTCATTCCCTGAGCCTGTCTGCTCGCTCATCCCACGGCTGGGCTGTTTATCCTGCGGCGCGTGGTGTTTTCCTTCCGCTGAGTTATTGCCGGGCTGGCAGCGCCCGGCACTGCCTGTGCCCCTGGTTCAGGGCTTCCCCACAGGGCAGGGCAAAGCAGGGGCCGGGCCAGCCCTGCTGGGGCACGGGGACCCCCTTGCTGGGTGCTGGGGGGCACAGCTGGGCGGGCTGTCCCAGCCCATCCCGCTGCACGGGCTCCCAGGATCAAAGCCCATCCGCAGCGGGTGCCACGGCACAGCTTGTCCCCGGTACAGCCTGTTTGCCCAGCGGTGTTTGGGTGGGCACTGGGTGCCAACTGGTGCCAACTGGTGCCCCCTTGCCCAGCACAGCTCTTCGCCGTCCCGGGGCCGACTTGGCCCTGCTTCCCCTGAGCTCAGCAGCTTTCCCAGCTCACCTGTTCCTCCGCCGGATCGGGCAGCAGCATATGGCAGAGTCCACCCTAATGAAGATTAATGGGAGGAGATTCACCTGCTCCGAGCCGGGCCCCTGCCGTGTTTTAATTATGATTTTGGGGAGGAGTGTTGCTGCAGACGGGCTGTGCTGCTGCTGGCTGAGAGCAGCAGGAGGGGCCCATCCCTGTGCCCAGGCTGCTGGTGGCACATCCCCTCCTGTGAGGGGTCGTGTGCTGGCATGGAGGGGTGTGGGACCCCGCAGGGAGGGAGCTGGACATGGGAAGTTTATTGGGGAGAGGTGAAACACCGGCTCAGCCACACCAGCATCTGCTCCCTCCATTCCCCAGGATGCTGGAGCAGGGCAACTGGGAGACAGCGAGGCTCCTGCTGGGTGTTATCCCACTGTCTCTGCCCTCTCCCCATTTCCCTGGCGGCGTTCCTTGGTTTTCAGGCCCCCTTGGTAGGTGGGACGAGCAGTGCATTGGGGTGGGGAGCCTGGCACTGTGGGATACCCCCTTTGTGGTGGGATGGAGCTGCTGAGAGCAGCATTCCTGCCCCAGAGGAAGGGGGGAATGCTGGTTCCTGGCTCCCCGTGCTGCCTTCAGGCATCTGACCCTTCCCTAAGCCGCTTAGGCGCTGCCGGCAGCCGGGACGGGGCGTTTGCCCAGGCTTTACCAGTTAATTCCTAGCAGGTGATGTGTTCCCAGGAAGTTTCTTTCCCAGCCAGCCCCGTGGGGCCTCTCATGCCCGTATCCTTCACCAAATCCCGTGGGATGCCGAGGGGGCCAGGTAGGAGGTATCCCCATCCCGGCAGGGCAGGATTCCAGCACGGTGGGTGACATGTGGGGCTCCAGCTCGGTACCAGAGTCAGGGCCACCCACAGCAGGTCCCTGTGGGATCAGCGTGTGCCCAGGCCCCAGAGACCCCCCCCTCCCTGCTCCCTGGATGAGGAGAGAGGCACAAATCTTTGCAGGCTGGGAGATTTCTGCCTTCTCCTCTGCTTTGTGCTTCGCTGCCCGTGTAATTGCCTGCTAAATCCTGCTTGGATAATCTTTATTGCTGATGATGCACAAAGCTGAGAGCTCTACCCTGGGCCGTGTTTTCCTCCTCAGCCCGGTGCCCAGTGCTCCCTGCCCACAGCACAGGGGGTTAATTCCAGAACTGCTGTGCCGGAGGAAAGAGCCCCAATTAATAATTCAGAGGGAGAAGGAACTGGCTCCAACCTTCTGCCTTGCGGGTGGGGAGTGCCGGGAGAGCAGCATCGTCCTCTGCAGCGAGGGCAGGGCGGTGACAAGGCTGTGACACCCCCGGCCCCTTCGTGCCTGTTGGTGTGTGGCTCCAGCTCTCCCTCTTCCATGCTCTACATCCAGCACTTCTCCTGCTCCCTGGGGTTTCTCTGCTGTCGGTCCCATCTCCAGTAGCATTTTGGGGGAAAGGGACCCACCTGTCCCCTTTAGGCTGGGCATTGAGTTTTGGGTGCTACTCCCCAGCCCCACTGTGGGGTGACGGTGCTGGGGGGTGAGACGGGTGCCCACCAGCTTGGGGACAGGGTGCCAGGGCCACTGCCAGCCTCAGCCAAGCCGTCCCAGTGCTGCCCAGTGGGACATGGGTTCCCGGAGCCGGCTCTGACGGAGCGGTGGCCCTTTGCCGTCACGTGGGCCGGTGGCACAAGCCCTCCACTTTCCTTTTTTAGAATAGCTGGATCAGGGGAAAAAAAAATGTATTTTTGGAGTTTCATTTGCTTCAGCTTCAGAGTCTACTTCTTTTTTTTTTAACCCCTCCTTATTTTAAATGGGCCAAAGCCCCTGTTGCCTGAGCCCAGTGCTCGGGGATGAACAGCCCCAGAGCAGCTCCCTGGGGACTCTTCCCCTAGGTTGGCTGTTCCCCGGTGGTCTCTGTGTCCCTTGCAGGTCCCCAAGGTGGCAGTGATGCTGGGGACAGTCTAGAGAAGCTCTGGTCCCCTTTCTGCAGCAGCAGAACTCTCCACGGTGTGGGACCCCTCATCTCCCTCCCTGCCTTTAATTGAGAGCTGGCAGGGCCGAGGTGGAGCCTGGCACTGAGCCCCACGGCTGCTCCCGGGCTGCCCAGTGACTCCATGCCACCATCTAGGGGCAAACCGTGTCCCTGGTGGCTCGGCCACGGCCGTGGAGGTCTTGGCTGGGGGGTTCAGGCAGTGAGTGAGGGGCAGCACTGTGGGCTGGGCTCCCCTGGCTGCCCCAGTGCTGGGATCCCCCGACCACTCTGATGCCCTCACTGACACTCTCCCCTTCCAGATTCCTCCTTGTCTTCAGCTGCCTGGTGCTGTCGGTCTTCTCCACCATCCAGGAGCACCAGAAATTGGCCAACGAGTGCCTCTTCATCCTGGTAAGTGATGCAGGAGCAGGGCTGGTGCTTGAATTCGCCCTCCCCACACTGCACCCTGAAAGACTCGGACAAGATCACGGACAAAACTCCTCTGACCCTTTCCCAGCCTGGACGGCACCGACGATCCAACGATGGCAGCCCCTCTGGCATGCTGGGGTGGAGCTGGGGGTGGATTTGCTGTGGATGTCCCCACAGCTCAGGGGAGTCCATCCCCACTCACAGCCCCTCTGTGCTGTGGAGAGGCATCAGCCGCTGGAAAAGGCAGGGCAGGAGGGGCTAAAAAAGGCAACTTTCCCCCAAACTGTCAGAAAGAGCTGACGCGGGACTTCTCCCGAGTGATGGAGACTAAATTGGGAAGGTCCTTGTGACTTTCCTGCGAGTAAGCAGAACGGGGGCTTGTTTGTGCGAGAGGTAGGAGGACAATGCTGACGGTGGAGGAAAAGGACCCAGCTCAGAGCAAGGCAGGAGAGCCGGGATGCTCAGAGAGCCCCGACGGCTGCGGCTCCCGTCTCACTGCCCCCATTCCCCCCAGGACGGCTCCCGTGGCCCTTGGGGGGGCACCACACACCGCCCTCAGCACCGTTGCAGGTTGTGCTCCCCCCCTCCCCCAGAGCTGAGTCCCCCTGCCCACCTCACCCCCCTGTCCCCCTCAGGAGTTCGTCATGATCGTGGTGTTCGGCATGGAGTACATCATCCGCGTCTGGGCCGCCGGCTGCTGCTGCCGCTACCGGGGCTGGCGGGGACGCTTCCGCTTCGCCAGGAAACCCTTCTGCGTTATAGGTACGGGGAGGGGGGGCTTTGGGGGGGGTGGCAGCGTCTGGGAAAAGCCCCACCGACCCCCGACCCGCGATTCACCCTCCCCGCCAGATTTCATCGTCTTCGTGGCCTCGGTGGCCATCATCGCCGCCGGCACCCAGGGCAACATCTTCGCCACGTCGGCGCTGCGGAGCATGCGCTTCCTGCAGATCCTGCGCATGGTGCGCATGGACCGCCGCGGCGGCACCTGGAAGCTGCTGGGCTCCGTCGTCTACGCCCACAGCAAGGTGAGGAGGCACCGTCCCTCCCGGCGCGGCCCCCGCGCCACCCGAGCCCCCTCTCACCCCTCGTGCCCCCCCGCAGGAGCTCATCACCGCCTGGTACATCGGCTTCCTCGTGCTCATCTTCGCCTCCTTCCTCGTCTACCTGGCCGAGAAAGACGCCAACGTGCAGTTCGCCACCTACGCCGACTCCCTGTGGTGGGGCACGGTAAGCTCGGCCGCCGCAGCCTCCCCGGCCCCGGGAGGGGACCAGGAGGGTGGGATGGGGCCGTGGGGGGAGAGCTCCCTCCAGGCCTCGCCCTTTTCCACCCCTGAGCAGGTCACCCTCACCACCATCGGCTACGGGGACAAGGCGCCGCAGACGTGGCTGGGCCGGATGCTGGCAGCCGGCTTCGCCCTGCTCGGCATCTCCTTCTTCGCCCTGCCCGCCGTGAGTAGGGCTGGGAGGGGATCCCCGCACCTCCTGCCCCGCAGGAATCGCAGAGGAAGGGGGCAAACCCAGCCCTGTGCGGGTCGCAGCCTCTGCCAGCACCCACAGCCCCGTCCCCCCCATCCCCAGGGGATCCTGGGCTCCGGCTTCGCCCTCAAAGTGCAGGAGCAGCACCGGCAGAAGCACTTCGAGAAGAGACGGACTCCGGCGGCAAACCTGATCCAGGTATTGCAGGGCTGGCGTGTCCTGCCCCGTCCCTTCCCAGGAATGCTCCGCTCTGCCCCCTCTTCTCCTCTGCCTGTCCCTGCCTGCTGCAGGGAGCACCCACATAGGGAGCCCCATGTCCAACACTGGGCTCCTTTGGGCTGGGCTCTGCGGTGGCCAGGGGGGATGGAGGGGTCAGTGGGGGGGGTTTCACCTCCCAGCTGATCCCCATTCCCATGGTCTCTCTCCCTGCAGGCTGCCTGGCGCCTGTACTCCACCGACGTCAGCCGGGCGTACCTGACGGCCACGTGGTGCTACTACGACAGCCTGCTGCCCACCTTCAGGTAGGCAGGGCAGGGGGCAAGGGCTGGGGGGCTGCTGGGGGGGGTCTCTGTGGGGATGAGCAGCCTGGGAGGCCAGGAGGGACCGTGTGGAGCCGCCGAGGGCTCGGTGGGGTCGAGCAGCACGGACACTCTCCTCGGCCCTGGATCGCTGGAGCACGGCATCTGCTGGAGTGTCCAACTCCCTCCTCCACCCTCATCATCCTCACAGCACCCAGCTCTCATCCCACCCTCTCACCCCATCCATAGCCTTCCTCCAGCACCACTGTGGGGAGCAGGACGGTGCCACCCGCCGCAGGGAGCCCGTGGCTGGGGCCATGGAGCTGCAGCCAGATGGGAACCGGCTCCAAGTGTGGACCCAGATGGATGTGGTGGGATCCAGTGGGAGACCCATGCCCCATCCCTGCAGATTTCTCCCTCCCATGGCCCCTGGGATGTAGCTGGGTGGATCAAGGAATCTCCAGAGCTTTTTCAGACTCTCTGTGTGTCCCCATCACCCCGAGCTCACCAGGGTTTGCCTCCCCTGGGCCTCCTCCCTGCCTGTGCCTCCTGCCCTGCTCCACCTGTGTGTTCCTTTGCAGAGACAAATTTATTCTTCTTCTGTTCCACTTTTTATTTTTTCCAAAGACAGGGCTCTGAACAGCCCCAACAGCGAGTCCCTCTGGTCCCTGACCGAGGAGATGCAGCTTCCTGAGCATCACCACAGAGCCTGGGACCACAGGGGGCTTCACCTGCTGGGCCAGGAGCCACTTCCCTTGCAGTGGGGAGCTGAGATAGAGCCACACTCAATCCCTGTTGGATATGAGCTTTCCCCTCCTGGCTACTCCAGCTGTGCCCAGACCCCTGGATCTGATGGTGGCAGGTTGCCCTGTCCCCATCCAAGGGGTGTCCTGCCTGTCCCTGTCTGACCCATCCCTCTCAGCACAGGTCCAACCCCTCCTTTCTGTGGGACCCTGTCCCAGCTCCCCATCCCCATCCCCTCCAGTGCCTCATCTTGCTGTTAAGGAACTGTCTTTTGAACAAAAATGCTGTTTTTTTTCTTCTTGTTTTGCCCTGGTTTTGCTTTGATTTGTGCTCTGGAGGACCCGGCACTGCTCAGCTTTGGTTTGCTTACCAACTGTTTGCTTTGGAAAATTTAATTTCTCCTTGTTTTTATTTCACCCCGACCTCAGAGAGCTGGTCCTTATGTTTGAGCACTTGCACCGAGTTCGCAACGGAGGATTTAGGAACTCAGAGGTGAAAAAATTGCCCGACAGAGCCCCACCAACTTATCTCTCCTTCACCCCTGCCCAGAAAAGCCTGGCCACATGTCCAGGGGAAAGGTAGGAGGGGGCAGCCCCCGTGTTCTCCCTCCTCTCTGCTCTGTCTCCTCTGCTCCTCTGTGTCCTCCTGCGATGCCACCGTGGTGCCATCACTGCCAGACCGGACCCCAGCGGTGCCCACCACCCCAAACTGGCCCTGCTCCCCCCTCAGCACCGTGCTGGGAGTCCATCCTGCTCCTGGCACTGCTTCCAGCACTGCTCCCTGCTCCAGAGTGGGCACGTTTGGTCCTTAAGGACAGACCCTGGGTTGTTGTATCTTTGTGAAGCCTCCACCTCGCTGCCCCTTTTTTTCTGTGGCTGTGGCACCGGGACCCGGCACAGGGGAACCAACCATGGCAGAAAATACCCCGGCAGAGGCAACGCTGCCATGTTGCTGGGATGGGGCCGTGTGGCCTCGCTGCAGAGCCAGGCAAGGAGCAAAACCCAGAGCCTGTGGTGTGAGAAGGGCTGCCCGTGGCAGTGGCAGTGGCAGCAGCGATGCTGAGCTGCCCCAGCGCCCACGAGAAGAGGCAGGAGGGGGTCGGGGCTGCCATGCTGCTGGTGGCCACTGCTCTGCCCCTTGTCCCTGGTGCCTGTGGCTGAAGAGCATCCTGGAGAGCCCGGTGTGCCACCGTGGCTGCTGGCCAACCATCCAGAGCACTGGCACATTGGCACAGGGCCCTGGGCCAGCAGCAGGGTTAGGTGGGGGGAGGCACCGTGCCTCAGTGTCCCCTGTGCTGCCAGATGTGGCACAGTGTGGGGCTGGGGGGGACCTGCCGCCCCCAAGCCCCCAGGTGAGTATGGGCTCAGTGTCCCGGTGACCAGGGGAAGGGCTGCACTCCCCACCCGGGGGGCCTGAGACCCCCATCTCCTCCACGAGCATCACCTCTCATAACATCTCATCTTCTCTCTCTCCTCCCCTCTCCTCCTGCTCACCCCCCTCCTCTCCATCCCTCCAACCCCCCAAACCTCCCGTGCCTCCCCCCCCCCCAAGCTGGAAGGAGGAGGACGTGCAGCCCCACAAGTGTTTACGGCTCAGGTAACGCTCTCCCCCGGCGCAGCGGGGACCCCGGGGTCACCACCGCACCGTCCCCCCGCTCGGCACCGCCTGCCGTCACCGAACCCTCCTGGCGGAGCCGCGGAACCGGAACAGGCGCCGTGTTTATGCAGGACCTACACAAACCACCCTGCCTGCCCCGGCAGGGGCGGTCCCGTGGGTCTGGAGCGGCGGGAGATGCTCAGGGACTCTGAGCCCACGTGCCCAGGGAGGGGGGAGTCGGGAATGTGGCCCGGGATGCTGTGCTCCCCCCCCAACCCCGGCCACGGCTGACTCTGTTTTCTCCTGTGTCTCTGCCCTGACCCTCCAGCCCCATCTTTAGTGGTAAGAGGAGGCTCTTGCAGACGTGGGGCACGTGGAGACGGAGGTACCGTGTCCTTGCTGCCTGCCCATCCCGACGGAGAGTGCGACCGGGAAGGGCGGGATGCATGGGGCTCCGTGCCTGGATGCCTGCGGACTGCAGCGTGGAGAGGGATGGGGAGTGAGGAAGAGCTGGGAGAGAGCCTTAGGGGGGGATCCTTCTGCAGGGCAGGGGGGTCTGTGCATGGCCTGGGCCGAGCTGTCTCTCCCCACTGTCCCCCACTGGCTCCCACAGCAGCCCTGCCTCAGATTCCCCATCGTGCATCGTGGATGGGGATGCTAAATCCAACCAACTGATGCACCTGGATTGACCCTATTCCACCCTTGTCCTGCAGCCTGGTCCCTTAGGACACAGCCATTCCCATCCTCCAGACCAGCAGCCTGCATGGGGAAGGGCTCTACCCCTGCCTCCACCCTGCCTGTACCCCTGCCTTGCCCTGTGACTCCTGCCCCAGGAAATCCAGGAGTCTCCCGAGACGCTGGGGTTCCGTGGAGCCTGTCCTGCAGCATGGGTGGGATTTGCTCCTTGTCCTCCCCTGGCTTTGGAGTCCTCCCCTGTGCATCCACTTGGCCTCCTGAGGCTCGAGCTGTGCTTGCTGGTCCCAGGTCATGCAAAAGGCAGCATCAGGTGGTGTTTTTGTGTAGGTCCTACATAAATGATGCCTCGTGTTTCCCCCCAGTCCAGTGGAGTGGCTGGTTTTGGGAGCAGAGCCCGTGTTAGGGCAGGAGCAGACCTGGATTAGGTGGTGCAACCTGGAGGAGGAGGGTTGGCCTGGGATGCCCTGTGCCAGAGGGGCTGGAGCGGGAGCAGGGCTGCTCCCACCGGGCTCTGTCAGTGGCTCTGCCACGTGTCCCCCGCTGCCACACCTTTCTGTCCCCACTCTGCCTGTCTGTCTGTCACCTCCTTTCTCTGGGATAAAAAAAAAAGATGTTTAGAGGAGTTAAACCCCAGAGCTGCCCCTGCCGTGGCACCGCCTGCTCCCGGCCTGGCTCGTGCCCGTCGCGTGCCAGGGGGCTCTCCATGAGCTCAGCACGGCCGTGCCCCGCCACGGTGGGCACCAAGTGTGCCCACTGTCCCCATCCCCACCCCCCCAGTGACACTGCCCCCCCCCCTCCACCCGCTGTCCCCCCGCAGCAACAAGATGGGGCTGAAGGAGCGGATCTGGCTGAGCAGCTCCCAGCGGCAGGGCAGCCGCGGCCGCCAGCAGCTGGGGCCCCCCCTGCACCGCTCCCCCAGCACCGAGGACGTGGCCGAGGCCTCCAGCCCCACCAAGGTGCAGAAGAGCTGGAGCTTCAACGACCGCACCCGCTTCCGCGCCTCCCTGAGGCTCAAGCCGCGGACCCCGGTTGAGGGTGAGCCCTGGGGACTCCTGGTGCGGTCTGGGACATGCTGGGGGGGGGCTGCAGGCATTTTGGGGGGGGCAGGGGAGGGGCAGCCCTTGATCTCTGCCATCCACCTGCTCTTGGCACCCGCAGCCGACTGCCCTCCGGAGGACAGTGGCGAGGAGAAGGGCTCCCACTGCGACCTGACCTTCGAGGACATCATGCCAGCGGTGAAGACCCTCATCCGGGCTGTCAGGTGAGACCGTCCCCTCCCACGCCCCCGGGCACCCCCTGTCCCTCCCTAGCGCCCCGCAGCCAGCCCAGGTGTCCCTGCAGGATCCTGAAGTTCCTGGTGGCCAAGAGGAAGTTCAAGGAGACGCTGCGTCCCTACGACGTCAAGGACGTCATCGAGCAGTACTCGGCCGGGCACCTGGACATGCTGGGCAGGATCAAGAGCCTGCAGACGCGGTGAGGTGCCCTGGGGGTGGTGGGGTTCCCTGGGTCCCCCACCACGAGATGAGGTGCTGGCCCGTCACTGTGGGTGGGACACATTCCCAGAGCCCTCTGCCCATCCCCTGTGGCCTCAGGGAGTGACGGGCTCCGTTCCTTCATTCCCTGCCAGCGTGGACCAGATCATGGGCAGGGGGGCCCTGGCTGTGGACAAGAAGGTGAAGGAGAAGGGGGAGAAGCCGGCGCTGGAGATGGAGCTGGTGGACGAGCTCAGCATGATGGGGCGCGTGGTCAAAGTGGAGCGGCAGGTCAGGAAGGGACACTCCCAAGGGAATGAGCTCCCATCCCTTTGGCACCCGCGGGATGGGGGAGCCGGGATTCCCATGTCCCCTGCCGCGGGGGGACCGGCTCAGCCCCGCCCTGCCCGCCCTGCAGGTGCAATCCATCGAGCACAAGCTGGACCTGCTGCTCGGCCTCTACTCCCAGTGCCTCCGCAAGGGCTCCACGAACTCCTTCAGCCTGGCTGCCGTGCGGGTGCCGCCCTGCGAGCCCGACATCACCTCCGACTACCACAGCCCCGTGGACCACGAGGACATCTCGGCCTCTGCCCAGACCCTCAACATCTCCAGGTCGGCCAGCGCCAACATGGACTGAGCGGGAGGCAGCGGGATGGCTCCTGCCCGCGCGGGATGGGGGGCTGAGGGCACTGTGGCACCACCGTCCCTGCCCAGCCACGTCCCTCGCTGCGTTATTGAGCCAAGTCTTCCCCTGGGGGGGCACGGCTGCAGCGGGGTGCCCGCTCTGGGGGCGCAGTGGGAGCCCATGGCATGGCCAGGGATGCTCCTGGGATGTTCCTGCCCTTCCTGGGGCATGAGACCCCCCACCCCACCGAGTCCTCCCCAGCCAAGCTGGCCCAGTCTCCTGGGGTTTGGCTCGTGCCCCAGTCCCAGCTCTCAGGACATGTCCAGCTCCCCAGTGGGGTCCTGCCTGGTCCCCCCCGGAACCGAGCTGGGGTCACCACCAGCTATGCAAGGTCCCACCTCCCTTCTGCCACCAGGGCCGAGCGGAGCTGTGGGGGCACAACCCAGTGTGGTTTGACCTGCATCGCTCGGGGTCAGGGCAGCAGCAGGGCCCCCCCAGTTTGGGGAGTGGGGGTCTGTCCCCCCTCTCCAGGCTGCACCTCTCTAGAAGCACAGCAGAGCCTTCTGCCTGCCCGTGCATGCTCCCAGGGCAATATATATATAGAAGAGATATATATATATATATTTATGCAATAATGTCTTAATATGCAACACCCCCAGGAAGAGCAACCTGAGGGGACATAGGCAATAAGCAACCCCCTTGCCAGCTCACAGGGCTGGATCCTGCTGCCTGTGGGGGCCCTGGAGGTCCTGAGGGCTGGGGGCCAGGTGAAAAACCTTCACCCAAGGGTGGCCCTGGAGCTGTGAAGCTGGGCAGGGGCCCTGGAGGGGGCAGGGATGCAGGCACAGGCGCTGTCCCCAAGGAGCATCCCTCCCTCTGTGTCCCAGCTCCTGCTCTTGCTTAGAGGATCCTGTCCCTGCTGGGTCCTGCGGTGCTCAGTTTGTCCCTCCCCGTGTCCCTGTCCCCTCCGTGGTCCGGGGAGCATGGGCCGGGCCTGGGGGGGTGACTGCCTGGTGGGGACAGGGGGATCTCCTTGCATGTCACCTGCAGCAGAGCCACGGCAGCTCCTGGGCCGCTCCAGTGCCGGTCCCAGGGCTGGTTTCCAGTCCCAGGGCTGGTTTCCAGTCCCAGGGCTGGTTTCCAGTCTGGCAGCGCTGGGCTGAGCCAGGCTGGAAGCGATCGTGGTCGTGCCAAAGTTTGCCAGGCTGGAGCTGGCGGCTGCTCCTGCCCTGCCGGGGGTCCTGGGGGGGTGACACCCACGGTGAGGGAGCTGCCCTTGGCTGGCAGGATCCCCCCGATCCCCTGGCTGCCAGTGCAGCTGCTCTCTGGGCTTCGGACCGTGGGATTTGCATCCTCTTTTCCCAAGCCCACCCCTGCACCCCCCGTGCCTCTGCTCCTGGCAGTGGCAACCCCTGACCCTGCTTGTTTTCTGGCCTCCTTAGTGCATGTGGCCAGCACGGGCCGTGCCAGAGCTGCTTGCAGGCTCCCAACTTGCTCCTGCACCACCCTGGCCCCCTCCCCTCGCCCCGGGGGTGGGACACGAGGGGAGGGTGGGGTGCCAGGAGTGGGCAGGAGGTGGGTGGGTGCCGGGGGGTGCCCGGCCGCGGGGCGAGGGTGTGTGTGACAGCTTTGCCCGCAGCCGCACGCGGGAATTAACTCGTAGGACCCTCCCCGGGGCTGGCTGGTCCCTGCAGACCTCCCGAGCCAGCGGTAGTTACCTCACTTGATTAAGTTATTAACTTATTTGTTTCATTAAAATTTGGAGTAGAGGCTGCCTGCCTTGCCGCCGACTCTCTCCCGGCTCTCCCGAGAGGTGGCACTCCAGCCCCGCCGCCGAGCCAGGGCCGGGAATGTCCTGCCAGGGGACACGGGCACCCTGCCAGGGAACAGAGGCATCCGGCCGCCTCCCTGACCCCCTGGGGCTCCCCTTGAGCTGCAGCAGCCCCCCCTGCAGTGGGATGGGGCCCCAGCTGCAGCTCGATCGCCCTCCTCGGCTCCATCACACCGTGTGCCTGGGGGGGTGCAGGCCTGGTGCCACGGCAGAGGGGCTCGTGCCCTGCTTTGGGCACCTTGTGGGGTCACTGCGCCCCATCTGCCTCTTTGGAAGTATCACAGTGTGCCCCTTCCTCAAAGGGGATGACTCTGTGATGTCCCCAAAGCCATTCCAGGGAGGTGAGGGTGTAAGCCCCCTTTCCCAGGAGACCTGGGTAATCCAGGGACAGCAAAGCCTTGGCTCCGTCCCTGTGTGCTGACACCCTACAGACAACAAGTCCCCCAGCCTGCAATGTCAGGGGGCCGGGGTGGCCCCTTCCCGTGCCTCTGGCTGGGGAGGAAGCTGGGGCTGGCTGCAGGTCAGTCCCTGCCTTTCCTGGCTGCCTCTTGCCAAGAAATTCACTCCTGGATCGTCTTGGAGCATGGCACTGGGCCCAGCACTGCAGAGGCCAGCACCTCCCTGCCCCGACCACACTGGCCCCACTGCCCCCAGAGCTGCCCCAGCCTGCTGGGACGGGGGTCTCTGGGTGACCCCACCTTGGTGTGGGGCTTTTCCACTGCTCTGTGAGGTGGGAATGGGGTCCTGGGACCTGCTCCCTCCCCCAGCGTGGCCGAGGGTGGTGGCAAAGGCAGGGTAGGCGTGTGTGCCAGCCCGTGGCACTCGGCTCTGCCTCCCACAATCACATGGGCCCAAGGTGCCCTGGCAGGACTTTGTCCCCCATCCACTTTGTCTGCCCCACGTATGCCAGAGGCTGCCACTCCCCAGAGAGGGGATGTGCGTGAGGGGGGACACGGGGAGCTGTGACCCCGCAGTGCCAGCTGGCTGCATCCCGCCGGAGCCACGCTTGGCAGGCGGAGCACGGCCCCGGGCAGGGGGTGAGGGGGTGCTCCGAACACTTGGACTGTCGCTCCCGCTCCCGCCTCCGCGCACCAGCTCTTATCAGCTGGCGGGGGGACAGCGTTGTCACGGGGATGGGAAGGGGCCAGCTGTTCCCCCAGCACCCCACGGCGTCCTGCGGGCTGCCAGGGAGCCGGCGGGGGGAACAAGGACAGGGAGCAGCGGTCAGGGATGTCCTTTGTGCCACTGGCTTTGCTTTGTTCCCGAGGGTCTTGGGGAATTTGTGAGTCACTGCAGATTCCTCTCTGTCCAGTCATGGAGCAAGTGTGCTTGGAGACAGTCGGACTCTGGGCTGGACGCAGTTCCTTCCTGCGGCGCTCCAGCCCCAGCGCTGCCCAAGGACACATTTACAGGAAAAGGCCCTTCCAAGAGCTCTGGCCGTGCAGCCTGAGGTGGGGGTGCAGTCCCTGCGAATGGGGCTCCTGCAGGACCCTCGTGCGGGCACCCAGAGCCCCCTGGGGTCCCGAGGAGCAGGCAGCCCTCGTTCCCAGTGGGATTTGGTGCTCCCCATGCACGGACACACGGGGTGAAGCACACCCTTGAGCACAGCACCTGCCCCAGGGCTCAGCCAGGAGCCCTCCACCCACGGCCACGCAGGGAACCGCGCTCCCCCTGCCGTGCTCCCGTCCTGGCTGCCATGAGGCATCTTCGAGGAATCCCTTGGCAGCGTTGGGAGATGCTCCCGGCGGGGCAGGGACAGCAGGAGCCCCGGCGTGGGCGGCTGGAGCCCCGCAGCAGGTGCTGGTGCTGCAGAGGGAACCAAAGCCTGGGGGGTGGCCAAGACCCCCGGTTCCAGAGCACAGGGCTGGGTGCTGACAGCGGGGGACACGGGGCTGGCTCCAGGCGACACTGACTCCATGTCCTGGGCTGTGATGGGGTGTCCCTGTCTCGCTTATATGCACCTTCCCGCTGGAAGGGGGAGGCACGCAGCCCCCTCCTCTCCCCCTTCTCTCCACACACCTTGCCCCGGAATGGGGAAATCCCCCACGATGGATCCCCGGGATCCCCCTGGATGGAGCAGGGGGTGCTGGAAGGGCAGCCGGGACCCCCCATTTTGCGAGGGCACCGGCGGCGGAGGGGGTTGCACAGGGAAGGGGGATCAGGATCCGGGGAGAGCCCGACCCCGCGGGCACGGAGGAGGTGTCGTCGAGGACCCCGGGCGGGGGGGCGACAAGTCCGGGGCTCTGTCGCCCGTCCCGCCGGGAGCCCCGGGCCCGACCCCCGCCCCGCCGCGCTCCGCCCCGGCCGGTCGCGGCTGCCCCGGCGCCTCCCCCGGCGCCCCCCCGGCCGGGGCGCGGTTATAAGGAGCGGCGGGGCCGCGGCGGCGGAGCGGAGCGGAGCGGCGGGCGCGGCAGGTACGGGACCGGGTGGGGACGTTGGGGACGCGGGTGGGAGAGGTGGGGGGGGTGGGTGTCCCGCCCCATTAGTTCCGCGCGAGACCCTCGCATCCGACACCCCACCTCTCTCGGGGGGATCCCCCGTGTCCGGCGCGGCAGGTACGGCCCGGGGATGGAACGGGACGGGAGCAGGCGGGAGCGGGTCCTTCCCAGTGCCGGATTGTCCTTCTGCCGCCTCTTTCAAGGTCCTCATCGCCCCGCTCGGCCCCGCGGGCTGAGACCTGAGAGCTCATGGCACTGCCCGCGGTGGGAGCTGGGATTGGGGTTGGGAACAGGAGCCGGGCAGCCCCCACCCGGGCGTCCTGAGGAGCCCCATCCCGCGGGGATTTTGCTCTTGAAGCAGGTGGTTGAGGTGTGGGTGGACACGGGGCCCCTCGGATGCCCAGGAGTGGGCAGCTGAGAGCAGGCGGTGTTTTGGGGGTTGTGGGAACCCTGAGTTGCGTGGTCTCAAGGGGAGTTACAAAACCTGGATGTTTTGAGCGTCCTGGGGGAGGGCAGAGCGGGGACTCGGGGGGGGGGGTGTGATCCAGCGGGACGGGTGGGTGCAGAGTGCAGGATCCCCGTGCCCTCAGTGCCCTCCCTCTGCAGCGGTGCCGGCGTGGGGACATGCCCGGGGACATGCGGCCGCTGCGGGCCCTGCTGTGCCTCTGGCTGGTGGCCCGGGCAGCCCTGGGCTCCCGGGTCCGCACCCGCCGGGAGCTGGGCCCCGGCTTGTACCAGAACGGGGTCTACGACGCCGGGGGGTCCTACTGCCAGCGGGGGGACGTCTGCTGCCGCGGCCGCGACGACGGCTGCACGGTGCCCTACCACGACACCCTCTGCTACTGCGACCTCTTCTGCAACCGCACCGTCTCCGACTGCTGCCCCGACTTCTGGGAATACTGCCTGGGCATCCCGGCCCCCTTCCCCAAAGCCCAAGGTGAGGCGCGCCCGGCTCGGGCGGGCAGGGGTCTGTGGGTGTCGGGGGGCAGCCCTGGGGTGCCCCGTGTGCTGTGTGATGCTGCTGGTGCTCCGTGGAGTGACAGATGCGGCACCTCATGGTCCTGCTCCTGCTGTAGAGCTGCTCCAGACCCCTCGGAGCTGCAGGAACTCACACAGAGTGTCCGGGATGGGGATGGGCTCAGAGAAAAACAGGGCTGGGAGCAGCCTGTGACCCCGCAGCCTGTTCCCACAGCAGCACGTGCCTGTGGGGCAGAGCAGGGTGGTTAGGGGGACTCTATCCCAGCTTGCCCGGTCATGTCTGGGGCAGGCGGATGCTGGCCCTGACTTAACCCTCCCTGCAGCTGGGGCAGGCAGGGCGGCCGGGGGCAAGAAAGGGGCACAGGCAGCCCCCCCACACACAGCACAAGGCTCTCTCAGAAGTCCCTGCAGAGCAGAGCCAGCTCCTGGGTACAACCAGCCCCTTTATCCCTGTCCCACCAGGCTGTGCACAGTTAACCCTCCCGGCACCGAGCCAGCCCTGCTCCCACCCTGCGCCGTGGGGCACGAGCTGACCCCCACCACAGGTTTGGGGGTGCCTGGCTTCAAGAACCACACTTATTTTCCCCTTGGTATGTACCCCCTGGAACATGGGGGTGCCGGCGTGACCCCTGGCACAGCCAGGCACTCACTGGGGCTCTCCCCTCTCCCACCCAGGCTGTGCCCGTGCCGGACGCAACTATCCCACCGGAGCTACGTACCGGGAGAACTGCAACCTGTGGTGAGTGGCTGTGCTCCCCGTGCCATGTGGACACCCGTGGCGTGGCACCAGCGTGCCACCTGCCTGGAGGAAGGTGCCAGGATCCTGTGGGTACCGCAGGCACGGCACAGGCATGCTTCCTGCTCGGGGGAAGGCACTGGGGTCCCGTGGGGTCCTGCAATCAGCGGGGCTCGGCGGAGCGCGGGGCCCGAGCTGGGTGGTGGGAGCTGGTGCCAAATGCCTTTGTTCTGGCATTTTCGGAGCCAAGAGCCCAGGGCCTTGAGCCGCTCCCAAGTTCCAGCGCATGCCTGCGTGGGAGCCCTTGCTCCGCTCCGGCGGGATAACGCACGGCCGGGCCGGCCGCGGGCTCCTGACGCGCTGCCCGGGGGGTTTTGGCCACGCTGGTCCGAGCCCGGCTTGCCCGAGCCTGACGGGACGCGGCGGCTGTTCCGTGCCAGCGGCCGGAGTCCGGCTCTGCCGCCTTCTCAGGAGCCCCAGGAGCTCGCTGCTTGAGCAGCGTGGGGTTTATCTGGGAACGCTGGAATTACTGGCATCCGGAGGTGGGGGATAGGGGAACCTGCAGGCGCAGAGCTGCCGGAGACAGGGAGCGAACCCGGCGGGGCGATGCGGCAGATAAGGGCAATCAAAGGCTGCGTCTGGGGCGTGTGCAGGGCAGGAGCACGTGTGTGAGCATGTGTGTGCAGGCGTGTGCTGGGCTGCAGGTGAAAAGCCAGCCCGACCCTCCCCGAAGCTCTGGGTGCTGCCTGGTGTTTCTTCGGGATCGTGGCTGGAGGGGCTCCCTGAGCCCCAGGAGTGGCCCCCAATGCATGCACTTGGATGGATGGTCCTGGCTGCTGGGGGGCATCTCTGACCCCCCCAGTGCTCAGGGGGGATGAGGCTCTTCTTCCAAACCCTCTTCCCCTGCAGTTGGTGTCTGGAGAGCAGGAATTTCTGCAGCTCTTCACCTCAGCCCCTGTCCCTGCCCGGGTCCCATGGGGTCTGGGGGCACTGGCAGGGGGCAAACCCCATGTCGGGGTGAAGCAGAGGGGGCTGCAGTGGCCACCCAGCTGGTGGCACCCTGAGGTGCTCCCGTGGGAGTTCCCAAGGGTCACCATCCAGCACCAGGAGCGCTCTGGGATGGGGATGGAGGCAGAGCTGGGGTACAGGTGCTGCAGGCAGGACAGGGATTGGGGTGTGTGGCGGGACAGGGCTCTGGCCTCGCACAGCTCCATAAAAGGGAAGAGTGAGCCGGGATCTGGGCAGGAGGGAGCATGCCAAGCATTGCTCACTGCACGGGGGGAGCACAGCCCGGGGCTCCCCAGGGGACCCGGCAAACCCCCCAGTCCCCCCGTCCCGGGTCTCCCCGTGAGTGCCACAGGGCAAACCTGGCCAGAGTGTCTCACTCGGGGGGACATCCAGCCCCAACCCCCCTCCCTGGGCTGGCGTCCAAGCCCCTCTCTGATGTCTGGAGCCCTGGCAGCTTTTCAGCTGATTTTCTGTCCCATGCCCTGTCTGCCCTCTGGGCTCCAGTGGGGGCTGGGGCAGCAGGGAACAGCCCCCAGGGCCACCCAGAGGGCTGCCCACGCCTCCTGGCCCAGTCTCACCCTGCTCTGAGGTGCCAAGCCGTGCTGACCCCAGCCCTTGGTGCAGAAGTAGCCCTGGCCCCTCGCTGGATGCCCACGATGGCAGCGGGTCCCCAGTTTGGCAGGGGCAGCACCCACCCGGGGTCACCCTGGGGACACTGTCACTCCTGTGCTGACTGTCCCCTCTGCAGCACCTGCGGCCCTGGAGGGCAGTGGCAGTGCGAGGACCACGCCTGCCTGATGGATGGGGAGCTGATCGACGCCGTCAACAGGGGCAATTACGGGTAAGGACCTGGCCCCGGGAGGATGGGGAGGGGACGCTCCACCCCTCAGTGCTTTTTGGGGTACGCTTGACCTGTGCCCCTTCCTCCCACGCAGCTGGAGAGCCACCAACTACAGCCAGTTCTGGGGCATGACCCTGGAGGACGGGATCCGGCACCGCCTGGGCACCTTCCGGCCCTCTCCCACCGTCATGAACATGAACGAGATGCACGTGAGTCCTTGGATGGGGAACTGAGGCACATCCCTGCCCATCCCATGGCTGGGCCCGGTGATTCCCCGTCCCCTTGGCTGGTGATGTCCCTGCAGCGTCCCCACACCCTGGGAAGGGGCCGTGGCGGGTGGGTGCCGCGGGCAGCCCTGGTGTTTGGAGACAGCAGCTCAGCAAATTCCCCGGGACAATCCCCGGGCTGCCAGTGTTGTTTTTAACCCCTCTTGTCCGTGCCGGTTTCCCATCGGAAAGCCGGCCCTGGAGCTGCTGAGTCGGCAGAGCTGGCTGCACCAGCGCTTTGCCAGTGGGGTGCCTCTGCCTGCACCCAAAACTGCCCCCACTCGGGGTGGGCATCACCCGGGGGTCCTGTGGGTGCTAGCAGAGCAAGCATCACACGCTGTGCACGCCCAGCACCGCAGTCTTGAGCCCGAGGTTAATTTTAGAGGCGCTTCCTGCGCTGGATAAGCCGGGTGTTGTGGCCGTGTCCTCCCCAGGAAGGCTGAGCTGTGCTCGGCCGGGGTGGGGGCACCGTCCCCCCCTCCGGAGCGGAAAGGCTGGGCGGGAGTCAGAGGCCACAGTGAGGGGCTGAGTCACCCAGGGCTGTGCACTTGTGGTGGGCACCAAGGCCCTCGCCGGGGTCTGAGACAGGACACTCAGTGCTGCTGTTGTACGAGGAGCTGCTGGGGCTGTGGAGCCCTAATTTAGGGAAAATTGAGGGATCTGGCTCCTCTGGGACAAGGAGGCACCCAAATCCTGGTCGCCCTCGGGAAGGATGATGTCCCTATCCCGAGTGTGGGGATGGTGTCCTTAGTGTCCGCAGCAGGGCTGGGGTGGGGGACACTGATGCTGGTTGGGGACCCCTGCTCAGAGGATGCCCTGGGAGGGCTGGGATGGCAGGAGGAGGAGTGGGGGTCCCTCTGCAATGAGCCCCCCTGGGCTCTGCTCCACAGATGAACATGGACTCCAACGAGGTGCTGCCGCGACACTTCGATGCCGCCGCGAAGTGGCCCGGGATGATCCACGGGCCCCTGGACCAGGGGAACTGCGCCGGGTCCTGGGCCTTCTCCACGGCGGGTGAGGGGAACAGGGTGGGGTGGAGGGGACAAGTGGGGATGGGGACTAAACCTGCTGCTGGGGAGCAGAGCAGGGCCCGGGGAGCAGCTGCCTCACCCTGTCCCCACACTCTTTCCCAGCCGTGGCCTCGGATCGAATCTCCATCCACTCCATGGGACACATGACCCCCGCCCTGTCCCCACAAAACCTGCTGTCCTGTGACACCCGAAACCAGCGGGGCTGCAGCGGGGGGAGGCTGGATGGGGCCTGGTGGTACCTCCGCAGGAGAGGGTGAGTGGGGATGGGGTGGGGTGGGGTGGGATGGGATGGAGGGCAGAGGCTGTTGTGAAGATGCTGCTGTGGAGATCCACTCGTGCTGGGGTGGGATAAGGGGGTTTGAGGCTCTGGTTGCCTGGAGAGAGCCCAAGAGATCCCCATGCTTATCCTGTCCCTGGGGCAAGTGGGAACTGAGAGCTGCCAGCCCAGGTGGGATGGAGAGTGGGGTTTGGGATGGGAGTAGGGATCAGCGTGGGGGTGGGAGTGTGGTGTGGGGTGGAGATACGAGTGGGGTTTGGGTTTGCAGTGGGGATCAGAGTGGGGATGGGAGTGGGTTTTGGGGATGGAGATGGGATTGGGCTTTGGGATGTGCATAGGACGGGGGGGTCAGGGTGAGGGTGGACCCATCCTCATGCCCTTGTCCCTGTTCCCAGGGTGGTGACAGACGAGTGCTACCCCTTCACGAGCCAGCAGAGCCAGCCGGGCCCGCAGCCCTGCATGATGCACAGCCGCTCCACGGGCCGGGGCAAGCGGCAGGCGACAGCGCGGTGCCCCAACCCCCGCACCCGCTCCAACGAGATCTACCAGTCCACCCCCCCCTACCGCCTCTCCTCCAGCGTGAGTGCCCTGGGCGGGGCAGGAGCCCTTTGCTGTGGGGAGCGGGAAGGGGATGGGCTGGCAGTGCTTTACCTGGGAAGGCCAAGTTTGGGAATGAAGCTGGGAAAACCCCGCTGAGCCCCCGGGGGGAGCGGCTCCTCCGCCTGCCTTGTCTCCACAACACCCACCCGTGGCGGTGTTTGCACCCCCCGTGGGTGGGGAGGGCGGTGCCGGGGGGTCCCGGCCCCGGTACCACCCATCTCTGTGCTTGCAGGAGAAGGAGATCATGAAGGAGCTGCTGGAGAACGGCCCCGTGCAAGGTAGGGGGGTATCCCACCTGCACACCCCAAAACTGGGAGCGGCGCTGGTCGGAGGGGGTGAGACGGGGGGGAAAAGCCACTCTGCCTGGGGTGGGGGGCTGGTGTGGAGCCAGGACCCCCCCAGCTCTCTCCCTGCTCCGTGCTCAGTGCCCTGATCTCCCAGCCCCTGTGCCCGTCACGCTGCCCACCCCAGCGGGCACTGGTTGCTCATTAACTCCTGAGATTTAATCACCGTCTGGGCAGTTGGTTTTGTTTAACTTTATATTTTTTTTTTGCGTTTTAAACCTCCTCTGAGCCGTTACATTGCCCAGGGGAGGATCAGGCTGCTGCCTTCCCTCGTGTCCCAGTGCCTCTGTCCTTCACCCTGGGGGATGTGGAGCCTCAGGAGCTCATCCCTTGGGCCAGGGACAGTGTCCCAAGATTCTCTTCCCCTTTCCACAGCCATCCTGGAGGTGCACGAGGATTTCTTCATGTACAAGAGTGGGATCTATCGGCACACGCCGGTGGCCGAGGGGAAGGGCCCAAAGCACCAGAGACACGGGACCCACTCAGTCAAAATCACTGGGTAGGTGGGGGTGGTGTCGGGGGCTCAGGGGGGACTCAAGGGGTGCAAAGAGGTTCAGTCTGGGTGGGAGAAGTGTCCTTGCTGCGTGTCCCCTTCCCTGGTGAGGAAGCAGAGGAGGGAAGGAGGGTGCCACAAGTAACACAGGTTTGGAGTGCTCAGCACCCTCAAAGGAGGGAGGAGGGTTGGAGGTGCAGACCCCGAGGGGGGGGGAGTGGGGCCGGTTGCCCTGTGCTGGCGCTTCCTTCCTCCTCCCGCGGCTAAATATACCTGCCTGCATTCCGGGAGAGGATGGAAATGCCTCGGCCTGGCCCTGGGGACCTGCCGGGGTCAGGAAACGAGCAGGGTCAGCACAGCAACCCTCTGCCACAGGGCTGGGAGGGGGGATCCCACAGTCTGGGGGCAGCTGAGAACCCCCCTCACTGTCCTCTCCTGTTCCAGGTGGGGAGAAGAGCAGCTGCCTGATGGCCAGACCCAAAAATACTGGGTGAGTGTTCAGTGTGAGTCTGGAGGGACGGGAGGGGGGGCTCAGTCATGGGGTGCCGCTGCTTCCCCGTGCACAGGTGGGATCCAGCTTGGGAACGGGGGGGGCTGCAGTGGGCTGAGACACATCCCGTGCCCCCTCTGCAGACGGCGGCCAACTCGTGGGGCACGGCGTGGGGCGAGGACGGCCATTTCCGCATCGCCCGCGGCGTCAACGAGTGCGAGGTGGAGACCTTCGTGGTGGGCGTCTGGGGCCGCGTCAGCATGGAGGACATGCCCCACAAGTGAGCCCCCCGCTGCCCTCCCGCCCCGGGGCCCCCCAGCCCCGCCCGTGTCCTTGTCCCCAGCGCTGCAGCCCCTCCGTCCCCTCCTGGGCGGGTGGGACCCCCCTCTCCCAGGCCGGGCGGGGGGCTGGCGCTGTCCCCTGTGTCCCCTCCGCGGGGGCTGCGGGTCCCCGCCGTGCTGACACAGCGGCTGGGTGCAGTGGGGCGTGTGTGGGGGGTGCCCCCGGGGGCTGCTCCCGTATCCCATGGGATTTACCCGCTAATCCCCCCGCCCCGGGCTCGGCTGGGCTGTGGTGGCGGCGGGGGGCTCTTCAAAGGCAGCTGCACCCCCACCCCTGGCTGGCGCTGGTGGCTTCCCCCCTTTCTCCCAGTGGATGGGGAGCGCTGCAGCGGGACCCCCACATTCCTGCCCCTCCATCCCTCCCCCTGCCCAGGCTCAGCCCTGGCAGGGAGGGAGGGAGGTGTAGAATAACCCAGCTTGGGGGGGAGTGTCCTCTAAGCCCCCAGGGCTGGGTGTTGCCAGGTTGGGGTCCCCACCGTCCCCCCCCCAGCCCGTCCCTATGGTGCTATGGCCCCTGCCACCCCCCTGGGGACAGCGGGGACAGGGGAGGGCTCAGCCCCATGGTGTCCCCGTCCTGGTGGGGCCACAAGTGGGGGCCACGCAGCAGCACAGCCCGTGACCCCCCACCCTGCCCCCACCCCTGTCCCCCCAACACAAGGGCTGTACTTTTAAGATTTTTTTTTTTTTGTATTTATTTTGCTTTTTATTATTTGTAAATAAACTTAACGCCTCAGAAGCCAGGGCGTGGACTCGGTGCTCGGGGAAGGGGACACGTGGCCCCACTCAGCCCCAAGGGCCCCGTCCGGGGAGGGGGGGCCCAGGGTGGCCCCGGGAAGGGCTGTGGGGTGAGATAAGGCCCCGCTCATTGTGCTCCTTCCGGCCTCCAGGCCCCGGTGGCCGCGGCCAGCGCTGGACATGCCGCGGGCACGCGCGGCCACTCGGGCCACCGAGCTGCCACCAGGGCCAGGGGGGGTCACCACGGCCAGCTGGGCCACCAGGGCCACGTGTGGCACCACGGACAGGTGTGACACCACGGACAGGTGTGGCACCATGGACAGGTGTGACACTGCAGCTGCCACTGGGGCCCTGAATGCCACCCCACCCAGGGGGTGCCACCAAGAGCAGATCTGCCACCACGGCCAAAGTGTGCCACCACATCCAGAGGAGTGGCTGGAGCCCGGTGTGAGATGTGCCACCACTCACAGAGGCATCACTAAATGTGTCTGTATATATATATTTATATACACGTGGGGTGCCCGTTTGTGTTCACATATACATGTATAGATACACACACATATAAATACATATATATGTTTATATACACAGGGGCACCTATTGCTCTGTGTATGCACATACAGACCTGTATATATTCATATGTCTCTGTGTGTATATATGCACATACACACCTGTAGGTACAGGTGCCACCACACCCAAGTGTGCCACTGCAGCTGCCGCCCTGGGCTGGGGCTGAAGTTGCTTTCTGTAAATGTTTTCATTCCAAGCAGTTCTTTTCCCTTTCCATGTTCCCCCCTGCTCAGGCCAGGCCACTCCAGAGGGAGGCGTGGAGTGCCGTGACATCTGGTGGGGGGCTCCGGTAACTGCACCTACACCGACGTTACATACTGCTGTGTAGATGCATTTTTTTATATCTTTATATATATATATACACATCTATACACATATATATAGAAATATATATATATTTATAGAGTTATATGTACACACACATATAGAAATATATATATTTTTAATAGATGTATATATACATACATGCATATAGAAATATATTCTTTATAGATTTATACATACACACATAGAAATACATATATATTTTTATATTATATATCTTTTATATATATAAAAATATATATTTTATATATATATAAAAACATATATATATTAAATATATGGGTGCCTCTGTGTATGTGTGCACGTGCCTACATGAACACCCCTCCTTGTGTGTGAGTATATATATATAAATATGCCACATATATCCACTACACACACACACACATATATATATATATATATATATATGGGCAGTGCAGGGGGGCAGCTCCCACTCTCTCTGCCCCCAGCCCCCTCCCCCCAAAGAGCAGGGCAGCTCTGACTCAACAGGAGACAGCAGGAAATATTGGAATGCTCAGGGGAGAAATATTGCTGGAATGCTCAGGGATGCTCCGGAATGGCCCATCCTGCCCTGGGCTGGAAAACACCGAGGTCAAGGAAAACACCGAGGTCGGGCTTTTTCCTTCTTGAAAGCAGCAGATCACACCCTCAGCCTTTTAACCATTTATTTCATAAAAACTCCGTCAAATCCCAAAAAAAATCTCCCGAAATTCCTCGGGGCAAATTCTTGGACATCGTTTGACAACCCACAGGGAAGAAAACTTTGGCGTTGGTCGAATCTTTCCGTACCTCAGGAGCCCCCAGGCCCTTATTTTCTGTAAACTGCCATGAAGTTTCCAGGGACCGACTTCAGGAAATCTTGTCCAGCCCTGGGAGCAGGGATACAATGCCAGGACACGTCCCCTGTCCCCATGGGTGGGACACGAGTCACGCCGTGTCCCCTCGAGCCCCCCTTGGACACACAGACCACGCGGCAGCCGCTGCACGTCGCCTTTTATTCCCAAGCTGGAAAAATAAGCTCTAAACCGTGTGTGAATTTGGCTTCAGCAGAGACAAATTGGCAACTGGGGAGGTGGGGGGATGATCCCGTGTAGCTGCAGCAGCACATCCCATTCCAGCTCAGACCCCTGGGAAAGCATTCCCAGCACGGCTGAGGGGCTGGATGTGCTCCCAGGGCAATTGGTGAGGGAAGGAAGGACAAGCTTTGTCCTCACCTGTCCCCTTCTTGCTGCTTCCAAACCAAGGCTCACCTCTTCACCCCCAAAATGGGGGTGTTCTGCTGCAGACACCCCACCGAGCAGAGGGATGAGGTTGGAATTTGGGTCTGGCAAGGGATCTAAGCACTCCCTGGGCACCATGGCACAGGCTACTGCTTTGGCTGCCCCACCACGTCCAGCCTGGCGTGGAGACACCCCTTGCCACGGAGTGGGGACAAGGAATCAAAGCCAGGAGAGCCCCAGCAGCACTCGGGGCTCCTGGGGTGGGACAGGCTGGAAATTTGGCCCTGGGGGAACTCTCGGGGCGGCTCTGCCACATCCCACAGGGAGGATGGGGATGGCTGAGGCTCCCGGGGAGCTGCCAGCCCCGGGAGGGGCTGTCACAGCATGCGGGTCACCACCATGGCGAGGAAATCCTCGTAGCTGAGCCGCACGTTCCCCACCAGCGCCGTGTCCTTCTCCCGGAAGGCGTCGGTGAGGCTCTGCAGCTGCATGCAGATGTGGATGAACCGGTCCAGCTGGATGCTGGGATTGGGGGAGCGCTGGGCGTAGCGGGCCAGCAGCAGCTGGCTGAACTGGGGGCTCAGGCTGTAGCCCATCTGGGAGAAAGCTGGGAGCAAGAAACATCGGGATTAAGCCTTCCCGGCGCGAGAAACAGCGGCTGTGTCCTCCTCCCGTGCTGGCACACACCCCATGTCCCACACTCCCCATGTCCCACATTCCCCATGTCTATGGGGCCTATGGAGCCCATGGGACTTGTGGGGTCTATAGGGCTTATGGGGCTTAGAGCCTAGGGGGGGCATATAGGGCCTGTGCAGCCTTTAAGCCTATGGGACCTGTGGGGTATATGGGGCCTATAGGCCTATGAGCCCCCCTCCCACTACCACAGTGTTCCCTTCCCACACTTCCCACCGAGGGTGTGCACAGGCAGGGCTCCCCAGAGGGAGGAATCAAACCATGGCACAAATTCCAGGCATTTTTCCACCCCCCCTCACACCCGCCCAAGAGCTCCTCCCAGAAAAACAGGCTTGAGCCACACACCACTTAGGGGGGGAATTCTGGGCTTCCTTAAGGAAGGAAGTTTGTGCCACAGCCCTGCTGCAGCTCGTCACCTCCTGTCC
>JAWWLV010000070.1:4051109-4092872 GCA_035041135.1 Platyrinchus mystaceus
TGGTCCCTGCTCCCCCTGTGAGACCAAAGCGTGAGACAGTGACCACCACAGTGATGACCACAGAGTGACCACCAGTCACCAGTCCTCGAGGTCCCCACTGCACTGGGGTACAGGGGGCTGTGCTGCACTCACCGGTGGTCCGGGGTGTCCTGGGGGTCCTGGCTGCCCTGGCATCCCTGGCAGACCTCGCTCCCCCACGGAGCCACGCTCACCCTTCAGCCCCTGCACGGAGAAGAGATCCAGGAGCACCAGAATCAGCACAAGATGGGGACCCCCAAACCCACCCTCCATGGCACCCACCCAGCCCCACCCCAACCCCAAATCCCACAGCTGGGGCTGTGGTGGGGGCTCCAGGACTCACCACTCCAGCGAGGCCAGCGGGACCCGGCTGTCCCGGGCTGCCAGGGGGTCCCTGGGGGCAGAGACAGGGGTGTCACCTGGGGGGCCGTGGGTGATGACCCCACTCCTGGCACTGGAGGGAGTCCCCGCTGTGATCCCCCCATTGGCACCCTCCTGGTGGGCCATGGGGGGCAGGTCCAACTTACGATGAGCCCTGGGGGTCCCTGCCGGCCTTGGGGTCCCATGGGCCCGGGGTCACCCTGAGGAAGATGGGGTGATGAGGAAGGCAGGGTGAGGAGAGGCTGCACGGTGCCCAAGCAGCTCAGGGGTCCCACGCCCACCCACCCCTCACTCACCTCAGCTCCCGGCCGGCCTGGGCTGCCCGGGGGACCAGGTTTGCCACAGTCACCCTAAAAGGAGGAAGGGACACTGTGAGCAGAGCAATGCATGGATACCCTGGCCCAGGCCCCAGGTCCCTGGGGATGTCACCAACAAGTGTCCCCGTCACTCACCTTTGGTCCTGGGAGACCTGGGTGTCCCGTCTTCCCCTTGAAGCCCTGGAGAGAGAACAGAGCTGGGTGAGGGTCCCAGATCCCACCAGCAGAGCAAGGCAGGTGACCCTGACCAGGGACCCCATTCTCCCCCTGGGTCTCAGTGTCCCCAGGAACACACAGTGGGACAGTCCTGGCTCAGGGGACCCCCAGGCCTGTCTGCAGGGATGTGCCAGGCACTGAGCACCAGGGAGGGGTGACAAGGAAAGCTGTCACTCACCGGAGGACCCATCATCCCTGGTGGCCCAGGGGGGCCTGGATCACCCTGGAGAGAACGAGACACGGGTTGGGAGTGTCCTGGGAGGGTTTGCAGGGTGGCTGTCTCCCACCAGCACCCCAGAGAGCCCCAGAGCCTCACCCGCAGCCCCGGCTTGCCGTCCTTGCCATCCAGTCCTTCCAAGCCAGCAGGGCCCTGCGGGGACAAGGTGAGGGTGTCAGCGGGTGGTTTGCACTGAGGGGCCCTGGGGGTCCCCGAGGGACCTGATCTGGGCACCCCAGGCCATGGCAACAGGTCCCTGGGGACTGGGAACCTGTCCCTGGGGAATGGGAATAGCCAGCGGTGCTCCCAGGAGCTCCCAGGAGCACCATGACATGGGTGGTCCTGCCCCCTCTGCCCCCAAGGGTGACATCTGGGGAGGGTCTTACCTGGATGCCTGGAGGTCCTGGGGGTCCAGGGGGTCCTGGCATCCCCGTGGGGCCTCGCATGCCCTCGCTGCCCTGTAAGAGCCACAGGAGGTCACGGGCACAGCCCGGGCACCAAACCCGGCCACAGCCCAAGGGATGAGCAGTGCCATCACACAGCCACGTCCTGGTGGCACTGACCCCTGGCACTCACCTTCTCAGCCATAGGCCCTGGTGGCCCAGCTGGACCGACCTTCCCTGGGAAGCCAGGGGGACCCTAAAGAGAAGGGGGTGTTGGGCGAGGGGGATCCCAGCAGCAGAGCCCAGCCCACGCATCCCGCTGCCTCCAAACTCAGTGGGATTGCTCTGGGGCTGCTCCCTGGATCTTATCCCACGGGATGTGCCCATGTTCCCCTTGTAGAATCCCCCCATCCCTGGCCCCATGGGGACATGGGGACACACAGCCAGGGATGGGCATCACCTCCCAGGGACACCCTGGGATGCTGGAGCACCGCTCCCAGCGGGATGTACTCACCGGTGGTCCTGGGAAGCCAGGCTGGCCCTGGAAACCCTGCAGAGAGATGAGAGCTGAGCTGGACCCCGAGAGCCACATCCTGCCCACTGGGGGTCCCGGGGGTCCCTGTACCCCTGGGGGTGCTCACCTGATCCCCCTTCTCGCCGGTGCTGCCCGGGAGCCCCCGCTCTCCCCTTGGTCCCTGTGGAATGACAGCATGAGGTGGTGGGGAGCACCCCACTGCACCCACAGCCTCCCCCCTCCCTCCCCACAGCCCCCCGGGGGACGTCAGGGTGGGCACCTACCGCGGGCCCTGCGGGACCGGGGGGCCCATCCATGCCGGGGGGTCCCTGGGAAGGCAGAAATGGGGTCAGATGGATGCAGCTGGAAGGGCCTCAGCCCTGGTGCCCGTGGTGAGAGGGGGCACCTGGGAGAGCCCCCAGCCCCTCTGCCCCCAGAGCACAGCCCTGAGGGACTCACCAGCTCCCCTTTCTCGCCGGGGGGGCCCACGTAGCCTCGCTCGCCTTTGCTGCCCTGGGGGAGGAAGGAGATGGAGGGGGCAAAGTGGAGCATTGGGACATGGAAGAGGAAGGATGTGGGCACAGACAGGGCATGCACGGGGCACAGGTGAACGGGGCAGGGAGGAACAGGGCACTGGGAATGTGTGGGATGGGACTGGATGGATGGGACAGGGATGAGCCCTGCAGGGACGTGGTGATCGGTGCCCACTGGGGGTCCCCCAACTGCAACATGGGGGGCCCCAGTGAGGACCAGGAGGGACATGAGGACCCCCGAGGGGGCTGGGGGCTGGCAGAGCCTGCCTGGCTCCCCACAGTACTCACGGGCAGGCCGGGGGGGCCCATTGCACCAGGGTAGCCAGGCTGTCCTGGAGGTCCCTGTGCAGGAGGAGGAGGATGTTGAGCCACCTGCAATGCCCCAGCCTGGTGCCCAAAGCCCACGGGGCACCAGTGTCCCCCCTGTCCCCTCCTCTCACACCACTCACCGGCTCCCCTTTGGCTCCAGCGAGCCCAGCAGGGCCACGTTCCCCTTGGAGACCCTTTGGGGGGAGAAGAAAGGAGCTGCAGGGGGGTGTCCTACAACCCTGCCCGGGGCTGTGCCCGCCTGGCAGCAGGACCCCATGAGGTCTGTGATCAACACCAGCCTGACTGGACCCCTGGGCACCAGGGAGGACCTGTTTGGCACTGGCTGGGCTCCCTCCACCCATGGCATAGCTGTGGGCACCGGGTTCAGTCTGAGCCCAAGTGCTCAGACCCAGACACTGCCAGTGCTGCCTGTGCCCCCCACACGCTGTGACCCGTGGGCAGGACCCACAGCCCAGCCCTGTGGGGGCTGCGTGGTGTTCCCAGCTCCTGGCACCCAGCACATGCCCCAGCCTGGAGCCTCCCATCGTCCCAGGGAGTGGGTGACACAGGGACAGCCGGGAGCCCCTGGGCTCCGTGCCACGGGACCTCTGGGGTGGGTTAGTGGCGTGACGTGGTGCCAAGGTGACACAGGCTGGACAGGACACGCTGGCACACGGCAGAGCAACGACCCCCAGAGCCCCCCAGAGCCCCACACAGACCGTGGTGTTATGGTGACATTAGTGGACGAGGGGACAGGAGCAGGAGGGCCGGATCCTCCGAGAGCCGCCGGCACAGCCCCACCACCAGCTCCTGCTTGGAGCGAGCACGAGCAGGAGGATGGAGATGGAGATGAGGATGAAGATGGAGATGAAGATCAAAATGGAGATGGTGGTGAAGGCCGCATGACCACAGAGGAGGGAACAAGGGAGGAGGAGGATGAGCCCAGACAGCACTGGCTGCACAGAGGATCCTCCTGGTCCCCACGAGGGGCTTCCCTGGGGGCAGCTGCCACCAAGGTGCCACCCAGCCCATCCCAGTGGGAGCTGCGATGGGGCACCAATCTGGGGTGGCAGGTCCCTGGCACACCAGGAGCCGCTGAGCTGAACCAGGTCCCATGATGATGAAGGGACCAGGGCTGGTGAGTGCCAGCGCCAGATCCCCGAGCTCAGGAAGGTCATTCCCAGATCCTGGCCCACACAGACCCCCTGCTTTGGGATGGAGGGAGGTGGAAATGGGAGGATGGAGATGGTGTGGAAAAGAAATGGGGCAGCTGTGCTGCGGCTGCTCCCAGGGGGGACAGGGACAAGGGACACAGCCAAACCAAGCGGCAGCGACACAGGGCACAGAGCAGAGCCGTGCTGGGTCCTTACGGGCAGTCCGGGTGCACCCGGCGTTCCAGGAAAGCCTGGGGGGCCCTGAGGGGAGAAACAGGGAGGTCACAGCCTGGGAAAGGCAGGGGGGAGCCTGGGCTGAGCCCTCGGGGTGCCACAGAGCTCCTGCTCCATCGCCGGGCTGGCGGCACCTTCACCTCCATCTCCAGGCTGGGACGTCCAGGCCATGCCGCGCCTCCACCTCGCCATGGCCGCGTCCCTCTGCCCATCACCACGGCCTCAGGGCAGGGGGGCAGCCCCCTTGGCAACTTGCTTTGAGGGCCTCCAAGCCCTGCAGGACCACACCATGATGCCCACACAGCCTGGCAGCCCCTCACCCCGGGCACGGGTACTTACGATGGGCCCGGGCGGTCCGGGGGGTCCCCGCAGTCCTGGTGAGCCCTGGGGAGAGATTGAGGTGCCAGGGTGTGACTACAGGGAGGGGGGGACAGGGACCAGCTCTGAGGGGCACTGAGGGACCAGCCATGGCCCCTGGGAAGGGCTGGGATGGACTGGGGGTCCGTGGATGGACTGGAGCTCACCCACCTGCTCTCCTCTCTCACCAGGGATGCCCGGGGCACCCGGCAACCCGGGGTGGCCGGGACAGTCAGTGTCAGGGCTGTCACCCTGCAGGGAGTGGGGACATGTCAGAACCCCAGGCTGGCTCTGCCCACTGCCCACTGCCCACTACCCACCACTGAGCCCTGCCAAGCCCCCCCAAAGCAGCCTCTACCCCTCAAAGCCCCGTCTGCTCCTGCAATGGGGGTACAGTCTCTGCAGCATCCTGGGAACCAGGGAGTCAGACTGGGATATCAGCTCATCCCCAGGGGCAAGGAGAGACAGGGGGGACACTCTTCACTCACCCGAGCCTCCTCCTCTCTTGGGAACTGGGCAAAGCACTGGAAAAAAACCCAAGAGTCACCTCGGGATCACCCCGGAGGAGCTGTGGGGCACAGGGGGGCTCAGAGCCCCTCACCCCACATCCCTCAGGGGCTCAGCATCCCCTGCTCCAGCCTGCACTGGGATGGGACAAGCCTGTCATCCTCCCAGGAACCCCAGTGGGGCAGGCAGGGATTGTATGTGGGATCCTGCCCGCATTCCCAGCAGGACCAGCGTGCCCTGAGCGTGTCCACTGTGTGCCCAAAGCGTGCTCAGAGCGTGTCCAAAGCGTGTTGCTTCCCACAACTGCCACATCATCCGAGGCCCAGGGAGCTGGGAGCATCTCTTCACCTCACCCCCCAAGGACCAGGGGGTTTTGGGCACCAAGATTCCCACCCAGAGGTGTGGAAATACTCACGCGGGCGCAGCTCTCGCTGCCGGGGGCACCCGGCATGCCCCCGTCCCCCTTCTCTCCCTCGACACCCCTGGGGGCTTCCAAGGCTGCCTGGAGCTGGGCACAGTCCCCACAGAGAGTCTGGGAGGAAAAGGGGCAGTCAGGGGTGCCCCAAGGCGTTTGGGGTCCACGGGGCAGGAAGGTGACACGTCCCCACACTCTCACCTTCAGCACCTCGATGTTCCTCTCAGCCACCACAGCCAGCGGCCCCTGGGAGAGACGGAGGGAGGGATGGAGGGAGGGATGGAGGGAGGGATGGAGGGAGGGATGGAGGGAGGGAGGGAGAGAGGGAGGGATGGAGGGAGGGAGGAATGGAGGTGGGGAGGGACTGTCCCACAATGGGGGAGCAGGATGTGGGTCACAGGGGACACTTCCATGGGCACAGGCACCACCCACCAGGTCTCCGGCAGGCCCAGGCAGTCCTGGCAAACCGTTGTGTCCTGGCATTCCCTAAATCCAAGGAGAGGGTATTTAAAGCCCGTGTTAAAAGCCTGGCAGGACCAGTCTGGCTCCCATCTCCTGTCTCCCATCACTCACCTGGCGACCGGGGGCACCAGGGGGGCCGGGGGGACCGGGGGCTCCGGGGGGACCCTGTGAGACCCCAAAACACAATCAGAGAGAGGCAGGGGGTGAGGTGGGGGTGGGTGGGGGGTGTAGCACAGCACCCACCTGCGGGCCTGGCTGTGGCTGCCAGGACATCCCAGTCCACAGCCCTGGGGCTCCCTGGGGACGAGAGAAGGGGGAAGAGGGGGAAGACAATTTGATGGAGGGGGGTTGAGGGGGATCAGGGTGTGCCCGTGGGGGTGAAGCAGAGCCAGGGGTGCCCCCGGGCACTCGTGGCACTTACTGGCATCCCGGTGTAGTTGGGGTCCTGGCGGGGGCTGGAGGGGCAGGAGCACTCCCCGGGGTCTCCCTGCAGAGAGAGGAGGTGAGGGCAGCGAGGGCAGGAGGTGGAACAGGGGGAAAGGCTCCACCCAGCCCCCAGCTCACCTTCTCTCCCTGGGCACCCTTCTCCCCCTGCCAGGAGGAAAGACGGAGCATGAGTGGGTGTCCTCCGGTGTCCCCAGTGCCCCCCACCCACAGTGAGCATCGGGGGCACCAGCTCAGCCCACGCTCTGGGCACGGCCCCCCTGGCACCCCCTGCACCTACCGGCTGCCCACTGGACCCGGGGAGCCCCCGCTGCCCTTCGGGGCCCTGCGAGGAAGAGGAGGGTGAGGAAGCTCCCTGGCTCGACCCCTGGCACAGTTTTCAGCCAGGGTTAAGGGGCTGGGGGGGGTGGCAGTGCCCATCCCAGAGGGCAGGACGTACCGGTGGCCCTGTGACACTGGTCCCTGGTGGTCCAGGAGGTCCTACAGCACCTTTGGGCCCCGGAGATCCCTGCAGAGGAAGGACAGCAGGAGTAGGGGGGCACAGCAGGGGGGGGCACGGAGGGCTGGGGGATGTTTCCTTACCTTGGCACCTTTCTCTGCTGCCATCCCCGGAGGTCCCTGGGGTCCAGGGGGGCCCTGGGGGCAGGAAAGGGTGTTTTTCTCCCAGACAGCCCCCCAGTGAGCCAAGGAGACAGCATTGTCCCCAGGGTGGGCCAGCCAGGACCCCATTCCACTGCCCACAGGGAGGGCTGATGCTGCAGGGGGATGATCCCCCTGCTTGCAGGAATTGGGGGGCTGGTGGCTGCTCCATCTCCCAGGACTGGCCACCCTAAAATGCTACTCACGGGTGTCCCGGGGGGTCCAGTGCTCCCGGGGTCTCCCTGAGAAAAGCAGAGCATGTGAGATGTGGCAGAACAATCCAGCACAGCACAACACGGCATGGGCACCCCAAAACCCACCTGTGGTCCCGGCTGGCCGATCCCCCGCGGTCCTGGCTCACCCTGGGGAGATGGAGGGGCAGTGAGGTGCCCTCAGGACCCCCCAAACCCAGCCCCTGCACCCCGCTCACCTGCAGCCCCTTTGGCCCGGGAGGGCCCTGGACCCCCGGCAGCCCCGGCTTCCCCTAAAACACAGCAGGGTCACCCCCAGGGCACGATGCCACTGGGCACCGTGGCCGTGGGGAGGGGGCACTCACGGGTCTGCCCGGCTGGCCGATGCCAGGGGGGCCCTGGTCCCCTTTGGCCCCGGGTTTTCCTGGGATGCCAACCACGTCCGAGAGGTCCCCGAGCGCAGCAGCACCGGGCTCGCAGGGCTCTCCCTGTGCAGGAGGGGATGGGAGAGGGATGGAGGGGTGGGTGACACCACAGTGACAGGGGACAGGTCCCCAGAATATGGGGGTCTCACCTTCTCGCCTTTGGGGCCGGCTGGACCCCTGATTCCAGGCTCACCCGACAGCCCTGGGACACCGGCCATGCCCGGCGTGCCCGGGTCCCCGGGGCTGCCAGCGTCCCCCTGGCAAAGAGAAGGGACATGAGGAGGGAAGGGACATGGCACACAGGGGTCACAGCCACCTCTGCCATCACCAGCCTCGCTGAGACCCCCTCCCAGGCCCTCTCACCTTCTGCCCCTTCTGTCCAGCGTCGCCCGGTCTGCCCTGGGGAAACGGAGGAATGGGTCAGGCTGGAGCATCCCCCCCAGACTGGGCACTGTGGGCACGGGGGGCACTCACCGCTCTGCCCGGGGGGCCACCCTGGCCCCTTTCTCCCGGTGGTCCTGGCACAGCCACCACTGTCGCTGCCCCTTGGAGGGCCTGTGGGGTGGGAGGGCACTGCCCGCACGGCTCACCCTGCCGAGGGACATCCCGCTTGGAATGTGGCTTTGGGGACCGGAGCACCGCTGTGCCCATCTCAGGGCCCTCCCATGCAATGAGCTGCACCAGTCTCAGCTGGGGAGGTGGCATGGACAGGGCAGGGAGAGGGTCCCGGGGGTCCCCATGGCAGGGCTCACCTTCTCTCCTTTGAGCCCCCGCACACCCGGATCACCCTTCTCTCCCGGGAGCCCCTGCACCGAGAAACCACAGCAGAGGTGAGACCACGTCCCCCAAAAACACCTCCTGCCCCCCTGGGTTCCCAGCACCCACCCTGAGCCCCCACATCCCCCCTGCCCACCTGTGCCCCCACTCACCGGTCTGCCCGTGGGTCCCAGCTGGCCACCGTCCCCCTGGAACAGAGCAGGGACAGGGACAGGGACAGGGGCAGGGACAGGGTCAGACAAGGCTGCCCCAACCCTGTGGGGTGACCCAGCCATTCCCACTCCCTCCAGCAATGCGGGAAGTGGGGTGGGTGTGGGAGTTACTCACCTTCTCACCCTTGATCCCAGCCAGCCCGGGGAGCCCCAGGTCACCCTGCTGAACACCCCCCATGGTCACACCCCCGGCACCCCCAGCAGCCCTGGGGTGACCAGGGTGTCCCCCCAGCACGGGACGGGGGGGGCTCAGCCCCAGGACTCACCGGCAGCCCCGGCTCACCCTCAAACCCCTCGGCAGGGCCCCGGCGCAGCGCGGCGAGGACACGGACATCGCAGGACAGGCACGAGTCCCCCTGGGTGGGTGGGACAGGGGACAGCTCAGGGGGCTGCAGGGGCTCAGAGGGACAGTGGGACAGAGGGTTGGACAATCACCTTCTCCCCTTTCATCCCCTGGATGCCACGATCTCCCTGGGAAGGAAACACAGGAGCTGGAGCTGGGCTGGGTGCTGCCAGCACGGTCTGGACACTGCTTGGTGTCCCCAGAGGGGGACAAGCCAGTCCACCCCATGCCACCTACCCTGTCTCCTTTGGGTCCTGCAGGGCCGGGTTTGTCCTGGGAAGGGAGAATCAGAGGGAGCATCAGGGATGCTGAGACAAGCCCCTGCTCTGCCCCCCTCCCCACAAGCCCCCAGGCTCAGACTCACCGAGACCCCGTCCCTGCCGGGCGCTCCGGGCTCTCCCCTGGGTCCCGGTTTGCCGGGCACCCCGATGGCACCGGCCATCCCCTCGGTGACAGTGGGACACACCTCACACGGCTCACCCTGCCCAGTGGGGACAGTGAGACACAGCCCAGGCCGGGGGGTCCCTGGAGTGGCCCCCGAGCAGCCCCGAGGTGAGGGAGGGGCACCGTGGTGGGCTGTGCCAGCACCAGCCCATGGCACATCCCCCCCACCCCGGCCACCCTGTCACCGCACCCACCTTGTCTCCTTTTGGCCCCAGGGCACCGGGGGGACCCTGCGGGAGGAAGGTGGGGAGGGGGCTGCTTCAGGGAGCCCCGAGGCGAAGGTGTGCCCTGGCAGTGCCACCCAGCACCGCCCAGTTGTCCAGCAGCTGTGGCACTGGATGATCCCAGCCCCGAGCGAGGCCGACGGATCACTGGATGATCCCAAACCCCTCTCAGCTCCTGGGCTTGGATCCCACCACTGCTCTGGCCGAACAGCCACGACCCTGAGCCAAGAAACCCGTCTCTGACCCCAGGCCTTGGCTCCAGGCTCCCGGTACTCACGGGTGTCCCAGGCGATCCTCCGGGTCCAGGAGCTCCCGAGCTGCCCTGGAGCCAGAGATGGGAAAGCCTGAGCCCAGCAAAGGAAAACACCACAGCCCTTGGCACCCCCGGGGGGGTTTCCTGCCCCCCAGCCAGGTCCTTGGGCCACCCAGCTGGGGCTTGAGCAGGTGGCAGCTCCACCAGCCAGCTCTGGCTCAGCCGTGGCAGATCCAGCTCCTAATCCCAGTCCCCACCAGTCCCCTTTCCCTCCGCTCACCTTCTCTCCCTTCGGACCTGGGGGGCCACCAGGGTCACCCTGAAAGGGACAGAGGGTGGTGTTAGCTCTGGAACACCTCACCCCTTGCCATGGCAATGCCCACTGGGGACGTCACCCGGGCGCAGCCCCTGGGCACGGGGGTCCTTACCGGCTTCCCTGGAAAGCCAATCCCTGGAGAGCCTGGCTTCCCTGGGGGTCCCGGCTCGCCAGCCAACCCCTCAGGTCCCACAAGGCCAGGGTCACCCTGGAAGACAACAGAGGGGGGGGTGAGTGTCAAGGGCAGTGCTGCCATGGGTGCCTCATCTCCCACCTCCTCCCCCCCCAAACCCCCACCCACCTTCTGGCCCTTGGGGCCCACCACGCAGATCTCTCCGGGCCGGCCCTGCCGGGAGGGGAGCAGGGTGTGAAGGCTCTTTGTGTGCACCCCATGGGCGGGCGGGTCCTGCAGCTGGACCCCACTGCCCAAGGGGTGCCCGGGGGGTGCCCAGGGACCCCCTGGCACTACTCACATCACGCCCTGGGCGCCCCGGCTTGCCCTGCAGTCCCCCATCGCCCTTCTCGCCCTTCTGGCCCTGTGGGGCAGATGAATGTCACCTGTGCTGCCACCCATGGCATCACCCATGCCGTCACCTCTGCTACCCAGCTTGGCCCCGGCAGGTCCTGGCACCGCTGCTGCCACCCCAGGACACACAGCTCAGGTGTCCCTGCTGCAGGGCCAGGACCCACAGTGGGGCTGGACTCACCTTCTGCCCGTCAGCACCGGCGGCCCCCGGGACACCCTGCGTGGGAACAGCAGGAAGACATGGGTGCCCACGGGTGGGTTCGTGCAGGGTCCCCTCTGCTCTCACCTCCGCTCCTTTCATCCCCCCACCACCCACCCACAGAGCTGGACCCTCAGGGCTGGACCCAAGGCACACCAGCCACGCAGGGGGGGCCACCGCAGTGTCCCCACGCCGTGTCCCCACGGATGAGCTTCACTCACCACCTCTCCACGCTGCCCCTTCTCGCCCCGTGGCCCCTCAGCACACTGGGGAGGAGGAGAAGGAGGTCAGTGGGGTGGCAGAGGTGGGGAGGGGGGCTCAGGGAGGGTCAGGGGGGTCTCACCTGCACGGGGCCGCCGGGGTGGGTGCGCACACAGTCAGCGCCCTGCGGAGGGGGGGAGGCGGCTCAGGGGCTCTGCCCGAACCAGCAGAGCCAAGGGTGGGGGGCCATGGGGGGCAGGAACATCCCCAGGGCAGCAGGACCCCGTATGCCAAGGACCCCACAGGGATCAGCCCCGCAAATGGGTCCCCACCCGGGACGTGGTTGGGGACACTCACACGGTCGCCCTTGTCCCCCTTGGCGCCGGCGGTGCCAGGCAGGCCACGCTCGCCCTTGGTGCCCTGCAAGAGAGGGGAGGTGAGGGGGACAACACGGGCACAGCTGTCCATGTGTCCACTTGTGTGTCCACAGCAGGCCCACGGCTCCAGGCAGGGATGCTCCAGGCACAGCGTGACCACATCCCTGCTGGGGCTGGGCCCTGGGTGTCCTGGGGGGTGACAAACCTACCTTTGGACCTGAGGGACCGAGTGTGACCTGGGGAGAGAGGAGAAAGGTGTCCCGGAGCACCCCAGGGTCATGGTGGCTCCAAACAGCAGCAGGAGAGCCCTGACCCCGCCATGGTCCCCATCCTCCCCAGGTGCCACCTCAGGAGCCCCGTGAGGCGTGAGGGTCCCAAACTCCCACCATCCCCCCACCATCCCCTCACACCTCCAGCCAGCGGTTGCTGCAGGAATGGGGCCACATCTGGAAGGGATCAGAGACCTTCCCCACAGCCAGATGTTGCAGGGCCCCGGGCCAGGAGGAGCTGTGGGTCGTGGGGGGCCGGTGGCAATGGCAGAGGGGTGGGGGACACCCCTGAGCCAGCACCCCTGGTGGCTTTTTCTGTCCCCAGCTCCCAGCCCAGCCAGGCCAGCACAGCACAGTGCCACACTCACGTTTGCCGACGCCATCTGTGCCGAGCAGGGCGGGCACTGGAAGAGACAGGGATGGGGGCTTGGACCAGCTCCATGCACCGCCATGGCACCCCAAACCCTACAGCACCCACCCCTCCATGGCACCCACACCCCTGTGGGCACTGCCTCGCTCCCCTGGGCACCCCAAACCCATGGGGCTGCCCCAGCAGCATCTTCCCACCAGCTCAGGGACGCTCCTGGGCACAGGGAATGCCCTGGATGGAGAAGGGAAAACCCACTGTGTTTGCTCCCTGGAGAGGTGAAGAGGTGCCTGCCTGGCACCCAGCTCTCCCTGCGGCTTTGTGGCTTCACCACAGCTCCTCCAGCCAAACCAGCCACTCCAGTCTGCTCCCATGGGATCGGGGACAGGCAGGATAGGGCTGCAGGAAGGACCCCATGCTCCCATGGGCCCCAGCCCACACTGCTGGACCTGATCTACACCCCAGGATCCCCAGCAGGATCCCACCAATGGGACACAGCAGCCCTGAATCCCCGTGGTGGGACAGGGATCACACAGACACGCAGGGATGAGAAACAGGAGCGCTGGAGACGCTTCCCAGCTCTGGCAGCGCTCCGGAGACGCTCGGAGGGAACAAAGAGGCCCTTGGCCATAGCTGGGATCACTCCAGCAGCAGCAGAGAGTAAGTGAGGCCTCAGTTCCTGCTCGGGGGAGCAGAGCAGCCGCTTCTGCCCTGCTCTTCCATCCCTGCAGCTCTGGCAGCAGCGGAAAGTTCCCAAATGCTGCAGGGCAGACCCAGCCCAGGGGGTGGGTGGACCCTGGGATGGCACCAGAGGGAGGAAGGGGAGTGGAGCTGGGAATGGCAGGACCAGGACAGCCAGGCTGGGACACCCCCTGCACCTCCCCTCACCTTCTCCTTGGGATCTTCCTTCAGGCTGGTCCTCCCCGAGGTTCTCACCGGCTCCTGTGGACAGAGAAGGGCACCCCTGGGTTATCCCACCTGTGCACTCCTGGGCGCTCCCTCTCCATGAATCCTGGGTTGTCCTGCCTGAGGCACCCATGGATGAGACCCATCCCGGCCAGTGCACACAGTGGTGGGACCACAGGAGCCCTCCCCTCCTTCATTCCCAGGTCCCCGGTCACTGCCAGCTCCCTCCCTCGCCTGGCGCGGTGGAAAGAGTGAGGCAGGGATTTTCCAGGGGATGGATCCGTGTGGCTGCCGGCTCAGCAGCACCCGGCACGGCAGCTGAGCCACTGCCCATCCCGCGGGGCTGGGACCACTCCCTGTGCTGGGATGGGGACCGGGATGGGGACGGGGACCGGGATGGGGACGGGGACCGGGAAGGGGACCGGGAAGGGGACCGGGATGGGGACGCCGGAGCTCACGGTGCCCAGCGGCTCCTCCAGGCAGAAGCAGCGGGTGTAGACCCGGCCCTCGGGCTGTGGCACCATCTCGATGAGGTTGCTGCTCTGCATCAGCTCCGCCTGCCGACGGGTCTTGGGAGCTTCCGTCTGGCACTTCGGGGAGAGAGAGGGCTGGTGGGAGGGCTGCCAAGGGGAGAGCCCCGCCCGAGCACGCGGTGTGACTCAGGAGAGGGATGTACCCCGCGCTGGCCATGGGGACAGGCACCACAAGGCCACCACGAGGCCACCACGAGCGAAGTGACCCCAAAGGGACCCTCTGGGGAAAACCCTGACCGTGCACAGGGCCATTCCAGGGTCCAGCTGGGATTGGGGTGGGGGTTCAGCGGCACTCACCCCGCTGGCTGAGATCTCACAGCACCCCTCCTGCCGGGCCAGCTCGGCATCACAGTAGATCTGGGCTTGCTGGATGTCAAACTGCAGTGGGTGGGGGTGGCAGGTCAGGGCTGGCAGGTCAGGGGTGGCTCCAGCCCCGCGGGCTCCTCACCCCACGGGCACTCACCCGGACCGGGGTGCCACGCACGGCGTCCAGCCCCAGGAAGGTGTTTCCCTCCAGGGCCAGCGCCCGCCGCGGTGCCAGAGGCTTGGAGGAGATGGAGGAGCAGTCGAGGTGGACGGAGACGGCGTGGCCCTGCACGGCCACCACCACCTTGTGCCACCGCCCGTCGAACAGGGACGCCACGGCTTTCCCCGCGAACACGGCGCTGACGAACGCGGCCCCTGCCGCCCTGGCCTGGAACTCCAGGCTCTTCTCGGGGCCGTGCACGGACAGGGAGAGCTGGGCACAGAGGGGACAGCGCTCAGGGACGGCTTCTGGCTGTCCCCGTGCTGCCGGTGCATCCCGCCGCCTTCCCGGGGCTGTACCTGGGGGTATCCCTGCCGGTCGGTGACCTGGAAGAGGTACCAGTGCTCCCCGGTGCTGTTTTTCTTCAGCAGCAAGGTGAAGATGAGGGTGTAGGTGGGGGGCAGCCCACGAGGGAACACCTGCCTGTGGGGACGGGTGTCAGAGGCGGCCGGACCCTGCACTGGGCTCTGGTGCTGGAGTTGGCACCGAGGTTGGTGGCAGCACCACCCCAAGAGCCCCCCATGAATCCTGCCAGGCTCTGTCCCCACCGGTGGCACCCCAGATGCCATGGTAGTGGATTCAGCCCCAGCTGCACCATCCCCATCCCTGCACCCCAAACACAGCCCTCCTGGTGTGGCTGCAGCACCCACGGCCACGCACTTATCCCCACAGTATCCAATTTTCCCCTGGAAAGCCAGGAAATACACCCACAAGCCCCAAGGCTCTGTGGGCTGGATGGCAGCCGTGGCAGTTCCCCAGTGGGACTGTGCCCAGCTCGCCCACAGCCCACTAAACCACTGGAAATATTTGCTCTGGGTTCTGCTCCGCTCCCGGCCTCGGCTCCATGCCAGCGATTTTCCAAACCACCCCCCTGGAGCTGGACCAAGGGATGGGGAGCAGGACAGGGCTGGTGGTCCCCTCTGTTCTCTGTGGGACAGGGGGACATCCTCACTGGGCACTGAGGTAGACGGGCACCCATAGGTGCCCACCTGGAGCTAACAACCTGGGCAGGGCGGTCATCCCCCCACTCAGCACCCCCTACAACTGGATCTGGGGTGCCACAGGCACCCAGCCAAGAGCAACACCAGTCTGGAGCCACCCTGAAGCCACCTAAGGATTTGGCTGCCCAGGTCAGGAGCCAGGGCCGGGTTTCCTCGCCCCCAGGAGAGCCCCATGCCCGGGGTAGCTGCGTGCCAGCCCTGGGGCAACGTGGGGACAGGCTGGAGGAGGCAGGCGTGGAAACCGCAGCGGCTTCCTCCAGGAACAGCTCCCGAGGACGTGGATCTGCTCCCACCTCGCCACGCTGCAGCATCCCTGCCAGCCCTGGCGCTGTGGGGCGGCACAGCCACGGGCACAGCCGGACAGGATGGCAGCACCAGAGGCAGAGAGGATGAGGGTCAGGCTCTGTGTGCCTCCCCCAGCAGACCCCCCTGCACCACACAGTGCCTGCTCGGAGCTGTGCAGCGTTCTGAGCTCGTCTAGACCCCGCGGGCGCCTGCCAAGCGCAACCACAGAGCAGCCACAGAGCCCTGCTTGCGTAAGGTTTGGCCACCACCCAGCTGAGCTGCGACAGCCCCTGATTTACTTTCTAGGAGGAAGGTGTCTGGGCAGCCCCGGGGTCCCCTGCATCCCCCAGGGTGCTGTGGAGCTGCCTGGGGTGCCCAGCGCGAGCTCAGGGCAAAGCCCACCCAGATTCCCCTGGGCTCCATCCTTACAGCACACGGGGATGGTGCCTGGGGGAGCTTTGGTCAAGCAGGGCCACCCCTGTGTGTCACCCAGGGCCACCCCCTGGGCCCCCCACACTCACTGGGTGGGCTGGACCAGGGGCACAGCCCCCAGCCGCAGCACCGCCGGCCCCCGGGGGCTGCGGACCTTCTTGATGGACGAGATCTTCAGCAGGTCGAACCTTTTAATCAGGTTAAAACCTGCAGGGCAGAGCGGAGGAGGTGAGACCTGGCCCTGGCACAGGGTGACGCTCCCCAGGCAGGGCACAGAGCCCACCCCCAGGGTGTCAGGGCTGCCCAGGGACCCCGTTTGCAGGGTGAGAGGGGCTTTGCTTACCCGTTATGTTCTCATATTTGTCCCCAGCCAGATCCTCGTCCCAGAGCTGCGGGCACAGCTCCCCTGCAAGGCAAATCAGCACATCACTGTCACTGCAGCGTCCCCAGGAGCACAGTGGGACAAGCAGGGTGGCAACACACAGAGCTCCCCAAGCCCAAGAGGGTCTCAGGGTGCTGACCTGGCCCCCTAAGGCTGCTGGCAGCACAGATCCAGCAGGGATCCGCTCCCACAGCAGCACTGGCTCCCAGGAGCCTGCAGAAGAGAAGCTGGAGCTCTCCAGGAGCAGTTTGGAGGGGACAGGCAGTGAGCTCAGAGCCAGCCCCTTCATCTCCCACAGCCAGTTCACCAGGTGAAATGCTTTTCCCAGTTCCTGCGTGTTTTGCCTCAAAACGTTTCCACAGCTGGAATCACCATCAGGAGACTCGGACGGGTGCCACGGACACCCACAGTGGGGAGATGGCACCCAGGGCTGCCCTCTGGCCTTCCTGTCCCATCCTGGTGACAGCTCAGACCTGGTGACCCAGGGGACAGGCGTGAGGGTGCAGCCAGGGGACAGCAAGAGGCTGGAAATGCCGTGTGAGCCGTGATCACGGGGATGCTGCTGCTCTTTGCACTGATGAATTACTGCTTCAGCAGCATCAATCCACCTCCACTGGATGCACCAGATGTTGGGAGGTGTGAGATAAAGGAGTAAACAAGGAGGTAGTGAAAGAGGAATTTGTTTTGTCTCCATGCACACCAGCCCTGGAGCAGGGATGGCCACCAACAATTCACTCGCCTCCTCCTTGGCTGTTCCTGGGGGGATTTCTGACTCCCCCAGCCCTGCTGCCCACCTCCATCTCTGCCCTCAGAGAGGACCCTCAGGCACCACCACCTGCTTCTCCCCCAGGCTGACCACTCACATGGGGTCAGCAGTGGTGGAGGGGGGGTGTCCCCACCCTCAGGACCCCCGACACAGCAGCAGCAGGGGGGGCTGCGCATGTCCCAGACGGGGGCAGAGCTCCCTCCTGCTGGCGCTGAGATCATCCTCAGCAGGCCAGGAGATGGAAAGCTGAGCATAAATCACTCCGGTTCAATCTCTTTGAAGCCTCTCCCAGCCCTGGTGCAGATCCTAAGGGAAAATCTCATCTGTCCAAGCCTCGTATCCCTAAGAAAAGGCAAGGAGATGGGAGGCCAGGCTGTGCTGGGCAGCGGGAGCTGGTGCCGGCTACGAGGTCCCTTCCACGGGCAAACCCGGGCCCCCCAGACAAGCCACTGCTCCACCCCCACAAAGCCTGATGCAACCACGGCCTTGCTGCCAGCAGCTCCTCCCCGGCATCCGCCTCGAGCCCATCCCACACCGGGACCCAGGCACAGCGACCTCGTGGCCAGGGACACCCCGGCAGAGACCCCCGTGGGCTCAGTCATCGTCCCCCTGTCCCCTGCTGCACGTGCACAGCCCTCAGCCCCCACCACGGTGTGGACCACGGCCAAACCTCTTCCCAACTCGCAGCTGGAGGCCAAAACTCCCTTGGGAGCTCTGTGCATCCCTGCCACAGCCCTGAGTGGTCCTGGCTCACCTACCCCACACGTGCTGCCGGACGCGCTGCCGGCGCTGCCAGCTGGCACCGAGCGTGGCGCGGCCGGAGCGTGGCCAAGCCCAGTCCCTCCACGAGCACAGCCAGGGCTGTGGGGGCGATGCCGGGGTATCCCTGGGCTGGCTCCCCACGGTCAGACTCACTCAGCTCTCCCTGGCCCCCTGCCCACACGGGATGCCGAGCAAAGCCCCGCAGCCTGGGCGGCCGGCGCGCAGCAGGGAGCCGACATCCGCAGCCACCGCTCCGGTCCTGGCACCACATGGGGACCACGGTGTCTCCAGCCACCCTGCCAACCCTAGGTCTGACCAAACCCTGCCCAGGGACGTGCAAGGAGGGGGCTGCTCCCGTGCAGACCCCGAGCCCTCGCTCCCGGTGTCCCTTACCTTCCGCTGGCGGCAGCTCCTTGCCCTCACAGGCACTGATGAGCCCCGCAAGCACGAGGGCCCAGAGACCCCTCATGGTGCCCGTGGCAGCAGCTCAGGGCCAACACAGCTGCCTGCAAGGGAGAGACATCGGGCAGCAGCAGGACGGGCACATGGTGGGCACCAGCCCATGGTGGGCACCTGCCCATGAGGTTGTCAACACTGGGATACTGCCAGCAAAGCCACCAGCACGGAGTTGGTGCTGACCCTCTTGGTCATGGCTCCATCAAGTTTTGGGGGTCAGCGTGGCCTCCCCCCATCCCCTGCTAGATCACCATCTGCTCCACACCCATCCCAAGCAGACAGGGCAAGCCCCAGCATCCCATGGGTTCAGTCCAATCACAGCACCTGGATTCACTCCAAACATCCGGAAACGTGAAGACTGAGGTTCCCCAGAGTGGAACTGGGCACCTACTGCATGAACCCCCCCTGGAAGGTCTCGCTCCCTCCTGTTTTGTCTCCCGGTCCAGAGTGGATCCCGGGGTGTCCCAGGCCCTGCAGGTCACCCAGACCTGGCCTCCCTCCTGCTTCCTGCCACGAGGCAAGGCCGGGCTGCACGGAGGGAGACAGAGTCGGGACAGACCGGACACATTCTGGCTCCACTGGCTGCTGCCAAAGCGGGACGTGCATCCCTGAGCCTTCATCCCACGCACAGCTCCCGGGGACCCTTGTGTGCAGGGACCCCCGTGAGCGGGGACCCACTTCTGCACTGCCCGCACGGGGTTCCCTCGCACCCCCTGCTCTCCCTGCCTGCGACCCAGCCCCCCTATCCCAAAACACAACCCCTGCACCTCCCGGCTCCCCTCTGCTGCCTCCGGGCTCCCTTGGTCTGCCCCTGCCTGCACCCACCCCTGCACCCACTCTTGACCCCCCCCCGCCAGTACTTTCTGCCCCGCTCCTCATCATCCCCCTACCCGCCCGCTCCCCGCCTTCCCTACCCCGCACCCTCCGCACCGGCGGGTCCCCACGGCCCCGGGGCGGTGATTAACTCCGGTTATTAACGGGGATTCCCCCGCTCGCCCCGTCCCGTCCCGCCCCGCCGCGGGGCCGGGCTCCGCCGGGCTCTGCCCGCTCCCGGTGCGGGGCTGTGCGGGGCTGTGCGGGGCTCACCTGCGCGGGGCTCGGCGGGGACGGGGCTGCCCGGGCGGTGCGGGACACCGGGAACTCCGCCGCGGGACACCGGGAACTCCGCCGCGGGACACCGGGAACTCCGCCGCGGGACACCGGGAGCCTCCGCGCCGCCCCCGCAGCCTTCCCCGCCTCCCTCCGGGGGGGGCCCGAGCCGCCCCCCAGCGCTGCCCGCCCTCCGCCCCCCCCCCCCACAACCCGGGGGGGCTTGCGCCGCAGCCCGCCTTCGCATCCCCGCCCTCCTTCTCATCCTCCTCCTCCGCCCCGGGTGCCTCCCCCGGCAGCGCCCTCCTTCCCCTCCCCACCCGCCTTCCCCCCCTCGGGGGGCTGGATCCCTGCCCGGAGGAGGGGAACCCCGATCCCGGGAGTGGGAGTGAAGCCCATTCCTCGGCTGTCATCCCTGTAGAGCAGCTCTTCCTCCCCACGGGGACCTGTGTGCTGGCACCGCTGGTGGCACCGCTGGCCAGAACGTCTGTCCCTTTGGGGCAGACCTAGGGAAATTGTTCTCGGGGATGCTCCTCCACAGAGCCCGAGGCATCGGGTCAGGCAGACCCCGCTGTGACATGGAGCTGCTGTCCCATCCCCCTGGGGTGGCTCGGGGACAGCCTGGCTCAGGATGGGGCGCCTGGGGTCAGAGCCCCGAGACGGGATCCCTGGCACCATCCCTCCCTGTGCTGCTGCCATGCCCCCAGCGGCAGAGCTGCTGACTTCCCAGAGCCTCGCCAAGCCCCGGAGGGATCCGGCACCCATCCCAGCTCCCAGCTCTGCGCCGCTGGGACGTGCCAGCCTGGAATGCTGCCCCGGGGCCTGGCTGCCCAGCTCTGCTCCATCATCCCCTGCCCACACGTGCCAGGGCACCCTGGTCCCCCACAGGCAGGGAGGAGGCAGGGAACAAGCCCACCCCACGCAAAGTTTGGGTCTGGGGGACACCAGGCATCCACTGTCACCCCCATCCTTGCGTCCCTGCTCCCAGTGATGCCCAGCATGGCACTGGGCCCTGGCTCAGCTGCTTTCCTCCCAAATGGTGACGAATCTATTTAGGCTGCAGCTTTACAAACGCGTGAGGGATGCATGTATCTCCATAAACGGGCTAATTAACAACTGCTGTTTAGTCAGAGACAGTAAATAAGCTGTCATGGGCAAACCCAGCAGCTCCACTCCACCAGTCACTCACCCGCCAGCCCCAGACGTGGTGACAGAGCACTCGACGCTCCTCCGAGATGCCTACTGAGGTAATTAAGGGTAATTAAAGCAAGTGTGGAACGAAATACAACGAAACTTTTATAATTCCTGTTTTTTGGATGGCTGTTCATCTCGAGCTGTTCCTTGTTTGGGGCCTCCCAGCAGCAGTGAACCCGGTGCAGGAGCACTGGTGGGCATTTGTGTGTGTTGTGGGCGGAGGGCACAGCCCCAAAACTGGCCCCACAGCCCACCCCAAAGCCACATCTCACCCCACAGCAGAGCAGGGATGGAGGGCAGCCTTGTCCCTTCTTCTCCAGCCAGACCCTTTGCACGACCAGCAGCTTCCAGAACCCTCAATTCAGCTGTGGATGAATTTGGGGGAGGGGGGTGTGTCACACCCATCCCTCCCACTGCCCATCCCGTGCCTCAGTTTCCCTCATTTCCCAGGCTGCTTCCCTGGGCTGGTTGTCCCCAATCCAGTGGCACGAAGACACCTCAAAATCCCCCAAAAGCACAGGGATGGCAGCAGTGTGGAAAAACTGCTCCGTGCAGCTCCCGCTTCCCATGGCCGTTCCAGCGCACGGGATCGGCATCTCCAGAGGGAGAGAGTCTGGATCCTGCCTCCCCAGCATTCTGTGCCGGCATCCCTTGGAGCGGCGCCGAGCTGGGGGATGGAAGGCTGGATCCTGCAGCCCCTGCCCACCAACCCAGCATGGAAAAAGCAGAGGCACGCTGCGCTTCCAAGAAACTGCCGCGCCGGCTGCCAAGAAACACGAGCCGGAGCAGAGCCCGACAATTTTCGGGCTGGAGACAATTTGCCTCCGACCCCGAGCGTCACGCGGCAGCTGCGGCGCTTGTGTTACCGTGGGGCTCCCCCCGCTTCCCAGGCCGAGCTCAGCCCCCCAAGGCCCCCCCAGAGCCGGGGGCTGAGGGTTGGGGTGACGCCGGCCGGACCCCAGGTGGCTGCCGGCCTGGACAACGCGGAGGGGGGAATTCCTGCGGCGAGGATTTCAGCGGTTCAGCGTTAATTTCTGCACCAGTCCAGGCACAAAAACACCCCCACACACACACACAGTTCCAGTCAGGAAGGAAAGCGCCTGCGGGAATTCTTTCCAGTTTCACAGGGCCGTTCGTTTCTGCGGCGCTGAAACTGCAGTTTTGCCTCTTTTGGAGGGATTTCCTTCCCAAAAAGTGAAGGGTGAAGCGCCGGAGAGCTCCTGTCCTTCCCCCTCCCTCGCCCCTGCCGCGGCTGCGCAGCCCAGAGCTCCTTCTCCATCATTTCCGCCCCCCAAACTGCACATTTTTGGCACTGGGGGGACACAGCCTGGCTCAGATGGAAGCTGCAGATGGAAAATGGCTCCAGAGCTCTCCATCCTGCTCCCATTCCCCCCAGTATCCCCCATCACTGCCCAGACCCAAAGGACTGGGGGCTGTCCCCATGTGTCCTGTGCTGGGACACTCCACCAGCCTGTGCCTCCCTCCTGGGCTCTGTTCCCTCCCCACATATGGCGTCTCCATGAGTAATAAAAGCTGCTAATTGCCAACAGATGCCCCAGGAAACCCTGACGCTGCCTCTTGCGGCTGTGTTTGGCTGGGAAGGAGAGGAGGGGAGCTGGAGCAGGCCCTGGATTCCCCCAAAGCAGGGGGTGGGGGGATCCCAGAAACCAGAGGTAGAGGATGTGGCTGCCATTCGTGGCCAACCAGGGGGAGAACACCCTCATTAGGGAACAGTGCCCCTGATCCACGGCATCACCCTCACCCCATGCCCTCCACAGGGCCAGAGCCACAGCCGAGCCCCAAGGCAGCCCCTGTCCGAGGGCCACATCCTGCCTCAGTGTCCCAGTGACTGGGAGCAGCATCTCCTGTCCTGGCCCAGCCCATGGGGACCCACAATCTGAACTGGGCAGTGGCCACCAGCCCAAATTTGGCAGCCTCCTTTGCCTATGCCAAGCCTGTCCTCTTTGAAGCCCTCGGGAAGCTCAGGTGGCCTTTCCCAGACAGAGGCAACAGCCAAGAGCAACTTCCCACTGTCACCACCGCCACACATCCCTCCCTGGCACCTTATGGCAGGAGGGTTTCAGTGTCACGGTCCAGCCGAGCTGCCTGGGCACCTGATCCACGCCATGGATCACTCAGCCCAAATCTCTAGTCCCTGATGTGCTGAGAACCACCAGGCAGAGGTTTCCTCTCCTCCAGCACTCTGATCCCAACACAGCTCCCGGTCTGGAGCCTGGCATTCCTGGCCACAACTGCTGCTGCTGCTGCCCCAGCACTCATCCCTGGAGACTCCTGCTCTGCACCACCCAGCTCCGGATGCCAGGATGCTCCAGCAGTGCCAGGCAGTCCACCTGACGCGCCTCTGCATGGCAATTGCCTCTGAAGTTCCTAATTTGCTCACAGATTAATTACCGTGTAATTAAGTGCTCCCGGCTCCCGCGATAAGACGCTCATTTGCACGGCAGTGCCTGGGCACGGCATCAGCCCTGGCCAGTGGGGTCCTGCAGGCAGGGAGGGGGCCAAGGGGGTGCAGGCAGGCTGGGGGACCCCACTGGGCCACCCCATCCCCTGGGCCGGACCCCGACACGAAGCACGAGGCGACGGCCGCGGCCCCACGGCACCACAGAGAGTGAACTTTTATTTCCAACAACGACAGCACCTGCCCCGTGGGGTGGGGACGGTGGGGAGGGCTGAGAGGGGACGGCCACGGGGCCCCGGGGAAGGGGCGTCCCGGGGTGGCGGGGCGGAGGGGGGGGGCGGCCGCTCACGTGCACACGGTGCACGGCGTGAAGAAACATCCCGGTAGAAAAGAACGAAGGTCTGAGGGCCTCGACGGCCGGTCCTGCCCCGGGGGGGGTGCAGGCGTGATCGTGGGTGAGCATGGGGGGGTGCGCGGGTCCCCTCTCCGCACCCGCGTCCGGGGGGGTGGCAGGAGGAGGAACCGCGCGAGGACGGGCGGGAGGTTCTCCCGGGGGGGACACGGCTCCGGCCAGGCAGGGACCCCCCCCCGGCCGCCGAGGAGGACGGAGCAAACCCAGCGTTCTCGGCTCGTTCCAGCCCCGCGCGGGCCCGAGGCGGCGGCGATGGGCGCGGGGCTCACACCTCCGTCTGGAAGTCGCCGTCGGCCGCGTCCAGGCCGGCGCAGTGGCTCTCCCAGTCTGCCCGGCACAGCTCCAGCCGGTCCCGCTGGGCGCTGGGCAGGGCGCCCAGTGTCATCGCCTTGAACGTGCTCCACGGCTTGGGCGGCGCGGCCGGGGCCTGCGGCCGCTGCTCCTCGGGGCTGGTCACGTCCTGCGGGGCGAGGAAGAGCTGTGGGAAGCGGCTGGGGACATGCACAGCCACCCGCTCCACCCTCTGGCTGTGTCCAGGATGGGGTGGGGGAACCCCCCCCGAGGGGGCTCAGGCACTTACGTTGGCCGTGCTCTTCTCCCCACCGCCCGATGAGACGCTCCACCGCTTTTCTCGCTGCGGAAAAACCCACAGAGCTCAGCTCCTGCATCATTCCTGGATGGCCTGTCCCTCCCACACTCCCTGAGATGCCCCAGCCCATGCAGGAGGAGAAGGTGAAGGGTTGCAGAGGGGCAGACCAGGGCAGGATGGGACCCCCAGGACCTCACCTTGGAGGAGCCGGCAGATGGAGCCCGGTACCTGTCCAGCGTGTGGAACTTCTGGTTGAGCTCGTGGTAGAGCTCAGAGTGGCGTTTCCGTGTGTGCATCACCTTCTGCGGGGGGAGAGCAGAGCCTGCGGCCATCGGCACGGCCCTGCACCCCTTGGCACAGCCCCTGTCCCTGTCCCTCTCCTGACACCCCGCCCTGCCTTCCCAGGGCATCCTGGACGAGCAGCAGGGCCCACTCCACGCTCATCACTGGCATTTTAATTGAGAGCCAACGCTCATTACTGCCTGGTATAAATCCCCTCTGAGCCTGGGTGCTGCCAGTGTGGCAAAGGGAGTGGGGACAAGGTGGTTCCCGACCCTGTGACACCTGTTGCCGTGGTGGTACTTACCTCAAAGTCCAGGTCAGAGTACCGCAACCTCTTCCTCTGGCAGGGGACAGGCAGGAGCGGGGGAGAGGAGATGGAGAAGAAAAGGGAAAGGTCTTTGCAGGTCCAGGATGAGGGGGAGCAAGGTGGGGGGGCTCATGCCAGCCCCAAACCATGACTGGCTTGGGGACAGGACGCTCCTGGCTCAGGGGGACACGGAGCTCACCCACCGCACAACCCCGAGCCGAGGGCGGGATTCCAAGGCGGGCACAGGGGTAACTCATGCACATGCACACGTGCTCTTGCACCACACACGTCCCTCCCCACACACGTGCCCACGGGCCACGCCAGCCCCCCCGCTCACCTCCAGGGACCCCACTTTCATGGCGGAGCCGGGGACGGTGCGGGGCATGGTGCGGCTGCGCTCCGACAGCTCCGAGGCCAGGATCTGCCGCACCGTGGGGTGCTGCTTGAACTGGAGGCCGTAGGGAGCCTTCACCGTCCCGTAGGGCTGGTTCAAGTTCACGTTGACGTGGTCCACTGCCACGAAGCCGGGGTAGGTGTCACCTTCGGCCGCCGGGCGCCCCGTCCCGCCGGGCACCCCGTCGTCAGCGCCGGGACCGAGGGTCCCCTCGTCCCGTGGGAAGGGCTTGAGGCTGCCGGTGCGGCGGGGCAGCATCATGTAGTCGCTCTCCCGGGGGGGCTCGGGGGCCCGGATCCAGCCGTACTCCAGGGGCCGCAGGCTGCTCTCCGTGCACAGGTAGACGGGACCCGGCGCGTCCAGGCTGAGCTGCTGCGCCGGCGCCTCGCCGAGCTCGCCCAAGCCCGCCACCACGTTGGGCGTCATCTTGGGGACCTGGACCAGGATGCTGGTGGGAGGGATGTTCCCTGGCAGGCTGGAGAAGCCCAGGCCACCCTCTGACGTGGTGTTGAGCTTGGGGTCTTCGTCCCCGTCCAGGGAGATTCGGGACAACGTGCCCGTGATGGTGGCAGGGTTGCAGGTGTTCACCTCCTTGAACAGCACTGTGGGCAGGGAGAGGTTCAGCATCAGCTCCGGGGGTCTCAGGGGAGGGTGAGGAGGCAGGAGTGGCCCCCTGGCACGTGCTGCCTGTCCCTCCCAGCTGTGGCACGGTGACATCCGTGTCCCCAGCACAGGGCACAGGGGAGACCTCACCTGTCTGACACGCCAGGTCAACATCCTTTTCAAAATCTGTCTATAAAAATACAGAAAGAGGGGAAAGAGCCAGAGAGAGAGGAGAGAAAGAGAGGGAGAAAGAAGAGGAAATGAAGCACCTTGGCCAGCACAGGGGGTGGCGGGGCCTCAAGGGGTCCCTGCCCCAGCAGGGTGACGGCCCTGCCGGCGCAGCCGCACTCACCAGGATCTGCACCTGCCCGTTTTTGCAGGAGTCAGGCGAGTTTTCATTCTCCTCGCTCCTGCACCCCCCCATCTGACACTTCACCACGTCCTGGACCTGCGGGGACAGAGCCGGTCACGGCCCCGTGGCCAGGGGTGTCCCCCGGCACCCCTCCGGGGCCGCCCCACCTCTCGGCGCAGGAACCCGTGCACGGTGATGATGACGAAGCCCTGGACGGAGTTGAAGACGGCGAAGAGGACCTGGAAGAGGATGGAGCGCCGGTCGGTCATGGCGAGCACGGCCGACATCCAGGTCAGCGCCAGCAGAGGCAGGACCACGCAGGAGCTCCACAGCGATGCCCTGGGGCAGGGAGAGAGGGGCCGGGGTGAGCCCGCCGGGCTGGGCTGACCCGTGACAGCCCCCACCAAGCGTTGCCCCCACCGGCCCCGCAGCAGCCCCCTGAGCTTCACCCCGTGCCCCACGAGCATGGCCGGGGCTGGCTGTGCCACCCAGCTGTCCCCTCTTCCTCGGTGTCCCCAAGCCAGAGCCGGCTGGGTGCTCAGGGCGCTGAGGGCTGAGGGGACACGTGGGCTCCGGCCCCCCAGGCTGAGCCATTGGCATCACCACGTGTGTCCCTGTCCCTACGCAGGCAGTGCAGCCACAGCGAGGGGGCTGGGGGGATGTGGGGCCACCATCAGCATCCCACAGCCACCAGAACAGCAGAAAGGGGATTTCTTTCTTATTTAGCAGGGCTGCCTCTACTGTGACTAAACCCCTGGGAGCGGGGACCACGGCTGGCCAGGGCGGCAGCGGGCACAGCCCAGCCCTCCGGCACAGCCCAGCCAGCACCCGTGGGGGCTCACGTGCCAGGATAAGGGTCCTGAGCATGAGCCCCTCATGCCCTCCCCGCTGCCAGGGAACAGGACCACCCCCCCCGCCCCGTGCCCCAAGCCCGGCGATGACGTGACCTGCGGAAGCCATGCCATGCAGACGTGATGGGACTCGCGCACCCCGCGCCGCCCCGAGCACACACAGCCTGGCCCCGGGCCCACCCCACCCCACCCCACCCCACCCCAGCGCCCACCCCCGCGGTGCCCAGGCTGTGCTCGGGGCGGGCGGGGGCCCGGCGGGCGCGTGGCGGGCACTAACATGGCACTGCTGGCGGTGGCGGAGGTCATGGCCGCGCTGGACACCACGCCGCACTTGGTGCATTTCAGCAGCAGGCTCCCGCACGGGGGGGGCTTGGAGCTGTGCCCACCACACCCCCCCACGGCGCCCCGCGGCCAGGACCGGGCCACGCGGGGGGGAGATGCAGGCGCAGGGGGTGAGGGGGGAGAGCAAGGCAGGACGGTGGGGATGGGGTCCGGGGGAGGGGGTGGACAGATGGCCGGATGGATGGATGGATGGATATATGGATGGATGGATGGACAGACACAGGCAAAAAGCAAATGGGAAAAGGAAAAGAGAAAGAAAGAGGGATAGAGAGAGAGAGAGCGCCGGGTTAGTCGAGGGCGGCAGCAGTTGTTAATGATGAAGGGGGTGGCCAAGCGGCAGGGGGTGGGGCGGGCAGGGAGGGGGGTCTGCAGGGTGCGGACCCCCTTCCCCAAAGGAAAGCGTGGGGGTGGCTGCCCCCCCCAGCTGCCCCTCCAACAGCTCCCAAAAGGGGCTGCGGGCGCCCCAGGCTTGGCCCCCACCACCCACTGATGTGATGAAGTCTGCCCCGTCCTCAGCCCGCGGCCGGAGGACCCCCATGCCATGCCCCCGGCGCGGCAGGGCAGGGTGCAGGGTGAGGGGGCACAGGCCCCAGGGACGCCCCCGCGGGGCTCGGGGCACTTACCCAGCTCGCTGCTTTTTGGACTTATCTGAAATGCCGTCGCGGGACATGAGCTTGTTGAACACGATGATGCCAACCAGCATGTTCACCTTGGGCGAGAGCGGCGCGGGGTCAGGGCTGGCGCGGAGGCCCCCACGAGCAGCCGCACGCCCACCCGGGTGGGGTTTTTTGGGGGCTCCGAGAGGCCCGGGGGCAGCTCACCAGCACGATGACGGCAGCAGGTCCCACGAAGGCATAGAGCAAACCGCCCTCCAGCGAGAGCCAGCAGCTGCAGGGGACCGTGGCGTGTCAGGGGACACCCCTGTGCCCAGCCCCTGCTCCCGGCACTGAGCCAGCCCGGAGCGTGTGCCCAGCCCCGTGTCCCCCCGTCCCCACGTACTAGGTCGCTGTCCCGTAGCCTTTGGTCCGTGTGAAGCCGACGGAGACCGCGACCACGAGGGCTGGCAACCCTGGAAAAGGGACACGAGGCTGGAGCTGCAGGGGGTGACACTGCTGGCCCCCCCAGCATCACCCCTGTGCCAGCCCCCAGGGATGGGGACAGCGATGGGGCCCTTCTGGCACTCCCCATGGTCTGAGGGTGCCTCGCCAAGACTCCTGGGTCTGCTTCCGTCCACTGTGCCTCAGCTTCCCCCCCAAGGGTGATCTGCCCCCAGGGAGGGGCACATGGAGCCTCCCACCACCCCATCCCAGGCTCTTACCCCATCCCAAGCACAGGAAGCGCTTCCTGACCAGGCGTGTCCGGATCCGGCCGATCACCGCCAGGTAGGACTGCCAGGCCTCGGTCAGCACCCAGCAGAAGGACGAGAGGAAGAAGAAGTGGAGGAAGGCGGCTGTCATGGTGCACACGCCCTGTGGGGACACGGGGACATCAGGGGGACACGGCCACGTGCCCGGCACCGCGGCGGTTAAACTCCCACGCCCAGCGAGGTTTGTGTCAAAGCCACCAGCACAGAGGATTTAATCCCAAGATCGAGTTAATCCAAATCCAATCTGCTGCCAGGAGCCAGCAAGGAGGAGGTGACTGGACTCGGACGCCATGGCAGCCCCCACACCCACCTGGGGACCCCGGGAGGGTGGCAGGGGGGTGGCACCCACCTTGCTGAGCATCTGGGACTGGCCCACGAGGATGAGGATGTTGGAGGCCAGGATGGAGACGCAGAAGTTGAGCAGGATGATGGAGCGCTCCGACTTGATGAACCTGCGGCAGGAGCAGCGTGGGGCCGGGGTGCCAGCCTGTCCCCTGTCCCTGTCCCTTGTCCCCACAAGCTGCCGGTGGGTGGGCGCTGTCCTGGGGCAGGGACAGTGCCAGGCAAGCCAGGCACCTTCTCCCACCTGGGTTATTCCCTTCCCACCATGCTGCATTCAACCTCACTGATGCTGAGCCTTTGCTGGTGCCGTGCCCCCCCCCGTGCTGCCCCCTCCCCACACGGCCTCAAGCCCCAGGTGCCCCCCAGGTCCCCAGGTGCCCCCGGGTCACCTCCAGAAGGCAGCGTAGATCACCAGCAGGGTCAGCAGGGCCATGCAGGACACGGCACAGCCGATCATCAGTGGCACCGACGGGGTGCCTGAGGGGTCCATGGCCTGGTGGGGAACAGAGGGGAGTAGCTGAGCCCAGCTCACCCCCCCCAGCTACTCCCTGCCCCCCTCTGGGCCCTCCACCCCCTCAGTGGGGACCCCCGGGTGCCAGAGGGGGTCGGTGACAGCGGTGGCACAGCCAAGGCGCCCTCCCGGGGACCCGTGCCCATCTCCATGCCGACGGGGGACGCGGGTGGAATAGCAATGGGGTGGGGGGACGCCAGGGGCTGGTGCTGCCCCTCCCCTCCTGGCTCACAGCAATGCCCCATATCGAGCTCTATCAAGCACAGCAGCCCCCTGCCCACACAAACCCACCCTCAGGGCGCTGGGAGGTGCCAGGGGGTGCAGGGACCCTTCCTCTGGGCTGGTGGGAGACACCCCCCCCCACACCGTCCAGCGCCCACTGCATCCTAGCAGGGTGCAGGAAATGCTCCCTGCCCATCCCCACCCTCCTTCAGGACCCCCAACTCAGCCAGGCCCCCCCAGCCCGGGGATCACCCCCCATCCCCATCCCCTGTCCCCGGCAGGCTCGTCCCTGTCCCCACCCTGTGCCCTACCAGGTCTCTGGGCAGCTGGGCGAGCACGGCGAAGGTGGCGAGCTGGCGGCACTGGCATTTGGTGTGTGCCGGGAGGGTCTCCAGGGTTTGGCAGCTCTCCGTGTCCCAGTTTCCCAAGCCAGCATCCCTGATTAATGGGGGAGAGCGAGGGAGAGCAATTTGAACTAATCAAACACACGCAGCCCCTCGTGCCTCTCCCGAGTTAACCCCTTGCTGGCCCCTTCCTGGAGAGGGGAAGGCAGGTGGGGGGAGCACTGCCAGGGGACCCCTCCCGAGCCCCTGGAGGAGGATGAAGCCATCCCTGCCCTGCTGCCCCTACCTGCCCTGGGCTGATCCTCCTGAGACTGGTGCAACACAAAGGCTTGGGTTTTAATCATCCCACACAGGTCTGGGGAGGGGGGTAAACCACAGAGCGGGGGCCAGGCGTGGGAGGAAGGGTGGTGGGGATGGATGGGGTAGAGGGGGGCAGGCAGGGACAGCCCTAGGAGCTCCCTGGCACCTGTGTCCCCTCCCAGGTGGGTGATGCTCCCCTCTCTCCATGGGGACCCCTCTGTCTATGAGGTCCCCTCCCATCATGGGGATCCCTCCACCATGGTGACCCCTCTGGTTATAGGGACCCCTCCCTCCACGGGGACCCTCCCACCTTGGCGACCCTCTGGCCACGAGGACCCCTCCTGCCACGGTGATCCTTCCTGCCATAGGGAGCAGGGAGGGGGTGCCCCACCGTGACACTGCCCATGCACGGGGAGAGCAGCCACAGCTCCCAGCAGGGCGAGAAAACCAGGAACTGGGTCTGTGGGACAGCTGGGGACTATCCCCGGGGACCAGGCCGAGACCTGCCACGCTCGTCACAACCAATAACTCCCCATCAGCACGGGGGTACTGGAACCAGTGACCCCGAAATGCAGAGCACCCGCGGGCACCTGGGCAGGGGGGCTGGCACTGCCACCCCCCTCCCCGCAGCGCTGCCCCCTCCCCCGCCGTGCCCTACTTTCCCTCGCTCCTGCCAGCGCTAACAAATCACATCTGGCAGGCTGGCGCGGGCATTCCCGCGGCTCCGGGGCCGCATCGATCCCGTGGGAGCTCGATTCACCCGTGCCAGTGGTGCTGGGGTGTGGGAAGGCACCGCCCCTGCTCCCCATCCCTCCCACCAGGCCCCCAGCCCAGCCCCATCACCCAGCCAGGGTGTCCCTGTCCCCCTGTCCCTCACTCACGTCCTCGAGTAGTCCCAGGTGACGCACTGCGGGTGGGACGTTCCCTGCGGACACAGGGACGGGTTAGTGCTTCACCCCCAGCCCTGCTCCCAGCCCACGAGGGGATGTGGCCCTTGGGGACCCGCCTGGGTGCCCCAGCACTGGCACATCCCCACCAGGGGCAGAGACCAGTGTTGTGGCCATGAGCTGGGAGCTGGTGGCCCCTGCCCGGCTCTCAGTGCCCAGCGGGACCCACAGTGATGGGACAGGAGGGTGACACTCACACTGATGTCGTGGGAGGGGAAAATGACACATACTGGTGATGAAGGACACTCATGCTGGTGACGCAGGAGGGCTGATGATGAGGAAGGGTAACGCTGACATCGCTGATGATGTGGGAGGGGGACACTCATGATGACGCTGTGGGACAGGGACACTCACGTTGATGATGTGGGAGAGCTCCACCAGCACGAGGGGCTCCGTGGGCCTGGTCGGCGGGCGCACTGTCACCGTCAGCACCTTGGAGGTGACGGCCAGGGGGGCCCTGCAGGGGAGGACACGGGCTGTGACATTTGGGGGGCACAGCAGGGGACACAGCGGGCAGCCCCACTCACCTGGGCGGGGGCAGGATGAGCCCCAGCGTGCGGTACAGCACCGCCCCGATGACGAAGTGGGACGACTCATCCGCTTCTGCAGAGAGAGGAACATGCGTGTGCTCAGCACCACACGCGTGAGAGCACACGCATGTGCCCCCGACACGTGTGAAGGAACATGCAGCCCCCCGGCACACACGTGGCACACACGGACATGCCGCCCGCCCGCTCACACATGTGGGCTCCCAGATGTGCTCATCCTTCCAGATGTGCTCTCACCCACACACAGCCCCAGTCATGCCAGTGCACACACGGTCACCTGCACACACATGCACACCACGCCTGGGTATGCAGCCCACACACGTGTGTGTGCGTGCGCTGTGCCAAACGTGCGTGCTCCATGTGCGCTCATGTATGTGCACAGCACCATCGTGTGCTCGCTCACACACGTGTGCACACATGCACACTCCCAGACATGCACTCCCATGTGCAGGCTCACACGTGTACACACACATGCACACTCCCAGAGGTGCACACTCACACACACGTGCACAGCACCAGGCACAGTGCCCTCCCACGTGCATGTTCACACCCGTGCCCCAGGCTCAGCCCCCCGCACACACGTGCACACACGTGTGCCCTCTCACCGGCAGAGGCGAGGCTCAGCACCTCCCTGGGGATGAAGAGCTTGTCCTCAGAGCTGCGGGCCCAATCCTTCATGCCCCGCCGCCCCTTCATGGGGAAGTTGATGTCGCTGGACACGGCGGAGACGGGCTCCCGCTGGATGCTGGTCACTGGCGGGGCACAGCAGGGTCACCACCGGCTCCCCGCGCCCCCCAGGACCCCACACCCGCCCCGCCGCTCACCCAGGTTGTCCGTGACAATGAGGGAGCTCTGGAAAGCCTTCAGCGCGTCCCCGACCAGGTGGATGAAGTCCTCCACCACCTTCATCAGGTGCACCGAGCCAGGAGAGACCTGCGGGAGGCGGAACAGCTCCAGAGACGGCGGCGGGGACATCTTGGTGGCGGGGGACATCCCGGCCGCGCCCCTCCCCGTGCCACTCGCTGACCTGCTGGGCGTCCTCCCACTTGTCCCGGTTCTCGGCGTCCACCATGTAGCTCACCACCTGGAAGAAGCGCTGCGGGGACGGGGCTCAGCGGGGCTGGGGTGCGGGGACCGAGCGCCGCCTCCCCGGGGCGTCCCCCCCGCTGTCCCCCCGCCCGCTACCTGCACGTCCTCGGAGGACGGGGTGTAGGTGGCCCTCTTGAAGGTGTCGGTGACGTTGCGCAGGATCTCCACGGAGAAGAGCAGGTCCCCGCTGTAGTAGGTCTTGCGGGCCATGAGCTCCAGCAGGCTCCGCACCACCTGAGACATCCCCTCCCCTGCCAGCACCCGCTGCCCCTTCGCCAGGTGCTCCCGCAGCTTGGACGGGGTGGGGACACCGGTGTCACTCACCCCGGCAGCGCTCAGTGCCCCCGGGTCCCTCCTGGGGCCCAAAGCCCAGGCAGGGGGGACAGCGCTGATTGGGGCAGCAGCGGGACACGGGGGTCTAGGGGGGGTTCCACGGGGGTCTGGGGCCATTGTGGGCGCCTGAGGCGCGTCCTTCCCATCCCAAAAGCCATTTACCAAGGACACGGGAGGGCAACTTGGATGGTGGTCCCCCGCTCCAGCTCTAGGGTTGGAGCCCTATTCCAATGGAGCCCTATTCCATGGGGGTCTGGAGTGTTCACAGGGTCTGAGGGCATCCTTCCCAACAAAAGAGCCATTTTCTAAGGACATGGGAACACGACTCGGACCAGGGTGTCCCCCTCAGCTCCAGGATAAGGTTCCTATTCCCAACCCACGGTGGGCTGGGGGACTCCCTGGGGGTTTGGGGGGCCCTTCCCATCCCGAGAGCCAATTCCCAAGGACACAGGAGAGCGACTCGCCCCAGCCCTAGGACGGGGTCCCCTTTCCCAGCCCCTGCCTCAGTTTCCCACAGGGTGCCCAGCTGGTGAAGCTGCCGGGATGCCAGGGAGGGGGCAGAGCCCCGGGAACAGGGAGGGGAGGGCAGGGGGGGCCGCGCCAGAGCGGGCACCTACTGAGAGATGCAAGTATCGGTACTCGTGGGAGATGCAGCGGGCGAAGCTGGGCACACCCCAGTAGGCCACCCCGTGGGGGCTCAGCAGGCACCGGCGGCTGGCAGACCCTGCACAGGAGATCTGGGTTTGGGGCTGGCAGGGGAACCACCCTCCTGGCACCCCGATGGCACCCACCACCCGCCGCCCTGCACCAGTGTGGGGGTGTCTGGGGGCCCACGGCCCTCACCTGTGGCATTGGGGGGGCATTTGTTGTAGATGATCTCCCCGGCAGCCGTTTTCTTCCAGGTCATCAGCATGACATACTCGTCCTTGCACATCTCGTGGTAGGCTGGGCGTTGAAGAGTGGGGGTGGTCAGGAGCAGCCCAGACACAGGGGTGGTGGGCAGTGGGGTGTGGGGTACCCCATACCTGGGCACTTCTTCTCATTGCAGGTCTTCACCTCCTCGCCGGTGCCCTCGCAGGGGTAGCCCTGCACGCCGGTGCCCTCGCACATGCGGAAGCGGCGCTGCCAGCCGGTGTCACAGGTCTTGGAGCAGAGGCTCCAGTGGTTCCAGGGACCCCACTTGCTGTCTGCTGTGGGGATGGGGACACTGTGGGACATCTGGCTCTGCACGGCGAGTGGCACCCGCGGGGACGGGGACGGGGACAGGGCACCACCGACGCTGCCCCACGTGCCATGGATCGAAACACCGCGGGGTGCGAAATCCATGGCTCAGTGATTTAAGTCTCTTTTGGACAAGACTGGCATCCTGGCGCAGATGCCCACCGCTCCCTGCCGGCATCCACGGGCACCCGTGGCGTGCCCACCTCCCTTCGCGCCTGCCGCCGATGCCACCACCCCTCCCACAAGACAAGGAGGGGCTCAAAGGACTGGATGAGGACCCTGTGGTTCATCCTTTGGCCTGACTGCCCCCCTGCCCATCCCCACCAGCCGCCCCGTGTGCACACACGAGAGCTCACACGTGCTTGTCCGCCCAAAGCACGGCGGGACCCGCGGCCACCCGGCACCGACGGGCCCTCCCGGCGCGACCAGGGGGCAAACCCTCAGCTGAGGAGCGCCTGGAGCGAGCAACCAGTGCAAGACAGGGTGGGGGGGGAGGCTGCTGCTCTCTGTCATCACCCATTGGCTCCTGCTCCCCCGCAGCGGAGGGGGCTGGCGGCACCCTCGTGTCACCGGCGGTGACACCGCAGGGCGGGACGGCCGGGCCGCGTGCCGGGTGCCGCGCCGTGCCCCGACGCGCCGTGCCATCCCCCCCGCCACCCCCCCAGCGCGCGGGGCCTTACTGGGACAGGTGGGGTTGGAGCACTCCCGGGCGTCGGCGTGGGCCCCCCGGCACTCGGCCCAGCCGTGGGCCGAGACGCTGCACTTGCGCGTGCGCTGCTGGGTGCCGTTGGCGCAGGTGACGGAGCAGCGGCTCCAGGCGCCCCATTCCAGCCACTGCCCTTCCACTGCGGGGACAAGGAGGGCGGCGTCAGCTCCCACTGGCCGGTGGCCGCGCGGCCCCGGCTCGCCGGGATGCACACCGGGCTCTCCGTGCAACGGGTCCAACCTACGGATGCACCAGCTCGCCCCAAGCCAGAGCTCAGCCAGTGCTGAATCCTGCCCCACACGGGGGGACTGTCACTGGGGCTGAGCCCCCACACCGGCTTCACCACCACGGCCACAGTGCTGCACGGCCACGCTCATGCCGGGGAGCCCGGCACTGCTCCCACCAAACACAGCAGCCCTGGCATCGCTCCTGCCAAACCCAGCGTTCCTGGCATTGTTCTCCACCAAACCCAGCATCCCTGGCATTGTTCCCTGCCAAGCCCGTGAACACCAGCAGTATCTCCAAGGGGCTGCCGTGGCTAAAGCCACATGCCATGTGTGGCATGTCCCTGCCGGAGCTGTTGCAGAGGAGATGCCCCTTGTGCTCCCCTTCAGCTCCCTCACTCCTTCCTGCTCCGAACTACCTGCTGGCCTCCCCACCTCACACGTGGGGTCCCCACAGGGAGGCTGGCCCTGACATGGCACCCCTGACCATCACCACACAAACCCCACGGGCACCAACACGGCCGCTCCTGGCACACGGGAGGAAGGGATGGGTGGCGCTGCCACTCGCGCACGCACAGACCCTGCAGCCAAGCCCCTTCGCCATTTCCCAGTGCCCCAAAATGTCCCTGTGCCCCCACAGTGCCAGCGCTGTGCCAGCCACAGCAGATAGGCAGGGAAGAAGCCGGCTCCTCCACGGCCCCCAGGTTGGACTCCTGCCCATGCCAGGGGCTTGAGACCCTGGCACAGCTGACAGAGCCATCTCTTCCTCTGGATTTCCAGCAGGGACAGGAGGGTAAACCCCATGCCACAGCATCCCTGTGCCCCTGGGCTGTCCCAGCTCCCCACGGCGGTGCCACCCATCCCTCGCAGCGCCGCAGCCCCGTGCCGGGAGCGCGGCCCTGGCGCTCGGCCGGTGCCGTGTCCTGGCGTTCCCGGTGGGAAGAAGGAGCGTGGGGAGAGGAAGGGAGGTACTGACCCGGGCAGATCGCGATATTGCAGGGCTTGGCCTGCAGCTCGGGGCCCTCGCAGGCCTTCCCTCCGCGCCGCGAGGCCACGCACCGCCGCGTCCTGGTCCTGGCCCCTCGCCCGCAGGTCACCGAGCACAGGCTCCACGGGGACCACTCCTGCCACGCGCCGGGAACTGCAACACAGCACAGCGCCACCGCTGCCGGGCTCCAGCCTCCCCCTCCCGCCACCGAGGGGTCCTGGCCATGGCAGACCCCTCGTGTCCCGCGGTACAGTCCGGCACGGCCCCCGGCGCCGCCTGGCCCGTCGTCATCCCAAGTCCCTGGGCCGGCGGCGGTGCCGCTGCCACTCCCTGCCCTGTTCCAGCCTCCCTTCTGCACTCCTGGCGCTGGCGACACACAATCCCCCCCACCCACACACAGCCCAGCCCACCCCAAACCACGTTCAACACACCAAGCACGACCTGCCCCTCGCACTCAGGAAAGGAGCAGGGACCGGTGAGGCACAGGAGCATCCTAAAGGATGCTCTTCCATGACTTCTCGTGTCCTTGGCTGCACTCCATGGTACAGAGGGGAACTGGGCACTGGGGATGCAGATCCTTTGAAACATCCCAGGTTTGGTCAGGGCAGTCTGGCTGCCACTGCAGTACCCTGAGGTCCCTCCAGTTCCCAGTATCCCACACGAGACGCACAGACACCACCACGGACCAACGTGAGACCCTCAGCATCCTGCCTGTGACCTGCCTCAATGCACTGAGAGCTCAGCCCCCTCCTGCCCCACGCAAATGGGGACCCCCAGCAGACCAGGCCAGACCTCAAGTCCCCCAGGCACAGGCTCCAGCCTTTCCTTTCTCCCCAGCACAAATCCTTGGGGACATCCAGGGGAAAGCCCTGAGTTAGCCAAGGAGGGAGGACAGAGAGGGACCACCAGCCAACCTGCTCCAAAGGCAAACCCATGGCAGCAGCACCAGCGACAAGGCACCAGGGTGCAGGGCACCCATTCCAGATGCCTGCCAAGAGCAGCCAGGAAGGCCAGAGGACGGAGGGACGCCAACAGAGCTCCACGACCGCACCAAGCCGCACCCCACAGCTCCAAGAGCCCCGGAGACGCTCCAGCACACACACGTCCCCCCTGTCCCCACCCACCCGCAGGGCCCAGCCCGCGCTGGGCACCCCGAGGCGGTAGGAAGCCCCCCAACCCCGGTGCCCCCGGTGCCCCCCGTACCTGGGCAGGTGGCGGTGTTGTTGCAGGCGCGCGTCTCCCGGAGCAGCCCGCTGCACAGCGTCCCGTACGGAGACGACACGCAGGAGCGCGTCCGCACCTGGGAGCCCTGACCGCACGTCAGGGAGCACACGCTCCACTGCGACCACTCCTCTGCCGCCGGGTCCCCTGTGGGAGACAGGGAGCCTGAGAGCCCGGCGGGCACGGGGAAGGTGCCACGGGGCGACTGGGGTGACGTTGAGGATGTCAGCGGGGTGAAGGAGCCCACCCTCTCCACCCGGAGAAGGGACTGGGGCATGGGATCACACCCAGCATGAGGGAGAGCATCCCCCCCAGGAGGTGCAGGCAGGGCAGGCAGCAAGGGCAGGGCTGGCAAGGTGGGCAGCACAGGCAGCACAGGCAACGTAGGCAGGGCAGGCAGCGTGGGCAGCGCGGGCAGCCTGCCACGGCTCCCCCTCCCCACCCCATCACACGTTGACATTTACAACAACCAGCTCTTATTAAGGTTGATGATGTCTCTGAGGCTCTTGGACAGGCCAACAGCAGAGCCCATCCGTTTAAATTAAACAGGGATATATGGAGGAGGGCTCCAAAGGGGACCATTTGTCCTGCAGACAGGCAGGACGCAGGCTCCGTGTCGCCCACGGCAGTGACAACGTGCTGTGCCTGCTCCGTGTCACACGGGGACCCCAAGCCTGGACTGGGTCACCACTGGAGTCAACCCACACCCTGCCCAGGAGCTCCCACGGGGGCAGGACCCCCTTGAGCACCCAGGAGAAGATCTGCATGCCAGGCACACGTTGCAGAGCCAGGGCCCATCCATCTCCCACTCACCTCCGGGCCCTCTGACCATAAATCAGGGGGGCCAGGGAGGGGGGAACAGCACAGCTCAAACCACCCAGATGGATTTGCCAAATAAATACATTTGAACGAAACAATTAATGGATTTTTGTTTGCTTTACAACCCTCGCAGGAAGGTGCAAAGGGAAAAAATTTATAAATGGAGCAAATTAAGTCAGTCCGTGGGCAGGGAGTTAAAGGGAGCCACTCCATCTCCATCACCCCTGCCCAGCTACCTGAGCCCAGTGTCACCAGTGTCCCCTGCCCGTCCCCACGCTGGGGCAGTGCTGGTACCTGTCTGGGCCATGTAGACACCTGGTTCATCTGCTGACCGTGGCCACTGGGTCTTCACCTTCTGGTTCTCCTCGACCGCATTGCCTGGAAGAGGGAAGCGCTCCAGTGAGAGCGGGCAGGGAACAGGGATGGGGACAGGGATGGGGACAGGGCCACCCTGGGTCAAGGGACATTGCAGGAGGACACAGGGACCCCTGGCCCCACGCTGAGCACAGCATGGCATCCCTGAGGGCAAGAGATGGTTGAGCACAGCTGAACACGCTCACAGACGCCCAAACACGTGTCACGGCTCCCCCAGAAGTGTCACCCCCAGTCACAGGGGCTGCAGCTGGAGCACAGCCCCGAGTGGCACATCCCCGGTGCGGCCAGGGTGCCTGTACCCCCACCATGCCAGGCAGAGGTGCTCTCCCGTCCCCACTTATCAGCTTGCTGCAGTGAGGTGGCACAAATTTATGGCTCGGCTCACCAAAAATAACAAGTGATCCATCAAGAGCACTTGGCGTGAAATTAACTGGCATGTGGAGGGCTCGGCGGGGGACGCGGCTGCAGGCGCAGGGGGACGCCTTCCCTGGCCTCCCCCACAGCCCCCAGGCCACCTCCTGTCCTCCAGCAGGGTGCCTTGTCCCCAAACCCGGGTGCAGGATGGTGGTGAGTTCCCACAGATTCACTCCAGGCACGGCACAGCCACTGCTGCCAGCGGATGTGCCGTGGGAGACAGCAGGGGATCCCCTGGGCACCACTGATGATACGACCCCCAAAAACACCATGGGGACCCCGCTGCTGTGACAGGCAGGAGAGCAGCCAGGGATGGCACAGGCGCCTCACTGAGCTGCCTGGCATTGCCAGCCAAGCATGGCAGTGTCCCCAGGGGACAGAGAGGAGGTGACATGGGGACACCTGGCACTGGCAGGGAGCCCCCAGCCGTGCTTCGGGCACAAGGCTGGAACATGGGGACAGCCCAGCCCCAGCAGGGAGCACAGGCTGTCCTGTGACTCTGATTGTGCTGTAAAACAGACCCAAATTTACCGAGTTTTGCCTTAACCAATGGTAACCCTGCGAGGCTCCTCACCGGCACCACCAGCACAGCCAGGGACACTCGGATCCTCCCCGTGGGAATCCCACCCCACGGCTCGGGGTTCCCGGTGGCATGGGAGACACAGGGAGACCTGGAGAGGCTGAGGGGCTGCCCGGGGGGGTCTGTCTGGCCACCAGGCCGAGCTCCCCATGGGGCTGCCCACCCCCAGGAGCGACACGGCAGAATTACACCCGGCACGGCGAGCGCCCCGGGAAAACCATAAATCCCGAGGATATACGAGAGCGTTCTCCTGGGCTGTGTTCAACAGAGACACCAAATTCAATTTCCTTCAGAGAGCACTAAATCCTCGGCTGTCACGGCGGGGAGGCTGCAGCCAACCCCGGCACCGCACCCCATCCTGTCCCAGCACCCCACACCAGGGCAAAGCTGCTGGGTGCAAGGTCAGGGGTGTTCTTTTGGGGACCTCGGGATGAATCCCAAGGCCAGCTGTGTCCTTGCTCCAGCATCTCCTCCCTGGGGGTTGGTTTCTGAAGGGCAATGGGTTAGGATCCCAAAACCTGCAACTGCTTGGCCTCGATGTGGCAGGTTCTGGGGGAGCGTACCCCCCTCCGAAGACCCCCAAAGAGAGGGGTCACCCTTTGGGGTTCTCTGGTGGGGGTACACCCGCCCAGACCCTGCAGCACCAGGGCCGAGTGGTTGAACGCGCCCAAAGTTCCATCCCCATTCCCACACCCATCCATCCATTCTTTCCACCCACGTGCCTCCAACCACATCCCCCCCTCCAAGTTCTCCATGCCCGTGGGAGAGCCCCTCCCCGGCGGGGATGACGTGGGGGCCGGGGACCCCGGGGTCAGCGCCGTGGGGAGGGTCTGGGCGGGCCGCCAGCCCCCCACGTCGCTGCGGCGGAGCAGAACCGGTGAGATCAGTGCTGGGCGCCCGCCAAGCCTCGGCTCACAGGCGCCATTCAGCCCCCCGGCCCTGCCTGCCACCGGCCCCCTGAAAGGCAGCCATTCTCCACCCCCGGGGGGACGCCAGGTGGGACCCCCTCGCCGCATGAAGGGCGCTCTGTGCTCCGGCCCCGCGGCGACGCCGGCGGGCGCCCGGGGGGGACGGTGGCGGTGGCCGCGGCACGAGGGGCGGCCGAGGCGGAGCATCACCCCTGCGGCTCTGGCACCGCAATAACGTCGAACCTCCGGGCGCTCCAGCCTTTAATTGAATGTCAAACGCAATTTGGAGGAGGAGTGGGAGTTTGCGCTGCTGCTGTTGCAGCTGGAGAGGCGGCATGTGGTGCCCTGCCAGGTCTGCAGGGACACCCCCTCTCCGGCACTCTGAGCCATGCTTGGCGTGGCCAACCCCACCAAACCACCTGTGGGGGTGTGCCAAACCCCCTGGAGAAGCATCCAGCTTCTCCGTCCCATCCTGCATCCCGCTGCTCCCCAGGCAGGCCCTGGACAGAGGGGCAGCCTGACCTTGGGGATGGCACCTGAACCCAGCACTGAGCTCTTAGTCATCCATGTGGAGTTGCGTTTAAAGGGGGGAAAAAAAAAAGGAAAAAACCTATAAAATGAAATCAGCTCAGGCAGCTCCCCTCGGGATGAGGCGATTTAGAGCCCTGCAGCTGTAACGGACCGGGGATTTAGTCGGGGGATCTGCCCGTAATGACATTTAGCTCCTGAAAGAAATGCTAAAGCCCAATGAAATTATATGTACACCCACAGCCCGGCCCCGCCACCTAATCTGCCAGATAAAGACCCAACGCAGCCAACTTGGGGATTGCTCCTGCCCGAGTATCACCCGGGGCAGCTGTGCGGAAACATCTGGCCCAGATGTGTCCCAAAATCCCCGTGTCACCCCGCTGGGCTTGGCACCACGGGCACAGGGAGCACCCGGGAGAGGCGGCCCCTGCCCCGGGCAGCCCGATCCCGGTGCCCAGCACGTGGGTGAGCGCAGCTGCTTTATCCTCACCCGACGTTCCTACAATCCCGTAACGAGCAAATGGCCTCATTCCGCCTGGTTAATAGCCCGGCCGCCGTGCCGTGACATCCTGCCTGGAATAACAAGCGCCCGGGCTGCAGCAGTCAAGGGTAATTTGCCACGGGAAAGGGTCATTTTACCTGCAAATTGTTTTCCACGGCTCCACCAGAG
>JAWWLV010000070.1:4101673-4121344 GCA_035041135.1 Platyrinchus mystaceus
CCCCCCCGCCTCCCCTCCCCTCCTTTCACCGCCCCTCTTCCCCCCCCCCCCGCCCCCGGAGTGTGGGTGGAGGGGGGAGGGTGCCGGGAGGTGACCCCCGGGATGCTGCCGCGCTTGGAGGGGGGGGGGGTACACGGGGAAAGGGGGGGATATGTGTGATGCACACGCGTGGATGTGATGGGAACACGCACACGGTGTTGTGCTCCGGCTGGGGGGGGTTGCGGGGTGCAACTCGTGTGGTTGGCGTGTGCCCGCTGCACACGCGTGGGGTGGTCGGGGCAGGCACGGGTGTGGGTTGTGGCTGTGTGTGCACGGCTGGGGGTGCACACGGGGGGGGTTCTGTGCGTGCTCGGTGAGGCATGGGGGTGCAGGGGGGCTGTGGTGTGGTACACGCACGTGCGTGGCACCCCAGGGCTGTGTGGGGTGCATGTGCTCCCCACCAGCGGCCCTGCAGCTCCCCCTGTGTGTGCTCCCCACCTGCACACACATGGAGGCCTCGTTCTGCAGGAGGGCAGGGGGCTGTGGGGTGCAGGAGGTGTGGGGTGAAGAGGCCATGGCACGCAGGGAGACTGAGAGACGGGGCTGTCACACCCCGTGGCTGCACAAACGTGGCACGAGCACGTGTGACACGGAGCCTGTGGGACCCCCAGAGGCACAGGGGCGTTTGGGGGGCTGCAGAGCTGCGGTTTAACGTGTTAAAGGCCGGGCACAGATGGGATAAACCTGAGTGACTTGGTGGTCCGTGGGCGACTGAGCTGCCAGCACAGAGGCTCCACTGCAGCCCCGATGCTGCCTGGGGCAGAGCTCTGGCTTGGAGGGGACGGGGTGACCCGGAGCCCCAGCCGTGCAGGAGGAGCTCAGCAGGATGCGGCACGGCCTGGCTGCCTCGCTGCGGGAGCAGCGCAGCTGGGAATGCAGCACATTCCCACTGCTGCCTGTCCACCTCTGCTGGACACATCCTGCCCGGTGCTGTGGGTGCTGTACCCACCACGGGGGTGCCCAGATCTGTCCCTCGTGCCCTCCATCTGCACTGAGCCTGACAAAGGGAGAGGGCAGGAGGCACCAGTGGGATCACTGCTCAACACCCTGGGAATCTGTGGCTCAGCACCAGCCCTAATCCATCCCAGCACTGCTGGAAGTGCAGGATCATATCCACCCGAGATGTGCAGCTCAGCTCCTTCCCTCCCTGGCATTCCCTTTTCCCAGTCCTCCCCTGCAGCCTCTGGATGCCTGACCCAGAGTCCCCAGACAGACACTTCATCCCCTCGGGGTCAAGGCTGGAAGAAAGCACACCAGCTTTTCAGGCTGGTCTTGATCCCCAGGGAGAAAAGCAGCATTAGCTCTGACAGAGCTGGAGGATATTCCCAAACCCAGCTCTGTAAATGCAGCTCAGCACAGCTCTGCAGATGGACAATCCCAAACCCACGGCTCCACGGGTCACTCCCTTCTTCCCACGAGGCGTTTGCTCCCACAGCCCAACAGGTCTGCATGGTTGAGGGAATCAGGAATTTCCAAAGGCATCGATTGCACCAGCGACTGCTGCCCTGCAAGGAAGGCAGGATGCCACATGGGATGCAACACGGGATGCAACGGGGAATGTGACATGGGATACAACACCCATGGGCTCCTCCCTGACCCAAATGCCAGCTGTGGCACATCCTGGCTTGCATCACTGTCCTACAAGTTCCCCCTGCCACCAGGCCTGGTCACAGGCCGTGGCTGTGCACGTAACATCCCCCGTGCCTGCTGTTCCTGTCCAGCCAGCGAGTCCTTCCCAGCCTCCAGGTCAGCTCCCTGCCAAGTCTCCTCTGTCCCAGGTGGGACCCTGCTCACAGCTGAGGGGCTCCAGCGCTGGGGGGGCTGAGCTGTGGGAGCTGAAGGCACCCACTGTTACCAGGACAACTGGGTGCTCTCTGGAGCTGCTTGTTGCTGCTGCATCCTTGCAAACCTCCCCCAGGCACAGCGTGAGCTCCGTTCCCACCGTACCCCCAGCCCAGAGCAAGGCAAGAGGCGTGCTCAGCCCCCCAGCCCCCCCAGCCAGAGCTTGGGAGGGCACTAGAGACCCTCCCAGCCAAAACAAAGCATCTCCCCAGCTGATCAGTGCGAGGGCCCAGAGCCCCCATCCTCCTCCTCACCCCTGTGAGCTGCTGGGCTGTGGGGAAAACACTGCTCAGGGCTCTTGGCCTGGCCAGTGCCTGTGGATTTGGGGAGGCTCAGGCTTGGTGCAAGCAGAGCATCTCCCAGGCTGTCATTAGAGCAGCACGTGTGGAGGTGGTGACACCAGAGTTTCATGGCTGGATGGGAATCAGACCTGTCCATTAAGGCAATAATAACCCACCAGGTTGACACAAGGTCCCCAGAGCCACCACCACCACTGGAGCCGTGGTGAACAGCAGCCACTGCCACAGGGAACGGGCACACCGGGACAGCCAGGGCCTGGCCGAGCCCCTCCCCGCTGGCCAGGCACTCCCCAGGCACCCGGCACTGCTGCCTTTCCGAGAGAGCTCTTATTTCCCCTTCATTTGGCACAGAAATCAGGGACAGGGAGAGTCACCGAGGTGGCAGCTGCTCTGTGCCCAGCCGTGGGTGAGGATTCAGGGAAGAGCCAAGTCCAGCTCCCGGCCTGGGGGATGTGGGGATGATCAACCAGCCCCCAAGTCCTTGTGGCCCGTGATGGGCCCAGTCCCCAGGGACCATCTCCCCTGAGCAGGGCAGGGAGCAGCACCTTTTCAGAAAGGTTTAGCAGGAGCACCTTGGCTGGAAGCGCGGGGCGAGGCGGGAGCGGGCGCAGCCCCGGAGCAGCCGGTAACGGCGGCCGCCTGTCTGAACCGCTTCCCGTAAACTTCGCTGTGAATTGCTCCAGTGGAAAAACAAAACCGGCGATAAACAGGGAAGTTTGGTTTGCGAGATAATCTGCTCTGATGGGAAGGGGCAGCAAGTGCCGGCGGAGGAGCCTTCGCCAGTCGCTCGGTGCCCGTCGCCGGGATGGAGGCACCGGCCCCATGCCGGCTGCCCGTGGCCACCGCTCCCTCCCAGGGCCCTTCACACGGAGTTCTCTGCTACTGGTGGCAGGGAGAAAAGCCAAGGAAAAAGAGCAAGGGAAGCCCAAGTGATGAGATGAAGAGGAAGGATGTGAACGAGCCCTGGAATAAATTTCACCTTGGGGTTTGTTCCGGACTGAGGACGCTGTCGAGGCGGCGCAGCCAACAGCCTATCCCAAATGGCTCCCAGACCTATGGATGCGGTCACTGTGCCCAGGAAGATGGATTTCAGCTCAGCATCTTCATTTTGGTATTTCCAGGCTCTTTATGCACTGAAGGATGGATCAAGGCTGATTCCATGTCCATCTGTGCCAATGGAGAGGTGATGCCTCGGCGCAAGGCAGGGCAGCACGAGGGACTTGAGACAGTGGGAAAGTTTCTACCTGGTGAGGTGCTGAGCTGCAGGACTGCTGCAGGATTTTCACCTCCAGGTCTCCATGCACCACAAAGCAGCCCTGCTCCACCCCAGGGCTTCAGCAAGGATAAATCCCTCCAGATCCCAGCGTGCTGGGAGATCCTCCCTGAGCCAGAGCAGCTTGGCAAGGAGCAATCCCGCCCCCAGCTCCTTTCCACCTCCATCCACCAGAGCCATCTCACTGCCCAGCCCGGCAGCAGAGGCCAGATCACGCCTGCACTCGAGCAGCGCTCGACAGCAAGAGGAACTTTGCATAAATATTCATCTTGATTAATATACATGAGGGCTGCAGAGAGCCTGGCTGCAGCGGGCTGTTATCGGCTGCTCGGCCTTGCAGGAGCTCAGTGTTCCACCCCAACACCTGGTGGGTTTTCACGGCAGGAAAACCCAGAGGTTGCACGTTGGGGACCACTCGGCCATGTCCCTCATCAGCAAGGGGGTGGCATCTCCCCCAAGGGAGTGGCATCCCCCCAGGGGGGCTGGAGCCCCAGTGCCTCCCAGTAAGCCCTGACCTGGGGTGCAGGATGCTGTGGGAGACAGTGGAAGCTGCCCTGGTCACCTGGGGTGCTGTGTGCTTTGCACCCCACATGACAACCCTACAGAGGCTCAGGGACCACAACCAGCCCCTGCCACAGGGAAATGTGCCCTCCCAGTCCCCATGGAAGTGGGATTATGGGCTGCACCAGGCTGGGGGCTCTGGATTAGTCCCAAACCCCCTGTTGCTCAGGAGAGGATGCTCTGGGTCAGCTCTGAGCAGCCCCAGTCCTGCACAAGGCAGCAAGCAGGGTGGGACGTGCCCAGCACCGTGACAGCCCCACAGTCCTGGTGACAGCTGCCACTGAGGCCACGGTGCCAGCGCTCCCCACCCCGGAACACGCAGGGAGACGGACACAGGTATTTTCAGCTTCCACGGGGGAAACTGAGGCAAAGGGACAGGCCCAGGGCTGCAGGGGAGGCAGTGGCAGAGGCAGCAGCTCGGTCCTGGCCCGGTGGGAGCCGCAGCAGCGATGCCAGAGCCGGCGGGGCCAGGTTACGCGTGGCTCCTCCGGGATCCTGCCTTTGTCACTCCGCCAGCAACCCGGGGCATAAACAAGTGCCTGACATTTCCACACCGCCGCCAGGCCCTTGGATTAAAGCAGAACATAATTAGCAAATTAATCAGGAGACAATAGCCGGGGATCTAACGCTGTCATCAGCTCCGTGTGGAGCTGACCCTGGGCATGTTCAGGGCCAGGCAAGACGGCGATGGCAGCGCCGGCCCCGCGTCCCCAACCGGGCTGGTGGCCCCTGCCATGCCTCCCCCCCACCACTGCCTTTGCCCAGCAGGGCAGGGGTTCACTGGCATTTCCTGCCCCATCAGCAGCTTGGGAATGAAACCTCCAAAGGGCAGCACCTTCCCTCTCTCATCAGGACACGTAAAAACCGTGAATCGCGGTGAATTTGCATTCGGCTTATTGGACGCCCTGCAAATACGGCGAACCTCGTTCAAACACATTTCAGTGATAAAATGATATTGACTCTGAGTAATTAAAAATCATTTCCATATTCAAATACGCCTGATTGAGGAGAAATAGCTTCCCTTTAATTGCCTGGAGGGGAGTGCAGCAACTTTTGGAGCGTGCAGCCCAGTAAATGCATCTTCACTTGGCAGCGTGTGAAAGGGCCGTGCAGGAGGAGGAGGAGGAGAGGAGGAGGTGAAAGAGGAGGTGTAGGAAGAGGAGGAGGAGGAGAAGGAGGTGGAGGAGGGCTGGCACGAAGGCAGCACACAGGGTGAGGGTGTGACCCTGCCACCTGTGAGAAGCTCTTCACTCACACACCTGCCTGGCCCCCAAGGATCAACCCTGAAGCGATGCACTCCTTCCTCCCCCTCATCCAAGGGGTCTTCCAGGGAAAATATCCCCCCCAGCTCCTGTGCCAGCAGGGTTAGGGGCTGCACTGGGCTGGGGGCTCTGGAATAGACCCCAAATCCCTGTGCCTCAGGAAGGGATGCTCTGGGTGAGCTTTGAGCATCCCTGATCCTGCACAAGGCCACGGCAGGGATGTGGCAGCACCGGTGGCAGCCCCACAGAGCTGGTGGCAGCCCTGCCTGGTCACCTGTGAGTGCCAGGGGAGCACTCAAAAGGAATGTTTCACCCCAAAACCTCTCTCTCCAACACCCCCACTGCAGCTGAGCACACCCCCGGGCCACCCAAGTGCCACCACACTGCCACTGCCACCAGTGTCCCGGTGTCCCCAGAGCACTGGGTGGGACAATGAGGCTCCCTGGGTGCAGAGCTATTCCAGACACGTTTTGGAGCCCCTCCAGCTCTTCCCCGCAGGATTTTGGGCTCTGCTTGGTTTCCTAGGGAAACCAGGCTGCAGCTCAGCTCAGCCTCCGCACACGTGGGTGTGCAGGGGGGACGTGGGTGTGCAGGGGGGATGTGGGTGTGCAGGGGGGATGTGGGTGCCCTGCACCCTCTGCCTCCTCTCCCAGCTCTCCATGCAGAGCGTGGAGCCTCCCAAATGCCTGAGACAGGAGCCAGAGCAGAGCACCCGTTCCTGGGTGCCCCCTTAGCAGGGGTTTCTGGAGATGATGCAAGTCCCACATCCACGAGGATGCTCCCTGGTCCTTCAATTCACTCGACTCCAACTTTCTATTCAATATTTGTCCCTGGCAAGCAGTGGCTGCCAGGGCGAGCAGGATGGCCCCAGGTATGAGGGATCCTTCTGGGCATGACCCTGCTCCCACTGCAGTGATTCCACGGAGCATGGCTATGGAGCACCTGGATGGGGATTTGGGAATGCAACCCCATGGGATGAAGCAGGACAGAAGGAATCAGTAACTCCTGAGAGCACCAGCCCTCAGGGCTCGGATGGGGACGCTCAGCCTCCGGCAGGATTGTGTCCGGCCTCCCTGGAGCTCTGGGTGTGGCAGGAGGAGGGCTCAGCCCTCCTGTGCCCCAGCAGCACGTGCCCCACTCCCCCTGGCACGGCTGTTTCCACACTCCATTGCCCCCTGAGCAGATTGGAAAGTGCACTCACTTTGCTCCCATCGATCCACACCCTCTCTCCCGGAGCCGTCGCTCGCTCCGTGGGGATGGGCCACGCCGGAGCAGAGCCCTGTGCCCCACGTCCCACCCACAGGGGACACGCAAGAACCCCCTGTGTGCATGTCCCCAGCTCCAGGCACGGCTCTGCAGCACCCTGGAGTGCACCCAGAGCTGGATGCTGGGCCGGAGATGCTGCGGTGGGAAAAGGGAAGAGAAGGAGGCAGAAGGGGCGTCAGGGGAAGGTGGGAGGGGGGTCAGCCCTGCAACCCTCCTGGGACAGCCCCACTCCAACAGCCCCACTCTGACTCAGCCTCACGTGCCTCCTGCTCCTCCAAGTGACCTTAATTCCCTGGATTTGGGAAGGGCAGAGGGGCCACCACCGTTAGCATCAAACAGCCACTGCAGCCAGTTCCCCTGGAACCAAAAAATGCCCCTCAGGGGACCATCAGCAGGCCAGATGCTCCCTCCATGGCCAGAGGGTGAGGGAAGAGGCAGGAAAAGTCTCCTCCAAGAGCCCATGCTGGGCTGTCCATGGATCCAGAGGAGCAGGCAGGGACCAGGCAGTGCTGCCTCCGCGCCAGGATGGGCACAGAGCCACCGGAGCAGCAGGAGGAGCAGATCAAACACGACCTATCTGCCGCCTCCAGCTCCCACCTGTGGCCAGTCACCAAGCTCACACTGATGAATCTTCCACCCAGGGTTTCCCTGATGACCTTCCCTCCCAGCATCATTCCAGCTGGCCCAAATCCCCATCCAGGCACTCCCAGGAGGACCCCTCACACCTGGGGCCATCCCGCTGGCCCTGGCACCCACTGCTTGCCAGGGACAAATATTGAACGTGAAGCCGGAGTCCAGGGAATTAAAGCACCAAAATTGAAGAAAATTTTTTGCAGCATGTTGAAGACAGAATAGGATCATTGTGTTTGCCTCCCACATCCCAGATGGATGCACGAGGGCTGCAGACAACGTCGGAGAGCGCGTGGAGAGGAGGAGAGGAAGGGAGTGAGTGAGACCGGGAGGTGTGTGAGCAGAAATTGAATTTTTATCAGTTTCTATGTAGATTGTGTTTATTCATCTGTCTCCTATCCATCTCCCCCTGCATCTCCCTATTTCTTTTACAAAATTACTTTCCTCCTTTGGCCTAATTTTGTTGGTACAGATAGCAGCTGCTTTCTTCCACTGCAGCATAAAAAATACCCCTGTAAATGAGGTGCTCTGTATCCCCAGCACAAGTTTGAGCAGCTCCCCGGAGCACATTAGCCTCTGGCTCCTGCAGGGACACATCTCCACCACGAAAACCTCCTGCCTGCTGCTTGCCCGTGCGGAAAAGGCTCCTGCCACCTCTGCCAGGGGACCTGCAGGGCCACGTGGAGCCCTTGGGGTCACAGGGGATGAGGGAGATTCCCCCTAAGTGGCCCCCAGTGCCACCCTCCTGCTGTGGGAGCAGCACCCCGTGCCGGGTGGGTGGTACCCAGGGGTGCTGGCTCTGTAGGGAAGCTCTGCTAATGTGCACTAAGTGCCCTGCCACCAGAGATGAATGGAGCTGGGATCATCCAGAATACCAATAAGGGCGGCTTTTTTCCCCAAAAAAAAGCTGTTCTTGGCCAGACCTGTCGCTCAGTCTCTCCCCGGTGCCACCGGCTGAGGGCTGAGGAGAGATGCGCAGGTGAGCCTGGAGTGGAACCTTGGGATGCTCCCAAAAACCAAGAGCTCTGCAGGGAGGCCAGCTGAGACCCCACATCCCGAGGCACAACGCCATCCCTGCGTCCCCATCCCAAGAAGAGCATTTCTCCTCCACAGCCAGCACCCCCAGCCCCTCCTCCGCAGCGTGGATGAACCAAGGCCAAGCTGAGCACGTTTCTTCCCTCCCCAAACCCCTCCAAAACAGCTGGAAAACCCTTCCTGGTGAGTGCTGGGCTTTGCCAAAGGGATATTTCGGTCCCTGTGGCGGGGGGGAGACGAGCCAGAGTCTCTGTGCAGCCTCCCCAGGGTGGGGAACCGGCCGCTCTCGGCGCTTATCAAACCAAATTGCTTTGTGTTCCCTCGAATTAGGGAAACTCAACTGCGTCGCGTGATTGATTCTCCCCCAGGGTCCACCATTAAAAATGTATGGAATTACTCATGCAAAGTCCCACTTACACACGGGTCTTTTGTGAGGACATTAAAACACCAGCGTTTGTCAGTCACTTACCCACTGTTTGCAATTTGCTCCCATTTATTACCGTGAACGAACCGACACCGAGTCTATTTTCGACTCCCCACACGTCACGCTGAGCTCCCAGACTCCCTGGTGGGGCTGTGCAGGCTCGGCACAGCACGGCTCCCACCCCCCCAGCCCAGCACCCACTCGAGGGGCAGCCCCCCACAGCCCCCCTCTGCCATGGGCAAAGCAGAGCTCGGGAAAGGGGAGTGGAGGAGAGCATCAGGATGTTCAGCATCAAACCCCCCAGCCCCTCTCAAGACCCCTCATGGTGGCAAAGCCCACCAGGGAGGAGGCTGGGGAGCATCAGGATGTTCAGGATGGGAAGGGCTTTATCCCTGACCAGGATCTGGGCTGTCCCCCAGCCCCATCCCAGTGTTCCCTTCCATCCCTCCAAGCCAGGCTGGATGCCTGACTGGTTGGGAAGCAGCTGCCACAGCCACCAGCTCCTGGTCTCAGCTCCAGGAGCCGGGGAAGGAACCGGCACATTGACACACATGGCAGAGGGAGGGAAGGAATGTGGGGAATACAATGCCTTGTGTTTCCCCGGGTTCCTCTGGCTGGCAGGAACGGGGCTGGAATCACGTAACATTTCCCCTCTGCTCTCAAAGCATTTCAACTTGTAATGCATTTCCCTCCCCGCCTGAGCACCTTGCAGAGTCAAAAAGACAAATTTCCCAGAGCTTCAAAAGCTGCTGAGAGCCACAGCTTCGTGCTTCAAAACCATCACTCACGAACCCAAACAGCCTCGGCTTTCAGCCGCTCCTGCCCTCGCTCGCCCTGCCCTCCCCTCCCATCCCTAATTACAAATCAGTGTTTTCCAAGCTCTGGGGGAGGGTGATAAGCACGGGAAGAGCCCACATGACACCGGGGGGGGGGGGAGGGACATGGTGTGGTGCCTCCCCCGGCCCAAAGACCCCCAATGTGGAAAAGCAGAGGGTTTAAAGCAGGAAGGGTTTGGGGGCTCCGGCTGCGGAGGAAGGGGAAGGACATGGAAAAGCTGGATCCGGCCTCGGGGATGACAACGTGTGGCAGAGGGAGCCCAGCTCGTGGTCCCCATGAGCAGCACCCAAAGCTCAGTGATGCCCTTAAAGCCCTCAGGGAAGTCACCACGTGCCACCAGCTCCCGGCCCTCGGCCAGGCTGGATCCTGGCAGGAGATTGCGCCGGTCCAGGGGCACGACACGTTCCACAACATTGCCTGGTAATTGCATCTCCCAAAAAGCAATTACCACGGCACCAGCCCCGCGGCGGCGGAGGCGAGACCTTATTTATTTACCCAGTGAGGAGGTGGCAGATCCGGAAGGTTCCTGGCACCGGGACAGGACACTTAACCCCCCCATGAAGTGGCTGTGCCGTGCTGTGACAGTGACACCCGGTCCAGCCAGGCAGCCCCGTGCCCAGGACACCAAGCAGCCCTGCAGGTCACCTGCCCATGCCTCGGTTTCCCTTTCCTTACAGTGATCCCAGCACGTGTCACCCCCCTGGATGCAAAGACACACACAGGGCCACCCATCCCCGATGCCAGCTAGGGGCACCGTGGCAGAGTCCCCCAGAGCTGGGGAGCAAAGTCGGGTCTCTCCTCCCCACACAACCCCAAACAGGAAGGTTTGACCCCAAACAGAGGAATTTAACCCCAAATGCTGCTCCCCAAGCACGGCCGAGGTGCTGCCCCATCTCTCCCGCTGGAGACAGGGAGAAGTTTTCCCGGAGATGACAAAGCGTCGTCTTGGCTTTGAGACGGCAAAGGGGGAAAAAAAGACAAAAAGAAACAACAAAAATCAGCAAAACAAAGCAAAACCCAACATTTCCCTCCAGGAGTGGAACAAGCAGCAGTGTCGAAGTGAGGGATGTCACTTGGCTCCGGCGGCTCCGGCAGACTTTGTTCTTTTTGACTCCTGCAATCAGGGAAAAATCAAACCATTTCACAGCCACTAAAATCCCCGTGTGGGAACCATCAGCTTTGCTGAGCCCCTGCTCCCCTGCTCGGAGCTGGGCAGGAGGTATGGACGGGCTCTGGGCTGGTTTAGAAAGGGGTGGGCAGGAAGAGAGACCTTCCCTCTGCCTCCAGCACACCTTCCCATGGTGCAGGACACGTGGGATGGCAAAGCAGCTGGCTGTGGCGTGCCAGAGGGATGTGAAGGTAGTGACAGGTCCCATCCCACACCTGGGATGGGAGTGAAGCACAAATCCATAATTCCATCCAGGAGACAGGCAAAAGAAAAAGAAAAAAAAAAAGGCTCTTTTTTTTTTTTTTTTTTTTTCCCCAAATGATGGACCAGTTTTGAAACCTCTCCGTTGAGACAGAGGATGGAGATGACACGTTGGCTCATTCAAGCGTGGCTGGCAGTGCTGGCAGCTCACCCGGGCAGAAAGCCGGGGGGCAGTGGGGCACACCAGCCTCCCCCACGACCCCACTGCACCCCACACCAGCCCCATCCCCTTCCCTCCATCCCAGTGTCCCCCGCTCCCCAGGAGAACCACGGCTGAACACCAACCTCCCGGAGGGGTCCCATCCCTAAGGAGATCCCCTCATCCTCCCTGGTGCCCAGCACAGGGAGGGGACCACCCCAGGCACCCCGAGGTCAGGATGGCACTGCCAGCCCCAGAGCTGGCTCCGGGCTCCGTGGGGAGCGGCGCACGCAATTAGTAAATTAATTATCGAGCAGTAACGGAGATTTCATAGCTCGGAGCTGTCACATCAACAGTGTTTTGTCAACCGAGATGACGACTGGTAGAATTATTACTGCGGTGCAGGGGCTGAAAAAAGAGGAGAGAGAGACTTGCAGGGAGAGGGGAGGATAAAAATATAAAGGGAAGAGATAGGGAAGAACAAGATAAGTGGGTTTTGTTGCTAATGGAAGCTGGCACAGGGACAGAATCACAACTATTATAAGACAACACACTACACTACTAGTGGCTCTGAATGATCCTCTTAATTAACAGCGAGCACAAAAGGAGCCTCTGCCCACCTCCAAACCCGGCGGCGCTGCTGGAGAAGCATCCACAGCTCTGTGGGGACACCCACAGATCCAGGCCGAGGCCAGCAATGGCACACAAAGAGGTGGAGACGCTCGGAGTGCAGAGAGTGCTCGGAGCCGAGGGCAGCCGCTGGCACAGGCCTGATGGGACCACGAGCAAGAGCACACGCAGGTCCCTGTGCCCTCCTGCCACCCCACCCGAGCACAGGCAGGAGGGGGACACAGAGTGGGATGGCCCGGGACTGGCAGCCATGGCAACTCCCCTGGATCCAGTGACTGCAGAGCCAAAACGCTGGGACACGATTTGCCTTCCCCACCCGCCCCGTTTCCCCTTCATCTCCCAGGGCCAGATTTAAGCTGCGTATCCAGTGATATATAAAAATAACACCCCGCCCTCCCACTTGGGAAATTGATTCCTTCGCTTCCCACCCAGCTCCGGCTTTAAATATCCCCATTTACATGCAGATTGTGCTGCCTCCCTGCACCGCCTGGTGCGGAGCCGGAGCCGGTGGGTGGGCGCACGGCCACGCCAGGACCTCATCCTGCTGCTCCACTCCATCCTGAGGCAGGGAGAGAAGGTCTGGAGCAAACACCTCTGAGGTGACAGTGATGCCCTGATGCTCCTTCCCAAGCTGGACACCCCGGCACACCAAGGACGGTGGCACCGCCATGGAATGCCCACATTTTGCCAGAGCCACAGGTCTCATCCCAAATCCAACCCCACTGATCCATCGCTGGAGCATTCCAGCCCCGCAGGTGCCGCGGCCCGGGAGGGACCCGTCTGCTCCCCCATCCCCAGCACGAGGAGCAGCAGATGCCGGGGAAGGGGGGATGAGGAGACGTGGGCAGCGTGGCTGCGCCCTAGTTTTCCAGGGCAAAATCCGGAGGGGGAAGCAGAGCTGTTGTGTGTGAGCAAATACAGCATCTGCGCCGACTGGCAGAGCTCACACCCACGGCCCCGAGCCCTCCCAGCCTCCCCAGCACGATCCACGGGGACAAACCAGACCGGGAGAAGCAGGAGGATGGGGGAGAAGGGGTGGGATGGGAGCCTGTGGCTGTCCACAGGGATTCAGGGGGCTCCCAGGTCGCCCAGGTCAGAGCAGGGATGCAGCAACGCCCGCCGGGGTGGGCAGCACACGGAGCGGAGCAGGGATTGGCGTTGGCACCGACAGCAACCGCGTCCTGCAACTTCTGATGGGAGGGAGAAAAAGGATGGGTTTGAAGAAGCCGCCGCAGGGCTCCCAGAGGGATCTTTGCCAGCTTCTCAAAGTGCTTAATTCCTTCCCCTCGGCTGCCGCGGGAGCGGCCGAGATTCATGGCAGCGCTCCCGAGATATTCCCCCTCGCCGCATGAGGAGGAATCAGCGGAGCTGTGAAGCTCTCCCTCCACCAAAGTCCAACCCTGCGCTGCAGGGCTGAGCCTGCTTCTCCCCAGCCTCCTCCTGGCTGCAAAACATTCCCTGGAATGGGATGCCACTTCCCCCCCCCCCCGGGGTGGCCAAAGGATGCTCGCGGTGCCACTTTGCCGATTTTGGGTGGAAAACCGAAAGTATTTATAGGAGCTTCTGGGAAAAGGGTCACGGGTGCCAAAGGGAGTTCACAAATCCAGGCAGCCCAGCTCCTCGCCCCCAGGCACAGCTTCGTGTCCCAGCATTCCCTGATCCAAAATCGCCTCCTCGGGCTGAGGTTGGCAGAAAATCGTCGTTCCTGCTGAAACGAAGGAGGCAACAGGGCGAGCACAAACAGCATTTACATATCCTTAATTCTATTTTAGCACCTCTTCGTCTATTTTTGCCGCAGCAGAAACACAACGGGAGCGCAAGGCCAGAGAAAGGGCACGGAACGGGCTCGAAATGTGGGACAGAGGCAGAGAAAATACATCCCAGGCAGACACAGGAATGGCTGAGGCCTGTCCCGCTCATCACACCCGGCACCCTGAGCCTCTGGCTGTGCCCGTGTCCTCAACCTGAGAAGCTGGGCAGGACAAAGGGACACGAAAGCCACCACTCACCCCTGTCCCGGGTGTGGAGTGAGCTGGGGAGGGAGGAGGGGACGGTCCCCACCATCCCAGGGCGGGGAAACACTTTCCCTCACTGGCTGGCTGGGAAAAGCAGCAGGACCCTCAGATCCAGGTGCAGGGGGGGCATTCCAGGGTGAGGGCAGCCCCCCACAGCCAGAGGGCACCGGCCAGGGCCGGCTCCGCAGCATCCTTGCCTGTTGCCAGGACAACGGGATGTGACGGAGCCAACTCCGTCAGGGCAGGCACAGGGGTGTTGGGGTGCAGGGGACACAATCACCCAGCAGGTCTGGGGTGCTGGGGGAGACCCCCCAAGCCGGGGTCCACGGGAGCCCCTCAGAGAACCCCCCACGAGCCGCCTGCACTGTGCCAAGTGCAGCCCAGGGGGCACAGACAGGGACGTGTTCCCATGGCACTGCGGGGACAGGGGGAAGCAGGATGGAGCCCCTTGGGACAACCCCAGATCCCCGTGGAAGACACAAGGCACGGCCCCTGGGCCCCACTGCCCCATCCTGATGCCTCTGTCCCTCTGCTGACACGGGGCAGGGGCTGGGGGCGGGCAGGGGGGGTGTCGGGTTCCCTTGTGCCCCACAGATCCCACCACCCGCTGAAAGAGGGGCTGGGAATGCCCTGAGGCTCCGGAGCAGCAATAAAGGTGCAGCTTCGTTTCTTTGCTTTTGGTACCATGGCAACCTTTCCCACTTGGCTTAATTACAGAGCCGGCTGTGCCTCCGCAGGGGGGGTGGGGGGGTCTGTTTGTTCCCTGCTCCCCAGAGCCAGGGCTGAAGGACGGGACACGACGGAAACCCACCCGCTCCCGTGGGACCCAGAGTCCTCACCCAGCCCCAAAGGAGCATCCTCATGGAACAGCCCTGGAATGCCACCCTTGGGTAGGCAAAATCCACCTGGATACCAGGGCCAAGCCAGCAGAGCCTGTTCCCATGATGGGAAAGGCCTTTTCCTCCTCCTCGTGGCACAGCACCCCCCAAGGCACCAGTGGCCTCATCAGCCCTTGCCCCAGCTCCCTCCTGCCCTTGTTGCTCCTCAAACCCCACCACAGGCACTGGGCTGGCCCATCCCTCCCTCCCTCCCTCCATCCCTCACTCCCTCCCTCCATCCCTCACTCCATCCATCCCTCCCTCTCTCCATCCATCCCAACTGGGATGCAAGGCAAGACCAAACTAAGGGGGCCAGGATTCCCCCAGCACACGTGCACACAGAAGGACGGTACACACCTCCCCAGAACACCCCAGGCTGCACCAGGAACCGTTCCTGGCTCTGTATTTCCAGGGAGAAAAACGGGCTTTGGGTTGACTTCTCCATGGAAAAGTCCATTCCACCAGGCAGCTCAGCAAGAGGAAGTACCAGAGGGACAAAGCCTGGTGAGTCCCCAGCACCAGGACAGGCAAATCCTTGAGTGTCAGGTTAAAATGAGCAGTGATGAGACATCTCCATCCTCAAGGGCATCCCGTGGGAAGTTCCCTCACCAGGGCAGGGCTCTGGCTGTGAAGCTCCTCGTTACCAATTACAAACAATTATCCTGTGACAGCTGACCCTGGACCCGTGTCAGGGTGCCAGCTGGCCAGATGGAGCCCAGCCATGGCTGGATGGTGGGGATTTAATCACCTTATTGATCCAACAGAAATCCAACACACCATGGGAAGCCCATGGGGAGCATCACACCGAGCCTGCCCCCACTCCAGGGGGAGATTTGGGAGCCCACAGGGACAGCCAGGACTGCAGAGGAGGCAGTGGTGGGAGGGAGAGCATCCCTGGAGGAATGCAATTTATTACAATTAAAAAAGAGAGGGAAAAGGAGGTGTAAAGGAGCCCTCTGAAGCAGAGGAGAGCGTGAGAAAAAAAAAAGAAAAGAAGGGAAAAATATAAAAACCCATCCCAAGCCAGCAGCAGTGCTGGGCTTCAAAGGTCACCTCTGGGCATGAATTTTAATTTCACACAGGAGTTTTGTTCATTTGTTAATTATTTTCAGATGAAAAGGGAGATATTCCTGCAGAGGGTTAGGAAAGGGCTACGGGTACATTTGAATTTCAAAGGCGAGCTGTTTGCAAGGAAAACACAAGGGGAGAGAGGGGAGGGAGAACTTCAGGAGGAGAGAGGGGCTGCTGGGGGTCCCCCACTGCCATGGCCCTGCTGGGGACACACCGAGGGCACGGGGGCTCCACAGGAAACCCTGGTGTTGCATCCCAATCCCTCTCCCTGCTCTTCCCATCCCCTCTCCAGGGGATACCATGGAAGTGCATTGTGGATGGGGCACCATGGGTTTCCACTCCCTTCCCAAGGAATGGGAACACCAGGAATCCTGACCCCAGGATGTGACATGGACTGGGAGCCTCAGGGATGCTCCCAAAACCAGCTCCCAAGAGGGAACTACCTCTGCCTCTCCACAGGCTCTGCAACGGGTCCAGCCCCGGGAGGAGAAGAGCAAAAGCACTTGGAAAGATGGAGCCAGGCAGGAGAAGGCAGGGAGCAGGGAATAAACCAGAGTGCTTTCCTCCTCATTTTAGTTTTTAGGGCAGCTGTTTGCTTTTTATGGAGCCGGAGGCCCCCGGGGAGGATCTGAGTGAGCTGCACGTAAAGCACAACCGGGCGAGTTAAAGCCCCCGAGGGCCACCCAGAGCAGCAGAGCAGCGTGTGGTGCTGGGAATACAGCGGGAATTCCAGCACTCCCAGCTCTCCCAGCACCCTGCACCCCAAAACACTGCTCCTTCTGGGATGAAACACCACACTGAGCACCCCTGGGAACCCGCCTGGATGGGAGGGGAAGGGGCTCCCAGGCTCCCAGGACCCCCCTGCCACCACTGCCCAGACAAATCCCTCCTGGACAACCTGCGATTTCATTTTCCCAGCAGATGGTTTTCCTTTTGCAGCAGAGCCATGAAATCCCAAAAAAAACAGTCCCCAGAAAGGGTCCTGTTCTTGAGGGGAGCAGCCTTGGCTCCATGGGACACAGTGACACCACCAGTTACTGTTTTTATGAAGGAAACTGAGCTATTTTTCCGTGGGTGAAAGGAATTTTCCCCCCCTCTCCAGACAAATGCATTTGTCCTAAAACAAAGCTGTTGGGAGGGAGGCATCCCAGGGGCCAGAGCAACCCTGAACTCCGGGAAAATCCTCCAACAAACCCCCAGATCTGCCCCAGGCTGGGCCTGTGCTCCGCTGCCCTGTGCCTCAGTGTCCCCACTCAGCTGGCAGAGCCCAGAGCTCCACAGGGAGCCGGAGCAGGAGGAGCTGGGAACGATCGATCCTTACTGGGGAAAAGGGAGATTAGGCCAAGGATTCATCGTGATTTCTTGACTACTCTTGATCTCCCGCTGAAGCTACGGGAGGGGGTGGATTTTGCTCTCAGCTCCTCTGCCCTGCCAAATCCAGGGAAAAGTCCAATTTCCACAGCTCTGAGCCCGTTCTGATCTCCTGAAAACCAGGCGCTTTTCTGCCTAATGCGGAATTAAACCTCGGCAGCCGCGCGGGAGGAGAGGGTGGGCACAGGGAGGAGAGGGTGGGCACAGGGAGGAGAGGGTGGGCACAGGGAGGAGAGGGTGGGCACAGGGCTGGGGGCACAGCAGCCCCTCTGTGCCACGATCCCGCTCCCTGGGCAGGGATCCCACAGCCCCACACACTCACCTCTCCCAGAACCATCCCTCCCATCGGCATGCCAGTGGGATATAAATGCAGCACAGGGACCTGATGGCCCAAACCCCTCCCCGTCCGCTCACCCACAGCCCTGGCAGACACCAAAACCCCGACACCACCCTCACCCCTCATCACCCCTGCAGGATGGGGCTGTTCATCCCCTCCTGAGCCGTGTCCCACTGCACAAAGCACTCGTGTTACTGTTCCTGTGGGCTCTCACTAACGAGGCAACCCTTAAAACCGAGGGGCAGGTTGTTAATGAAGTGAAGCGGCTCAGCAAGGCTGTGCTCCCCTCCCGGCAGCACAGGGAGTCAGCCTGGATGAGCAGACCCGGCACAGTTGGGATATTTTTGCTGCCTGGACCTGTGGCACCAGAGATGGCAGTGCCACAGCTCCGAAATGGAGCCATCCCATCACCATTCCCAGCTCCCAGGCACCTGCTCCTGCCCCAGCTCTGGAGCTCCAGAGCCCTCTCCACGTGCTGAAACGCTCAGTATTTTATGTGTCTACAAGAAAATACCAAGTGGAGTTTGCAAAGATTAGGCACATTTAAATGCAAATTGTGTTATTTCTGTCTTGAAAAGTGTCATTAATACATTTTCTGCAATTTGGAGAAATCAGTGGCAATTATTTTTTTCGAAATGAACCATTAGCCAACTTTCATTTGAAGGGGAGGGGGAAAAAAAAACCCCACCAAGAAAATCATTATGTGACTGACACATTTCCTCCCAGGTCTTAGAGCTGCCTTCTCAACCCAGGAATAATTAATAAGGAAAGGAGATAAAAAGTACTTCCAGGAGGCAGATGTGTGCAAAGCCAAGTGTCTTTTCTTTCCCTGTTTACAGAGGATTAAACCAACACATGTGCACTCAGGGCAGAGCCCATCGGCACCAGAGCTGCACCTTCCTCCACTGAATGGTTTGGAAGGGACATTAAAGATCATTTTGTGATGCTTGAGACTGTGTGTTGACAGCAACAGAAGGTTTTGGGAGGGATGTAAAGCACCATGACCGAGGAGAAGGTTGAGCAAGGGGGGGTCTCAAGCAGCTCCCCCATGGCAAAGGTACCCCAGTAATGCCCATCTATTAAAATCACAGGCCCTGGGTTGGAATTCAGCAACCAGTGTGATCTCCCAGCAGCCTTGCTGCTAAATGAAAGGGGAAAGAGGAAAAAAGAACAGACTATTTGTGGTGAGATTCAAAGTGAAAGGGACCAGAAAAAAAAAAAAAAAAAAAGAAAGAAAGAAAAAAAAAAGGCACCTGCTCTTGTCGGATTCCTCCGGGGGGAAGAGTGAGGAGAGAATTTCCATAATGCTGTAAGTGCTCATTAACTGATGTTAAGTGACAGCCCCCGCCCCCGGAGCTCGGCAGGGGTGCTGCCCACCGCTCCTGCCTGCCTGCTGGGGGGAGCTCCACCTCTGGGACAGCTTCCAAGATCCCCAGGGTAGGATTTGGGACAAGCCAGAGGTGTCAGCCCCACCCGGGGATGGTCCCTCCCGGCACTGTGCCCAGCTGTGTTTCATTTTCCCAACCTCCATCCCTGCCTGCCATAAACACAGGGCCAGCACTGATGCCACACAGCAAACAGCACCATGTCCCCCTCCAAAAACAGGTGAGGAGTGACAAGGTCAGAGCCACCGAGCAGTGCCTGAAAGCTGGGGACATCCCTATTGGCATCACAGGTCCCTGAGCTCTTGCAATGCCTCTTTTCTGCTGGATGATTAAGGAAAATGCTCCCTCTTCTTCCCCAGGCACCCAGGAGCTGATCCAGCAGCCCCTCACCATCAGCACCCGGGGCTGGCTGGGACCTGGGGCTGACCTGAGCCTGTCCCCAGGTCACACTGGCCTCCATCCATCAATGTCTATCAATATCCAAGAAACCCCCCCACATTCCACACAGCCCCCTCCGGCTGCAGAGATTTCCTGGCAGTGGCACAAGGGGGATCACAGTGGTTAAATTCAGCACCCTTTTAGCTACAGGACCCCCCCTCCCAACGCTGCCCTACCAATTCCCAGCCACTGCTGGGTCCTCCAGCCCTGCATCTCCCCCACGGCCACCTCCCAGCCTCGCTGCCGAGCCCTTCCCATAAATCCCTGTCTCCTCACCCCAGCCCTGCTGCCATCCCCTCTGCCGGGTGACGGATGGCCGAGGAGCAGGGGGAGCAAAGGTGGGAGACAAACCCCCCCAGCCAGGAGCTGTGTGGATGGAGCTGCCAGCCAGCTCCACGGTCCTGTGGCTGGGATAAGCCCTGGCCACGCTGCTGGCTGATGGATGGGCCCTGCCATCCCTCCTGCCCCTTTCCTATTGACTTTTTTTTTTTAATGCACATCATAACCCCG
>JAWWLV010000070.1:4123172-4133842 GCA_035041135.1 Platyrinchus mystaceus
CCCCTTTTACACCCAGAGCTGGGTTACTTTTCCTCTTTTATTTCCCAAACTCCTAATGACTGTGCTATTAGGCCTGTCATATCCTGTTAAACTATGGAATTCTGCTGGATCCTATCCTGCCAGGAGGCAAAGCTCCAGGCTGGACAGACAGGGCCAGCTGTGGCATCATCCAGGGATGGCAGGACCAGTGGGTACTCCCTGGGAGAAGGGGATGGGATTGTGTGGGATACAGGGAGCCTGGGCTGAGCAGGGAGAGGCCCTTCCCTTTGGCTGCTTTCCTGGGAAATCCCCTGTTCCATTTACAAGGGATGGATTTGAGGCTGGGGATGGAGAGGGATGTGAGCTGGCATCAAGGATGGCTCCGGACACGGCTCCAAGACGGCAATGGCCACATAGTCGTGCCCAGGGCCGGATGGGAGACCCCACAGAGGCAAAACCACGCTGTACCTTAATCTGGCACCTCCTCCCAGTGCCACCAGTTGCCCAGAGCACGATGCCACCATTCCCATTACGAGCCTGGCAAAACCCTCCCAGTGTGTTCTACACCGAGACAACCAGAGCTGCTGAAGCTCCCTGGATTCGTGATTCCTTCTTTTCCTGAGCAGAGATCCCACGAGCTCCTCCAGCAGCCAAGATTATCAACAGTTTATCAAAACCCACACCACGCTGGCCCTTTTCCCCGCCGCGCTCTTCCCCCGCCACCCCCGGCTCTCCGGCGGGTTACGGCAGCGCCACCGGATCGGGCGGGAATCGCTTTGCTTTTCCGGATCTTTATGCAAGAGCTTCACACTAATTCGGTTTGATCCTCGCTTGCCGGGGTCCCGGTGGAGCAGCAGGGGATGGCTGCAGGAGACAGGCTGGGATGGTGCCGGGAGAGGAGCAGGGATGATCCCAGAGAGCGATGCGAGCTGACAGGCGGCTCCCACGGGATGAGGGAACCCGCGCCGGGAGACGCTGGGGCGGGGAGGAGAAAACCAGGCTTAAAGGCTGATAATTAAAGCCCTCCTGTCAGGGTATTAATACCTAAATGCAGGCAGCGACTGCATCAGCAGGGGGATCCCACTGGGGCTGTTGTGCTGGTTTATGTGATGGGTTTAATTAATTTATTGCTCCGCACACAACCAACTGCTTCCCGACCGGCGGCAAACGCGCTCGGACGTGGCTCCCTCAAGGGCGGCTCTGGGGAACGGAGCCACTAAAGCCCAGGGGCCACCCCTGCAAGGGACGTGGCTGGGGAAAGCAGTGCTGGGAAGGCAATAAAAGCCATCCATAAATTATCTCATTCCTCCTGCCAGGCTGGGAACTGGGAGCGAGGGGCTGGCGGCGACAGCCGGAGCCTCCGAAATGCCAAACCAGCCGTGACACGTGCACAGGTGTCACCTCTGTGTCCCCCAACCCAGAGATCTGCTCCCCTTCGACCTCCCAGGTGTGCTCAGGGGGCACCCACCGGGGCTGAGCTGCTGCTTGGATCTGGCAGCCAAGGCTCCCCCCTGTTCCCGCTGTCCCCACCACTGCAGCCATCCCACTTCCCAGCCCAGGAATGCCAGGAAGAGGCTGCAGAGCAGGGCTGAGTGATTTAAGGGCTGAGTGAAGCCAAAGGTCTCAGCCTCAGGGCAAGGAGCATCCTGGAGTGTATTTATGGCTCCTGTCCTTTACACATCCAAAGCTGTTACCTCCAGGCACACACGGCCTTTGGAGGACAATAAATCCCTGCCTCAGATGTGTCAGTGGGGAATGCTGGTGGGCACTGGGTCTGGCCATCTCCAGGTCCACATCCTGAGCCCTATTCCCCAACCCACCCCACTCTATTCCAAATCACACACCCCAGGGGTGCAGACAGTCCCCACCACACACACTCGGGTCTCCCTGACTTCATCCCCACTCCCATCATCACTCCCAGGGAAGTTGGGAGCAGCCGTGGTGGCCCCTCTCCCTCTGCTCTCCCCCAGGCTCCCTGAGGAGCAGCAGGCAGATGTTTGCTCTGTGACAATCTGCATCCTGCTGGATTCGGTAATAATATCAATTATCCCAAGCTTTCATCCACGGAGCTCTGTGTTCTCTGGAAATAGAGATGGATGAAGCTGCTTTACTGCCAGTTGGAGGGGCTGGGGGTCCTGGGGACACCAAGCCTGGTGACAGATGGGGAGGTCACAGGGAATTAGAGGTGGAAGGAGCAGGGAGAGCACAGGGCTGGATTCCCTCTGGGAAATGGGAAAACGCTGCAAAACTCATTTCCAACCTCAGCTGGAGGGGAAGCCCTGAGCTCTGCATCAGTGGATGGGGAAGAGCAGCACTGCCAGGGGATATTCCAGCTCCAGGCACGGGACACTCAGTAGATGGATGCTGGCATCTCCTTGGCAGGGCATTGCCCCCACATGAGCCCGCCTGACTGGAGCATCCCTGCACCCCAACCCATGACCCAGCACTGCTCCCTGGGGCATCCCTCTCCCTTGGGGCTGGGTTTGGAGTCCTCACTGGCTGGAGGGAGGGGTGAGGTGGGATGTGGGTGGTGAGCACCCCAAACTTCCCCTGGAAGCCGGGCTCTGGCCCTGGGAAGGTGCTGCCCCCGAATCCTGGGCTGCCCCACAAGGGGGGATCCTTTTTTCACTCATGTTATTATTTTGGCAGCGCTGGAGTCAAGTAGCTCAATTAAGCAATAACTGCCTCTGTACAGCTGCCCACACAGCCTGCGGTAAATAATTAAATGCTGAAATAATACAGCAGATGGGAAGCAGCATGGAGAGAGATCCGAGAGGAATCCTCCCTCCTGCCCGGCTCATCCCCATCCCCGCCCGTCACCGCAGGACACCGAGCCACGAAAACATGGGGAAACACCTGGAGGGGAAAATCCCCCCCAAGCCCTGACTCCCACCATGTGTCCCCCTTCCCGAGGCAGCAGCGGAGCCGAGCGGGAATGGCAGCCCATGGAAAAGCATCATGGAAAATTTTAGCCAAGCCCCGGTATTGATCGAGACGCCAGGCACATACCCGAGCCAGCCCACTGCTCCACTCGCACATCATCTGCATTTATCTGCTCCAACCGAGTACAGGAGCATCACTGAGAGGCCTAATTACGAGACAGTGATAGACAAATATTAATTCCAAACCCTCAGGAATGAAAATCCAGCTTGGCGCGTGGAGGGTTTGGCACGGGCGTCTCTCCTGAGCTCCGTCCAGCCCCGAGGGCCACGGAGCCGCTTTGCTGTCCCAGCACGAGGCAGCAGCAATCCCTGGCACGGAGCTGGCAGCACCCACGTGCCACGTGTGCCAGGTGCCCTGGCTGCTCCCAGGATGAGCTGGAGTGAGGGCAGCCGAGGCAGCGAGGGCCTTTCCAAAGGGCTGGGTGACACAGCCCTGGCACTGCCCAGCTCCCGTTTGCCTCCCGGGAAGCAGAGGGAGCCCCACGAGGCACCTAATGAGCCTTGAAAGAGGCTCCTGCCATTCCAAAGGGCCGGCAGTGTTCGTACAAGGAGCTGGTTGTGGGTCAGTGGCCGCAGGTTGTTGTCTCATTAAGATCCTGGAGGGCAGCAGCTCCCACCAGGCAGCCCGAGCATCCTCTCCATATTCACATTTCCGTCACATCCTCCTCAGACAGCACCGCTCCACTCCTCCATCTGCTGAAATGCCACCTCCAAAAGGGATTGGCTCGAAACAGCTTCTCCCCTTGTCATTTGTTTCCCGTTCTCCTCCTAAGGATTTGCATACTTGATCCTCGGAGTTTGCAAAGGCTTTGCATTTTGTGGGACCTGGGAGCGAGGCAAAACCCGTCTGCCTGGGGCTGGGGCAGGGGATGGCCTCAAAACCTGCATTTCTTCATGCAAACAGCACCTGTTTGGGTCCATAACAAGGCTGAAGTGTCTCATCCTGGGTGTCACCCCCTTGGGGACAGCCCTGGGGACAGTCCCGCTGCAGGCTCACAGCTGGGAGCGGCTGTGCTGCTGCTTATGTTCTGAGTGTGAATTGAATCTCAGCTGACAACAGGCTTTGCTGCCTCATCCACCTGCCCAGCACCTGGCAAATCACATCAGGAAAATGATCCCAGGAGACACCTTCCAGATCTTCATTATCAGCTCCCGGCCAATACCCAAACACAGAGCCCTGAGCGGCTCCTGGAGGGTGAGCCCACGCTCAGCCCAGCCCTGTGGGGCAAGATGGAATCCTGGGGTGATGAACTGGGATGAACTGGGATGAACCGGGATGAACTGGGATGAACTGGGGTGAACTGGGGTGAATTGGGACGCTCTGGGTGTCTCCCCACGCGTGGCTGGAGATGCCCACACACACACACAGTCTGTGGCTCTGCTGCCCGCTGCGACGGCTTGGGGGGCTCCCTCCCTTGGCCCTGTGTCACCTCCCAGCCTTTGGGGACCCCCAGGCCTGTCCCCCCCTCCTCTGGACGCCAGGAGGGTGCCAGGGGCGGGGGGACAGCGCAGCTGTTGCTGGCAAGGGCTGTGACAGGGTGTTGCAGCCCCTTTCTCTCCCCTCCATCCCTCCCACCCCCCCCAGGCGGAGCTGTCAGAGCGCGTTTTTCCCGGGAGCTGCTGAATAATTTGCATCCGCCAAGACGCAGCTTCTGGGCCGTGTTTGTCAAAGTCAATCTGCAGCTCGCTGCCTCCGGAGATTCCAGCATGATAGTGGCAGCCAGCCTCGGTGACACGCACGGTGACTGCTCCGGAGCTGCCCGCGGAGCCACACGCCGGCCCCGGGCAGCATCGCAGCCGGGGTGGGGCCGGGACCTTCCGCCCATCCCATCACAGCCCCCTCGTTGTCCTCAACCCCAGGGATGCAAATTCTTGGGAGCCAGGAAAGAGAGAGCCACCAGCACGTGGGTGCCACGAGGTGAAGGTGCCCGTGTGTCCCACCCCTCCCTGGATGAGGGTCATCCCTGGGGTGAGTCACTGTGCTCCAAGGGGATTAAACACAAATGCAGGAGCATCACCTGATGCAGGAGCATCAACCAGGCTCCAGCATCAGCCCACGGTGCCTGTCATGAGCTGCTGGGGCTCAGCCCCACCCTTCGCCCGCCCTCCCTCCCCTGCGCCGTGGGAAGGGGACAGCGGATGCTCTCCTGGATGTTCCCTCCGTGACAGCTGTCGATCCTGCTATAGACTTGTGTTCTCTGGGAGCCTGGCTTTGTTCCCTGCACAAAGGGAGCTGCCAGGGAGCAGGTGACAGCACAGGCAGAGGCATCAGGGCTGTCTGCAAGGTGGGAGGAGGATGGGGCTTGTCACAGCGCTGCCAGGAGCACTGGCACTGGGCTGAGCTGGAAGCGGAGAGGGAGAGGAGGAAGAGCCAGAGGTCTTGCAAAGGGACTCATCCATCCCCCAGGATCATCATGGGTTCTTGCTGATCTCCCTGATCCCAAAAATGCCCCAAAAGTCCCTTTATGGGGTGCATCTGCCCCTGTTCCCCTATGTCCCTGACTTGTACAGATGAAGAAACCCTTGGAGAGGGCCCACTGTGACAATGGGGATATCGTAGGGATGGTCACAGAGATGCCAAAGCCCAGGTGAGGTGGAACAGGAACATCTCCACCTTTCCCAGGACACTGCAGGCTCTGCAGCACAGCCAGACCTGCCAGAGCACCCTGGGCACCCCAGGGACCCCGGGGCAGAGGTGCTGTGGGCTCCAGGGCAGACACACACCGCCCTCCCCTCCCTCTGCTTCACCCAGCACCACTTACAGCCTTTGCAGCCCCAGCTCGGCGCTCTGGGGTTCCCACCCTCCTCTCCCTCACCTCCCTGCCAGCCCTGCTAAATCCCAGCAAGCATCTCCTGGGATTTGCGGTGAGCCGGCTGGATCCAGGCACTCCATCAATGTCCTCCGGCAAGGCCTTCCCTTCCCTTCCCTTCAAAACTTCCCAACTCAAGGGGAGTGGGGGTTGTTCTCACTTTTATGTGCTATCTATAGTCCCCTCTATACCTCTATATATAGATTATATATCTCCCAGCTAATCTCTTTGCAATCATAAAACCATTAAATTAATTAACCAAGGGAAAGAGAGGAAGGGCTGGATGCCCCCCGAAGAACGGATGATGGTTTCACATTTATTTATACCCGAATTAAAGGCAGGTCAGCCCCTGTGCTGGCAGTGCCCAGGATGCTCCGGCCACACAGATCAGAGGATGAGTCCACTGGGATCATCTCAGCCGGCCCCTGGTGCTCCGGATTTTACAGCAGGGAGGGGGATGAAGCAGGAAAAGAGCTGGGGGTGGTTGAATCCGCATTTCCATGCTGGATCCAGCACGTGGGATGGGTGGGGGCGGGCGCTGAACCCCACACAGCCCCCCCTGCTTTCCCCAACGGTCCCAGCGCTGCCGCTCCCGCCTCGGAGATGAGTGAGAAATCCGGGCTTGGGATTGGGGAAGGTGTGAAGTGGTGACGAGCCGGCAGCACCTGCCAGCAGCCCATGGTGAGGGAGCTGCAGCAGCCAGAGCTCTGGGCGAGCCCCTGCTGCGGAGGGAGAGCTCGACACGGGCTGCTTGCAACCAAATTCCACCCCAGCCCTCCTGCTTGAGCTTGAGAAAGGTCATTGCCCAAAGCTGGGCGTCCCTGGAGTTTTCCAGTGGATTTGGGCCAAAGCACCAGGTTCAAACACAGCAGGAGAAGGACAAGGTGGAGATGAGCACCCAGGGAAGGAGACTGTGGAGCACCCAGGGATGCCGGGGCTGGGAAAGCTTCCCTCTCCACCCCTGGGCTGATGGATCAGCTGTCTGCCTGCAATCCCCGGCCGTCACTCAGCCTCTAATCCGCAGCCCTGATGCATTCTCCTCGCTGACAACGAGCTGACACGGTTTTCATTGCACTTAATCAGCTCTTTAAATTTAATGCCCCAATCGGCAGCATCTGCATCGGCCACTCCAGAGCGGCCGGGCCTGCAGAGGTGGAGGCTGGCAGGAGGGGGGAAATCCCCCCACTGCAATCTCAAGGATGGAGCTGTTTTCAGCATCCAGAAGCCCCAGCAAAGTTCTCTCATCCAAAGCCCAGCTCAGCTCCCAGCACTTTCCAGCCTTTTCCTCAGCTCTGCCCTCCCTCCCGTTGTGCCCTGTATGGAGCAAGCCAGGAATCACCTGGGCAAGTGATCCCACAGGTCCATCAGCATCCCCCCACTCCATAGTCCAGGACACAGCCCCAGTGGATCCCCAGGAGCCCCTCAGAGTGGCAAAGGAGGTGACCCCAGTGGCACAGGGACCCTGGGCAGGGGTGAATCCTGTGGTGACAGCGGATCACGGCCACCCTGGAAGTGACAGGCTGGGCTGGCCAGCCAGGGATGAGGGATTGATGGACAGGACAGGGAGCCCTGAGGGGATCAGGGGTGTGGAGCATTGGGAATGGCCACTCTGGCACCTCAGGGAAGCCAAAGCCAAGCTTTGTGGCAATATGGGGACAATGGGCTTTACTCCACCCAAAACACATGGAAATTAGCGGGAATGACGAGCCTGGAGAGGTTTGGGGGCTGAGCTGCAGCACAGGCCACATTAGCCCTTCCTGTGTGAGCTCAGCTGCCCAAAGTACGTGCTGATGGAAGCAGCTGGGGATGAGCACAGGGATGGGGATGAGGCTGGTCCTGAGGATGGAGCAGCTTCCCAGAGATCTGGGAGCTGCTGGAATGCAGCCAAGAGCTCCCACCATGGCTGCCCAAGGGCAATGTGTTCACATGGAGTACACAGGACCGATGCCAACAGGGTGGGAGATGCCCAGCAGGCAGCAATGCCCGCAGTGGGATTCCCCCCCTCCAACACCCTCCCCGGTGCCAAATCCTGCCCAACACCGGGCTGGCAGCTCCATCATGGCACTGGCTCCACTTGCCGCCCTGCAGAGATCCGGGAGATCAGGGGACAAGAGAGGTTTTTCTCCCTTCACCTTTCTTTGTACTGTTATGCTAATGACGATAATGGGAATTAAACAGCTCCCGTACAGCAGAACAAAGGCCTCTGTCGAGCGGAGATCATCACTGCCAGCACCACGGCAGCCGGGTAAAGAGCCCTGGGGCAGGAGCAGGGGGCGGCGGGGTGGGGAGCACCCTGCACCCCTCAAGGGCTGGGGCTCTCCTGCCCTGGGTCCATCGCAGCTCTGTCACTGCAAGCCCCCTCAGCCACGGCACAAATCCTTCGGAAGGAGTCTCCCGAGCTCTTGGCCAGCTGGCCGGGGCCGGAGCGCGCCTGCACACACGGATGGGCAGCAGCCCCCATCTGCTCGGGGCAAGGCAGCCCCCTGGGGCCCCCCCATCCGCCTGCCCGAGCCGGCACAGCCCCTGCTCCAGCCCTTCACATGCCGTGCGGGGAAGGCGATCGCCTGGGATGCTCCAGCCTGCCCTACATTCCTCCTAAATATAGCCAGCCAGGTGCTGCCACTTCACCCGGCTCGGGAGAGCCTGGCCTGGTCCAGCCCTGGGATGCCGGGATGCCGAACCCGCCGCTCCCAGCACCGCTGTCCCCGTCCCGCATCCCATGTCACCTCTCCCATCCCGGCAGCGGTGGCTGAGTGGGACTAAGGGGCCGATGGCACCCCAAGGGCACAGACAAACATCTGGATGGACCCTCTCCCTGCATTTGCCCCCTCCATGGGGAGCCAGACCAAAAATAGACGGGAACAGCTTCCCGCTCCCCGGCGTTGGCACCGGGTGGCAGAGGAGGAGGAGGAGGGAAGGCAGAGCAGAGCTCGCCACACACGCTCGCTCCCACCTTCTGCTTCCGAAACTGCAGAGGAACACGGAGGCTGTGCCAGGGCTGGAGCAGAGGGGATGGGAGAAGGGTCATCCCTGCTCTGAACGTCCCCAGGTGCCTCCTGTCCCCAACAGCTGGCGAAGGAATGAGATGATGGGAGCATGGCCGAGTCCTGCAGTGGGTGCAGAGGATCCCTGGCCACATTAAGGGCTTTCTCCTGCCTGCAGGACACCATTTGCTGCCGGCAGAGCTGGGCCTGATGCACAACTGAGGCCCATTTGCTCCTTTCCAGCTGCTTTGCTTGGGGTTCTGCACCTCTGGGTCCGGTGGTGCCAGTGGAAACCCCCCTGCACTGCAGGGCCGTGTCTGGGCTGGACACCAGCTCCCCTGACAGGCAGTTGCCATCCTGGATTTCAGCTCATCCTCTCTGTTTGTCCCTAAGTCCCAGAGAATGTCCTATCCCCACCTGGTGCTCGGCTCTTGGCCACCACAGTCCCCTGCTCATGAGAACTGCCAGGAGCAGCCATGGGCAAGCACAGAGCTCGGGGGGACTGGGGGGACCCCTGTTGCTCCCCCCTGCACCCCAGCTCCCCGAGGGACTCACAGCCCCCTCCTCCAGGTTGCCCTGTGCCAATGTTCCTGCCCAGGGACTTGACTCCCTCACCCCAGTTTCCCATAGACTCCAGAAATCCCAAATCCCCACCAGCTGCAGCTCTTCTTTAGCCCCTTCCCCAGCACTGCCAGGAGCTGCCTTTATTCCTTCCCAGGATACAGGAACAGCCAGAAAGGGCCTGGGGTTCTCAGGGGGGGATCCTCCAGGGGCAGGATCTGAGCTCCTGAGGATGCTGCAGCCCCAGCCCCGACCTCCCCTGGCTGCCAACACCCCCCTCAGCCGCTCACGAGGGGCTCGGGGTGGGTGTGGGGCACCCACACGTGAACTGAGGGCCGGGCAGGGATTGCTTGGGTGGCCATGCACGAACTAATCGGGCACTTGTGCGTGAGCCGAAGGGCTGCTCATGCATAAACTATTCGGGTGCTCCCGCACAACCCCCTCCTGCGCCCGTGCCCGGGGGCGGGCGCTCAGTACCCCATGGAGACCGGGAGAGGGACGAGCCCGTCGCCCGCAAGGGATGGAGGAAGCGGCACCGATGTCACCGTCACCACCCGCGTCAGACCCTCCTCGGCCCTCCTGATCTCCCCGTTCTCACCTCTCCATCACCCCGGGTGCTGCCAGGCCTGGCAATGGAGCAGCATCTCCAGCACTGGCTGTCCCTGCTCTTATTGATCCCAGATCCCACCCAGGAGTGAATATCCCCCCACTCCTGTCTCCAAAAACCTCTTCCCTGTGCCAGGGTCATGCATGACCTCCCTCCTCCCTGCACAGCCCCATGGATACACCCTGTACCCCCTCAGGACCCTCCCTGCCTCCTGCCCCTCTCCTCTTATTTTCCTCTGGGTGCTGTTTTCCCCTTTCCTCCTGGCTGTGCCAGGCAGGAGTAGAGGGGTTCACACCACGGGGCCCTGATCCCACTTAGGGACTCCAGCTGCTGCTGCCGAATAAAGGATGCTCTTTTAAAAGCTCCCAAAAGCTCTGGCTCTGGCAGAAAGCTGATGTTCACCTTGAAAAAGCCATTTGCTGAAGGCCAGAGACGTGATCTCTGCTCGAGTCAAAAGCTGCTCCAGTAATGGATGTGCAGACAAAAGAGCCGACTTGGCAGCACAGGGTTGGCAGGGCCCCCTCACCCCCCTCCTCTGCAGCAGCCATGGCCCCCCTGGCACCACCAGACCACCATGCTGGCAGCCAGCCCCTCCCTGGCCAGGTACCCCCAGAAACACCTCCTCCTGCTCACCCTCCTCTTCCTCACTGCTCTGAAAAACACACAAACATCACAGCTCATCCCCCCATCACATCCCACATCACATCCCACATCACATCCCCCATCACATCCCCATCACATCCCCCCATCACATCCCCCATCACATCCCCATCACATCCCCCCATCA
>JAWWLV010000070.1:4146672-4163841 GCA_035041135.1 Platyrinchus mystaceus
CAGGGGACAGGGACACCGCCGGCTCTGCCTGTCTGGCCCCGACACCTCTCGGTCACCACGCGTCTCAAGCACAGCTCACGGCCCTGCGATGCCATTACCGAGAGTGGCTGAGCTAATTAAATCCCTGTTAATGATACAGTCATTACTGAAGGCCCTAAAAGCCGACTCCCAGTGCCCCGGCCCTGCTGCTGGGCATCGTCATCGTGCCACATTCCTGCACCCACATTCCTGCACCGGGGCTTCCCGCAGCACCCCTGGGCTGGGCGGGATGGGTCCCACGGGTGCTGGTGTGCACGGGACACCCGTGTGCTGTGTGTGCCCTGTGAGCACATCTGTCACCAGCCCAGGCTCCAGCAGAGCCCCCAGAACCACCAGCCCGGCTCCACCGGTGCCACCGGAGGCCCTGGGGATCAGTGGGTGCCCACACACACCCCAGGACCTCAGCAGATACGGGAGACTTGCACTGGGGATCCAAAAATGCTGCTCCACTTCTGGGGTTTTGGGGAACCCAGGTATTTGGGAACACGTCAGGGAAACTGAGGCACGGGGACACACGTGGTCAGGACTCACCCCCTGGCTCACTGACATCCACGGGCATCTCCTGCCTGCCCCAGCCCTGAGCCCCCCCGAGGCTTCATCCCTCACCCAGCAACCCAGGCTGATTCCCCCAGGGCTTTATCCCTATCCCAGCCTGAACCCTTCGCACCGGTGGTTTCCATCCCCGCTGGAATGGCCCAAGGGGACCAACAGCCTGCGGGGAGCTCCTGTCCCTGGTGGCAAAGCAGCATCGCTGCCGGCCCCAGGACCCGCATCCCGGCCACCCCACGGAGAAGGGAGCCGGGTCTGGGGAGCACGGAGGGGTTGATGGAGAGGCTGGAGGAAGAGGAGGAGCAGGAGGAGGAGGAGAGGGCAGCTCGGCTCTTTCCCACGCTCACTCCTCCCCGCCGGCAGCGCTCGCACGTCCCAGCTCACCTTCCTGGCATGTTTGATCTTGGCGAAGCCTTGGACCGATGCAGCTCCCTCCTCCCACCTCCCCTCCCGGCTTTTCTTAGTTTAAACACATGGACGCATGAAAAATAAATGTTGCTCAGGAAAGACAGCGGCAGAGGGCTGGGAAGCAATTAGCATCCAAAGAGGCATAATTAGTGCTCAGAATGCAAGCGGCAGAGAAGAAATAAAGTAGCATTCGGATGCAATCAGGGTCGTGCCTGAATTACAAGCCGTTAACTGAATTGCTAATTAAGCACAGTGTGTGAATCAAGTCTTATTAAAGGCTCGGGCGAAGGCTCTGCCAACCGGGACAGGGACCGTGGTGGGACAGAGGGGCCGTGGTGGGATTGAGGGGTCATGCTACATCCTTGGTGGCATGGAATGATCCTTGATGACATGATGCCATCCTCGGTGACATGGTGTGACCCTCGGTGACACGGTGTGACTCTCGGTGACACGGTGTGACCCTCGGTGACACGGTGTGACCCTCAGTGACACGCTGCCATCCTTGGTGCTGCTGTTCACCCAAGAGGGCAGATGCCACGTGCAGGTTTTGGGAACAGTCCCCACTGGGAAGGCAGCAGCTGAGACTGTGCCCGTGCTCGTGGCAGGGCCATGGCACGCAGGGCAAGGGCTGCCTGCCTGGCAGTTCATTAGTTGTAATTAGCAGGACTCGCCTCATTTTAGCTGTCTGGGCAAATATTTGCTCAGGGAGCTCTGGCTCTGCAGCTCCCTGCAAACCAGGCTGGCTCCTGTGGGGATGGAGCTGGATGAGCCAGAGTGGGAAAGGGCAGGAGCCACGTGTGTCCCTCGGTGTCCCCTGGGTGCCCTGTGGCCCTGCAGGATGCCCTGGATGTCACCATCACACTCCCCCTTAGTGGGTGTGGGAAGGCAGGTCCCAAGTGGGGCCACTTCCCTTTGGGGATGCCCCTAGAACACCTCCACACCCCCCAATCCCACACACCTGAAAACCCACATCCCTGCGTTCCCACATCGCCACTCCCTGCATCTCTGTATCCCCATATCCTTGCATCCCACACCCCCACTCCCTGCACCCTCACTAACCCCCAGATCTCCCCAATTTTCAGCCCCACAGCTGCTCAGCCCCGGCAGCACCACACGGAGCGGGGAGTGCACAGAGAGCCCAACCCACGAGGGGGGAGAGGATTAATTATTCCTATTTTATCAAATTCAGACACGTCTCTCGGAAGGTCTAACAAGCTCCAGCTTTGCCCAGGGGGGGCAGCTACCCTTGCTGCCTTCTCCTTTGCTTTCCAAGCCTACATTTTTTTTTCCACAGGATTGTTTTTATCTTCACCTTCTCCTCCCCTTTCTGTTTTCCCCAGCGTTCCCCACATCTCCACGCGCTCCCGTGTCCTTGCCGGGTGTCCCGAAATCCCTCCCTGGTGGGTGCTGGGGACGCTCCACAGCCCTGCCCCGTTCCACGTGGGCTCCCCACGGGCCGGGATCCCCCAGCCTTTCCCTGGAAAGTGAGGAGCGGCCCCGGACGCTCCGGGTCTCCAGGCTGGCGAGCTCCTCGCCGGCACAGGGATGAAAGGCAGCGGCTGCGCTTGAAGCCTGGCAGTGGGAAAGGTCCTGGGAGCACCGCGGCGATCAAAGGGAGCCTCATCTATTTTAATGAGTCTGCGCCGAGCGCTGCGGCGGCGGCGGGCTCGGAGTGAGGAAGGGGCTCTCCGGAGATCAAAGCCCTGCATGAGCACCGGAGGAGCTGGGGGGCTTGGAGGGAGGAGAGGGAGAGGGAGGACTGGATGAAGGGAGCAAGGGCTGGGGAAAAAAAAAAAGATGGAGAGGCCAGAGATGTGGCTCTGAGTGCTCCATTTGGAGCTTCCTGGGCAGGGCAGAGCATCGGGGGGATGATGCAGCCACGGGGAAGCAAAGAGAAGCCTCAACCCCCCTGCCCTCGGCCGGCACAGCAGCCAAGAAATGTCCCTGTCACTGCATGTGGCCCCACCGCCCCATCCTGCCACGAATCCAGGCAGCCGAGCAGAGGTGGAGGGGGACAGAGGGCTCAGGCTGGGCAGTAAGGGCAGCTGGCAGGGATGTGGGCAGATGGCCCTGCTTGCCACGCTGGCAGGAGGCAAAGAGCCACTGGGATGCTCCCAGGAAAGCACAACCAAAGGAAAGGCCCCTCCCGCCCATCGGCGCATCCCCAAGATCCTGCCAGCCCCAAGAGCAAATCCTGGCTCCTGTGGGACACCAAAGCCAGGAGCACGGCCCTGGGTCGAGTCCCCAGGCTGGGATCTCACCACCAGCAGGAATACAGCGGGAATGAGTAAATGTGCAGCTGGAGCTCCGGGGGAGAATCCACGGGCAAATGAAGATGTGCGGCACCGGAGCGCTTATCCCTCGTTGGCTCCTCCACGGACCCGTCAGAGATGAAAGCCCTTCTTCTTTTATGAAGGATTTATCAAGTTTAGTTTAAAACCCACCAAGGAAGAGTCCCTATTTGGATAAGCCTCTGGCTTGTGCTGGATTAATGTCCCAGGCTGGGAACTTGTGGATGCTTGGGAACATAATAATAAGGAACGGCAAACAGAGCAATAAGGCACGGCACAGCTTGGAGAAGGGGTCTCCAGGGAGCCTTCTCCTCTCCAGGTGAACACCCCCAGCTCTCCCTGCCTGCCTCCAGAGCAGAGGTGCTCCACATCCTCCTTATGTGGAGGGCCCCAGCACTGCAGGTGGGGTCTCACCTGAGCAGAGCAGGGGGGAAGAATCCCCTTCCTGCCCTGGAAGCAGCCCCGGATCCGATGCTCCCTGAACAGAGCGGTGACACATCCCCACATGTGGGGACACCAGCGATGCCCCACGTCCCTCTGTCTCTTCCCAAAAAGAGCAGGAAGCTGCTGTCACCCAGGGGGGAACCAGCAGGACCCTCGAGTTCCAGGGCTGTGCCCACCACCCCGTGTGGTGCCTCCTCCTCCTCGCTGACGGCTCAATTATCAGCATTCAGCTCCCACCACCCGCGGATCCTGTAATCAAGGGCTGCGTGTGTATCCTGGAAAAATTAATCATAATTGCTGAAAGCAAGACACATCACACTTGTAACTTCGGGCTGTTAATTAGGATTGTGTAATTGGATACAGCACTCCCTGTAAATCCAATTACCTGGGATTAGAGCGGCGGCAGAGCAGCGGTGCCGGGGCACCACGAGTGGGTGCAGCCAAGGTGGCCACGCCGGGGTCCTTCCTGCTCCTAAAACTTTATCCCAGCCTTTTCTCCCACCATGACAAGGGAAGCTGGGAAGGTTTCTGGCTCCTTATCACAGCCGTGCATCCCCAAATTCCCCCCCAAATCCTTCTCCCCGTCCCAGGAGCCCCGTTGGCGTCCAGCAAGGGCGGCAGGGCAGCCCCACACCTGCTCGCCCAGATCCATGAAGATTAAATCATATAAAAAAGGAAAAGATTTAACTACACCGAACAATCATCCTTTTTAATATCCACAGATAAAAACTGTAATTGTTTCCAAGGAGAACGAGGTAATTCCGGCTCGGTTTTATGGAGTTTTTGGGCTATAAAGTCCCCGTGTGAAATCTCCCCGAGGAGGCTGGCACAAAGGCCAGGCTCGCAGGGGGTTATTTGGATTATTTTATTTAAATGGCAGCTGGAAAATATGGAACAATTACCCTTTAATTCAAGGTGTCCCCAGGGCTTTCTGCGCTCCCAGCTCTCGGAATACCTGAGGATCGTGTGAAGCTCAGAGAAAGCAGGGACAGGGCACACAGGGCCTGCCACCTGTACAGGTGTGTGCACACAGGTCCTACATGCCTGTTCACGTGTGTACCCGTGCCCCACGTTCCCCTACACGTGCGTGCCCATCCCTGCCCCGGCAGCCCCGGGCTGTGATTAACGAACAGGCGCTTCCCAGGGGGTGATGGATTTGTATCCCTGGGAAGACAAACTCACTCCTCGTCCCCCCCCCCGCCTCCAGCCCTGCGAGGTTTCCTGACATCATCTCCCCTGTCAGGCTGGAAGTGTCAGCCCTAATCCTGACTGACAGCAGCCGTTTAACACCCACACTCGAGGCAGGAGCCTCCATTCATCTGCCGGGAAGAGGCTTCGTCCTCCCGCAGCCCCAGCCCTGCCTTTTCCCACTCCCATCACACCAGGATGAGTCTTGGAGGTCTTTGATCCTTCCCCCCTGGCCCAGACAGAGTCCCACGGGTGACAGGGGTGGTGACAGCCACCCACACCCCACAGCACAGTGTGTTTTCTTTCCCAGGAAGGACAGGACCTTCCCAGCTGCTCTCCAGGGGAACGGCTTCCCCGCTCAGCTCTCATATCTGATGTCCTTGTCCTTGCGCTTCCCCGCGTGTCCCTGGAGGATAACAGACCATCAAACAGGAGGAAAACGCTGTGCCAGGTCCTTTCCCGGCTGGCACAGGCAGGCATGGAGTGCCAGGAGCATGGCATAGGGACTGGGCTGGCTGGGAAAACCCCAAACCCCTTGCTGGCCATCCCATCCCTGTCCCTGCTGCCAGAGCTGGGGATGCTGCTGCCTGCAGGAGTGGGAAAGAGCAAAAATCAGGGAAAGAAAGGGGAGGGCAGGATGGGAGTGTGTTGGGGGTGCTGGTGGCACCCCCACTGCCACCTGCCAGCCAGAGCCTCCTTGCCAGGAGGGTCCTTGGGGATGCAACAGCCTCATCCTTGTGGCATCCGGCTGCACATTCCACTTTGGCACCTGGATAGGCCTCTGCACACAGGGGCACACACGTGGCATCCCATCCTGGGATGAGGGGATGGAGGGCAGGAGGGGATGGATCAGACCCCTCCCAGGGGGGAGCAGAGGGAAGCTCAACCCCCCCCTCCCTGCTGCAGATGCGCTCCCTGAGCTCAATTATTCACCTGCCACCAACGCCCCAGGGGGGGCACCAGGTCGGAAACACGTCTGGGGGTGCCCACCCCATGTGCCACGGCTGGCACAGCCCCCACACCCCGCTGTGCTGGGCAGGAACAGCTCTGCCCCCCGGGCTGTGCCGAGCGGTGGGCACTGCTGTGCCAAGCCTGCTGCTGCCCTCTGCCGCGGTGAAGCTGCTGCCAGGGAAATCCTCCTCCCGGGGAAATCCTCTTCCCGGGGAAACCCTCCTCCCAGGACGGAGCTGCAGCTCTGCCAGCAGCCCATGGCCTCGGCCTGCCCATCACCACCCTGCTCTGGGAGAGCCCTGGGCTGGCTCTGCAGCCCAGGACAGGGATGCTCTGGTCCACAGGACAAGGATGCTCTGGATCCCAGGACAAGGATGCTCTGGATCCCAGGACAGAGATGCTCTGGATCCCAGGACAAGGATGCTCTGGATCCCAGGACAAGGATGCTCTGGATCCCAGGACAAGGATGCTCTGGATCCCAGGACAAGGATGCTCTGGATCCCAGGACAGGGATGCTCTGCATCCCAGGACAAGGATGCTCTGTACCCCAGAACAGGGATGCTCTGCACCCCAGGACAATGAGCACAATGATGCTCCACACACCCCAAAGCAGGGATGCTTTGGACTCCAGGACAAGGATGCTCTGAACCCTGGGACAGGGATGTTCCACACCCCGGGACAAGGATGCTCCATGTCCCAAGGCAGGGATACCCTTCACCCCAGGATGGGAATGTTCTGCCCTCCAAGATGAGGGTACTTTGCACCCCAGGACAGGGATGCTCTGTGGGAGGCCTCAGGCTGCATTCAAACACCAGCCGTGGGGATGGGCAGGAATGTTGGCTGTGCCAGGGGTCTCCCACTCCCAGGACACACAGGAGAGCTGGTGTGGAGCACTGGGAGCAGGAACAAAGGATCCTGGGTGAGCCTGGATTTGGGGAACCACCAGCAAGGAGCCAAAACAGCGTGGGGATGGAAAATTCCCTCAGCTGAGACCCACTGGGATGGGGATGAGCACCCCCAGGGTCAGGGCTGTGTCTGCACAGCCAGGCAGTGGGAAGGGACAGTGGTTCCCATGCCAGGGATGGGCATCCAGTCCCATCCACGTGCAGGGAGCAGAGCTCAGCACCCCCAGCCACTCATCCCACATCCCCTCTGCTCCCAACCCCACGCCGGGACCCGCTGCGCCTTCGCAGAGCAGGCGGCCCTATTAACATAATTAATTATACCAGGGGCTTGTGGGTTATCTAATTATAAACGAGACTAGATTTGATTTTCCTTTTAATTAATTTGTATTATTTACACGCAGCAGCAGCTGCCTGGGCACGGTCAGGGTAAATGTCTCCTCACTGCTCGGCAAAGAGCAGATCCCAAAGGAAAGGGGTGGCGGGGGGTGACACCCCTGTGACAGCACCCTGCAGCCCAGGGCATGGCAGGGAGACAAGGTGGGGTCCCACCAGGCGTGGGAAGGGGGGCACAGAGCTGTTTTGGGGGTCAGTTAAAGCCTGAGAGCGCTCCACGTCCTGCAGTGGGACGTTGAGCTGCCACCCAGGGACGGCTCCCACCACCAAGTGCCACCAACCCGCAGGGATGTGACGTGCCCTGGGGTCCCCAAGGGGAGGTGTGGGTGCTGTGGGGCCCCCAGAGGGAGGTGTGGGTGCTGTGGGGACCCCAAAGGGTCCCAGCTGCCAGACCTCACTAGAGGGCAGCAGAATGCTGCCGTTCCCAGGGCTGGTGGCACGGGACCACCCGACCGAGTGCTGGTGGCCACCTCCCCCTTGGGGACCCCCAGGACTTGGAGGCAGCTCTTCCCAGCACTCCTGGAACTGCAGAGCTCTGGCTTGGCCTCTCCACCAGCCATGGGAGACGCTCAGGAGCTCATGGGAAGCACCCAAACCCAGCACCTTGGCTCAGGGGGTGATACTGAAGGTGTCCCAGCAGCCGGAAAGTATTGCTGAGAAAACAGGGGCTGGGCACCCTGGGGACCAGACCCCAGCTTTGATGGGGACCTGTCAAACCCTCCCTAAGGATGCAAATTCCCCTCCAAATCCCTGTTTCATGCTCAAAAAGCAGGACCTGCAGCTGAACAGAGGCTCCTTCCAACCCAAACCCTTCTGTGACTCTAAAACCCCACGAGGATTTCCCAGTGCTGGGAATATCCTTTTTTTTGTTGTTTTTTTTTTCTCCACCCACAGGAAGATTTTAACACAAACCAGCTCCAGGTGGGAGAAGGGCCAGGAAAGTGCTTTGTGCTCAGTGACAGAGTTAAAACCTTCAGGGCTGTGTCATGTTGCACCAGTCAGCAAATCCACCTCGAATCTGGTGTCTCTGCACTAAACCCAGCAGCAAAAAAAAAAACCCCTCCATTTGAAGCCCAAAAATTCACCCTGAGCCCGTGCCAGGTGTAATTAAAATTTAAACCCCTTCCTCCCAGCAGCCTGCTGTTTTCAAATGGGTACAGAAGGTGCCTTTGCAGCAAGGCTGGGCTCACCTGGTTAATGCAGAGGATTTTCCTGCCCTCCTGGGGAAACGGTCAATAGTGATTCTTTTTAGCTGCTGCAAAAGAGCTGAGTGACCAAAAAACATCCTGCACCTTCCATCAGTAACTGGGCACCACCTGGGATGAGCTCCAAGCCCTCCATTTAACTCCTGAGATTGTGCAAAGCCCCCCCAATGAGCAAACACCCAACCCCAGGGCTGAGCCTGCACCCCAGGAGCCTGGAAAAGGCAGGAATGGCCAAGGAGCCAGCCTGGATAATACTGTTTTCCCTGGGGAGTGACAAACCAGCACTGATTGTACAAATCCCTCTGAACGAGGTGCTGGAGCTCATTCTGTGTTGCTGCAGCTGTGACTCAAGGCTGGCCACAGCCAAAAATAAGGCACCACTGCTGGGGAGGGGGGAGCAGCAGGATCTGTGGCAGGAGCTCTGCCTGCTTGGAAACACCAAAAATAACGTCTGAGCCCTTTCCAGTCACTCAGGAGACATCCCTTTCCTCTCCCCAGCTGCTGCTAAAAGCCCTTCACTGCCCCAAAAAGAATCACAAGAGTAAATTGATTATTTTTAGCCAGGGCTTGGGGTCAGGAGCAGGATTAATCCCTGATGGATAAAGTTGGGTTTGCCTTCAGACGCTGTAAGCTCTCATCAGGCCCTCTCCAGGCTCTGCAGCCACCAAAAACCCTCATCCAGGCATTAACCACCCCACATTCCTGGGAATTACGGGGAGCACCAGCCTCCTGCTCTGCTCCCATCACCTCTCCAAGGATCTCCTCAGCACGGAAGGGAAGAGTCTTTGAAGGAACACCTTTGTCTGCTCCACATTCCCCAAATAACCCCCAGGGCCTCAGGGAGACTCCAGCTCCTTCCCTGCATCCACGGGGTAAAGCCTGCTCAGAAACCCTTTTAAAACCAGCTGTCAGAGCCAAAGGAGTAAAAATACACAAGATTATAATTATTATTTATTTGATAACCTTCAGATTTACTCAAGGCCTATGTTTGCAACACGATACCAAGACTGTTATTGCTATTAATCTGTATTATTTACTTCTAACCTTTAAGAAGTGGCCTTCCCGCAGGCTGGGGCACATGTTTTGCATTTCCCGGAGCAGAAACAAACACTGGCAAGTGAAATGCTCTTAACAAGCTGCCAGGGGACCTTTTCCAGCCCCTCTAAGACAAGGGAAAAACCTCACACGTCGGAAAAACCTCCTGGAGTTGCTTGGGCTGAACCCCATCGCCCTGTGCAGGGCTTCGGTCCGTATTCCCCCACCGCAGATCCCAGCTGGAATTCCCACTGAGGGACCCCACTTTCAGCTCCCAGGGAGAAGGGGTGTGGCACAGACAGAGCAGTTTTGCCTCATCCTCCAAGGAGAGGCGGCTGGAGGCTCCAGGTGAGTTTAAGGTACACGTGGAGGGAGCTGATTTCCCAGCGGGAACACGGCGAGCGGGTTTGTTGTGTTTCAGAACAGCTTGTTCCCAAGCTGCTCCCTATGGCAGCACGGCAACCACGTCCCAAACAAGGGGTTCACTGCCTGCATGTCCAAGAAAGAGGCATCAGGAGTGAGGCTGTGCCTGGTAACTGCATCCAGCTCATGGGAACAGCAGTGCGTTCCCCACGATTCTCACCCACGAGCCACGTCACCTTCTCCTCATCCCAACCCCCCCGGCAGAGCTTGTGGCCTTAATTCAACTTTTTTCAGAGAGAAAACACTGATGGACAGACCCAAAGCTTCCTCAGAAGATGCCTCCTCTTCCTCTGTGTGCTTTACCACCTTACAGGAGACCAGCCCTGACAGCCCCAGCCCCTTTCCCAGTAAGAAGAGGGATGCAGGAGCACCCTCTGAGCGGGAGCACAGGGTCAAGGTGGTCCCAATGTCATATGTTTGAGCCTCAGCACCCAATTAAAAATTATTCCTTGCCTTCCCCAAGCCTCTCTCCTGTTTGTATTGATGTGGATAACAGAGGAAAAGTGTGTTCTGCCTGAAATCAGCCTCAAAACACGTGGTGCAGACAAACCCCTCAACACCTCACTGCCGCCTCATTAGAGGCACAAAACAACCTCGTGTTGCACAAGGTGGTTATTTCCTACCTGCACTTGCTGAAAACATCGGAGGATTCAGCCCATCACCTGGCAAACCACGTTGTGTGTGTCATTATTGTCATTCCTGCTTCCTCCACGACCCCATTCCTGCACCTCAGCCCCAGCAGAAGGTGCCTGATGAAGGGACAGTCCCTGGATGGTGCAGCCGGGGGGGAAAAGGCACATGGGGGGAAAAATGGAATCAAAGAGAAATCCTCACTCTGCTAAATTATAAGGTTGTTAAAGTCACATTCCACAGGACAGGAAAGCTCATGTTGTGTCACAGTGTTGGGAGGCACCTGCAGCCTGTGGCAAACACAGGCCTGGCTTTTATCTTCCCTGGACACACATCCTTTCACATCTTCCCAGGTCAGTATATCCACAATTCCTGAGCATCCCTGCACGTGACAGCAGAGCCGTGTCCCCCACACCACAATCCACTGCTGGGTACATGAGCTGTGCCATCTGGGAGCACCATTTACCCCAATTACACCTAAAAACCCAAAATGCAGAGGGTGGGTGCTGTGGGGAAGGAGCGAGGGCTCCGTGGGACAGCCCAGCAGTGGGACAGCCATGGAGCAGGGAATGCTCATCAGCCTCCATCCTCCTGCTCCACAGGCTGGAAAATTCCCCCCAATATCACTTAATCTGCCTGAGTAGCAGCTCTGGTTTATCTTTTTAGGATTAAGGACTAATCTATTTATAGCAAGCCCAGGCACTGCGCTCCGGGTCCAGGGCTGCTGCTCATCTGCTCCCTGGGGAATTATGGAGCTGTGGCTGGGAATAAAACTAAGGTCACCTGCCCAGGGTCAGGTGCCAGGGCCACTGTGGGAGCAGTGCCAGGAATTTGGGAGTGTTCCCCCACTGTCACACAGCCCAGATAAATGACACAGCTCCCCTGAACCCCCACCCAGGGTGACACAGCTGCCCTGGCTGAGGAAGGGCTGGGTGGTGGCAGCTCCTTGTTCCCTTGCCTGGGGCTTGCAGGGAGCCACCAAGCCAGGGGACTCCTTCCCACCAGGCTCCAAATCAGTATTTTACACCCATTTTCCCCGCAGAAAGCAGAGGATAAAGGGCAGGGTGGGCTGCACTGAGGCCACTCCACTCACAGCAGCGTCACTGTTGGCAATACAGGGAGAGGCAGAGCCCACTCAGAGCCTGGGCTCTGATTTAAGAGTAATATTTAAGAATTATCACTAAAATCCACATTCAGCACACAACCTTCGCTCACATTGACAAAACCAACCAGCCAAAACCAAACCAAAAATCCTCCCCCCTCCCCTTGAAACAGAAATAACGTCATCACAACACGGAACGAGAGGGGGCAACTCACACAAAATCCCCCCACAACCACAGCAGAAATTCCCGGGATCATTCCACTCTCTAACAGTACCTGGCAGCAGAGAACCCCCCTCTGTGATTCCCAGGTTGTTTTGGAGCTGCAGGAGCAGGAGGGAAAGTCCCTGGGATGGAACCCCAAGGCCTGCCGGGTGTGTAACGATGCTTGGACAGCCCAGGAGCCCCAACAGGGACACGACCACGGCTGAGGGAAGTGCCAGGCTCTGCTGCCAGCGCTGCTAACGAGGCCCTGCTAATTTGGAGGGCTGGCAGCAGCGGGCAGAGGTCACAGGCTGCCCACAGGCTGCTCCAGGGATTTGCCGTGGCCGTTGCAGCTCCAGGCACGGGGACCTGCTGGGAGAGGTCAGAGCACAGGCTCTGTCTCAGATCACAAAGCTCAGGTATGACCTGGAACTGCTGCTCAGGGAGGTTCCAGCAGCTCCAAAGAGGGCTGGGAAGGGACAGGACATTATTGCAGAGCCAGCAGATCCCCCTTCCCCTGCTCTGTGGCTAATCCACAACCCGGCAGGAGGAGAAGGGTTGAGAGCAGTGCTCTGCCAAGGTCCATGCCCACCCCAAACCCACCACAACACCCCCCTCCCAGCAGGAGGATGGAGATGAGGAGCATCCCTGCTTTGTGGCCAGGCTGCCCCACGGAGCCCTCGCTCCTTCCCCAGAGCACCCACCCTCTGCATTTTGGCTTTTTAAGCACAATTAGGATACGTTGGTGCTCTGAGCTGGCAGGATTCACCCCTCCCACGGAGACCTCCTCGTTCCCTGTGCTGAGGGAGCTGAGGATCCTGACAGTTTGCCAAGGAAAACAGCGAGCAGGGCAGCTCTCGCCTCTCGGAGCGATCGCCTCGCGCGGCTCGTGCCCAAACGCTGCTGCCTGATTAAGAAACATTTCGTGCTCTGGAAGTTAATATTTCATCCAGAAGGATCACAGGCTGGAGTGCACAAGCAGCCAGCTTCCCAGGCACGGGGGAGTCCTCCCAGGATAACAACCCTGCGCTCTCTGAGCCGCCTTCCCCGTCCCATCTCCCCTGCTCCGAGCCCACCCTCGGTTGGGACTGAGCCCCTGGAAAAGGGATCCTCCTGCACTGAGGGGGCACAGCCACGGGGTGTTTGTCACTGGGATACACGAGGTGACAGTGCCACATGCCCTGGAGCAGAGCCAGGAGCACTTGGTCCCCAGGGTGTCGCTTCCACCAGGTGCTGATGGAGAGGGGAATCCCACAGGGAATTTCCACCCGGCAGGCTCGGAGCAGCCTTCCACAGCCAGTCAGTGGAGTGTCCAAGGACAGCTGGGATGCCCAGACCCCTGTGACCCACCCAGAGGCCACCACTGACCTCTGTCCTGTGCCACCTGCCCTGCCCCTGGATCTCTCTTACAGAGAGATTTGGGTTTTGCACCCAAATCCCCACTAAACCAAGGTTCTTTTTTCCAAGGTCAGTGCCCTGGAAAGTTCCCCTTTCAAGGTGACTCCTCAAGCTGTTGAGATCCAACATCTGCAGGATTTTCCCTTGCAATAATCCTGCTGAGATTTACCTAATCTCCGAGTGACTCATCTGCCTCCCTGTATCCCTTGTCCTAATTATCATAACCCTCCTCAGCCTCTGGATCCTGCTATCTCCCTGCATGTCCCCCCTTTTCCATCAGACCATTCCAGCCCTGTTACTGTTTCCCCAGACCTGGAAACTCTCCCTCCCTCCCATTAATACCTCCCAAATACCTGGCCAGGTTACAAACGTGGACAACCAGCCCCTGGCCAGGCTGGTTCCAGCAGAGCTGGGATTTCCTGGGAGCTGTGCCAGGGGTTCCCCAGCTGCTGGACCACAAACCCTTCTGCCTCTCTGCTTATGTGGGATCAGGATCATTCTCTGGGGGTGGAATTCCCAACACAATCATGGAATGGTTTGGGTTGGAAAGGACCTTAAAGCTCATCCAGTTCCACCCCTGCCATGGGCAGGGACACCTTCCACTATCCCAGGTTGCTCCAAGCCCCGTCCAGCCTGGCCTGGAACCAATCCAGGGATTGAGAGTCCACAGATTCTCTGGGCAAGCTGGAAAAAAAATCCTGACAAACCTTCCTCCATTCTTTCATATCCCCTGAGGGGGAGTGACAGTGACAGTGACAGCCACCTGTGGGACTGTGACAGCCACTGCAAGGGGCAAAGAACCCAAAATGCTTCAAAACCAGCAACTGCCTCACAGGGAAACTCATCCAGCGCTTCCCAGCTCCACATCTCAGGTGACTTTGGGATTCTCCTGCCAGGAGCATCCAGCCCTGCCTCAGGCACCTTCTGCTCCAGCAAAACCTGCCAGGGATGGAGTTTTCTCCAAGGCAGGAGCTGAACCTGAGCAGGGATCCAGCTCCAAGCCCAATTCCCCCCCAGACCCCTCACAAAGCTGTAACACTTGTTCACTCAACACGAACCAAACCCGGCCAAACTCCCAGAAGAAGCTCCTGAGGCCAAGAAATCTGCAACACTCCGAAGAAGAAACACATGTTTATATGCATAGCAGGGAATCAGCTTACAAGACTTCACTGCACACAGGAAAACTAAGGGGAAGAAAGGAAAATATCCTCATCCTCCCTGTTTTGGACAAATCTTGGCTGAAATATTAACTTGGGGTCTGGCTCGTTCAGGGTCCCTTCTCCTGGAGTCCTTGGTGGGAAGAGCTGGAGATTAGACACATGATGGACAAACTCTTCCCATCCTACCCCAGGCATCTTTTAAAGGCATAAAACATAACTCTGAGAGTCAAAAATTAGGGACCATGGAGGTTCACATTCCCAGGCATCAGCTCCTCTCCCTGAGCATGGGAACAGGCAGGTCCTGGGCTGGCTAAAATGAATCCTTGTTTATCCCAGGCCCGGCCAGGCAGCGTCTTCCCCGTGTCCTCACTTCAACGGTGCCTTTCCAACCTCATTCTTTCACTGGCAAAAACAGGTCACCATCTGCTGTGCCTCCTGACTCTGGCTAAGTGACAGCCCCTGCCTCTGTAGGAGATCCAACTGCTCCTCAAACGCTTTCCCTAAAGCCAGGGAGTACAAAGATCCCCTCTCCAAAGCAGATGACCAAGGACATGGAAGGGGGGCAGGGGTGAAGGCTGTCACAGGAGGCCTGCAGGCTATGAAATAATGGCCAAGAACAGCTGCCACATTCACCAGCTTGCCCCCAGGAGACCTACAATTTCCACCTGCAGGGAAGGAATTCTACCTGCTCCACTTCCATCCAGCATTTATTTTCCATCCTAAAGGTCCACGGCGACCTGGGGTGCAGACGTGAAGCAGGTGACAGGCACAGACAAAAGGCCTCCAGCTCCCCCAGCTCTGCAGTTCCAGGCTCTGGAGCAGAAACCAGGAGGTTTTAACATGAAAAAAAAAAATGGCTGCAAAAACAAGAGCCAGGGAAAAGCTGCCTCCCCTCTCAGGGAGCCTCCGGGCCTGGCTCCGTCCCTGCCGTGCCCTGGGCAGCTCCAGGCTGGCACCTTTCCATCTCCTGCTGCTTCCTGACAGCCATTCCCGGGGAGAAAAGCTGTTCCTAAACGCCTTCCCTGCTGCACAAGGCAAGTCTCCCCCTCACTGAGTGACTGGTTCACTCGGTCACCATCCCACCAGTGACACTGCCCTGCCAGACAAGACAGCGCCGGCGTCTCACTCGCAGGAGGGAACTGAACCCACATCCCAGACAAGCTCCCAATCCTCTTGGCTACCTGGACTGCTCTTCTTCACGGGGATAAGATTTTAAAGTGCTGGGTTTGACCTCAAAGCTCCTCCTTTGGGAGTGGGAAAAAAAAAACCCATAGCAAACAAAACCCCCCAAATATCAGTGATATGCGTGGGCTGCACATGGAGGGGTGGGTGGGGCACAGGACCCTCTTCTTCCCTGGATGGAAAGGGAAGTGGGATTAACACCTCACTCTGCTCACAGGTGTCCTTCAGCTGGAGCCCTTCAGAGACAGCAGCCCCCAGACCCACAAATGCTGTCCCAAGGCAGGGCCAGCCGAGCTCTGCAGGGCACAGGGGTCTCTCCCTCTCCTGCCAGGGGACAGTGACAGCCACCACCGTGGCCAGAGCTGCTCTGCCACTGCCAGAGCTCCAGATTTATCTCCCCCAACCTCATCCAGCTGCGCTTTCTCACCGCTCAAATGCCCAAATCCCTGTTCCCCAGCCCTCTGCTCCCCTCCCCGGGTGCCCTGGAGGCAGCAGTTCCCCTCCCGGTGACACTTCACATCCATCCCTGGATCCTGGCATGTCCCGCCGGTTGCCATGGCAACGGCCCGTTTGGAGGAAGGGAGGTTTATTATCAGTTTCTCTATTGAATAAAAACCTCGGATGGAATTTTGTTTTCTCCCCGCTGATGGAAAATGTCACGGATTTGTTTCTGACCCCGCCGAAGCTCCTTCTGTGTTTACAGATTATCCAGGGCAACTTTCAAAGGGTGTTTTCTACCCGTGCAGGGGGGATTATGTGCACACACCTCATCAGGGCAGCAGCTGAATCCCCGGGAACCCCGAGCCCCCGGGGATAAACCACAAAGAGCAGCATCCTGGAACAAAGCTCATCTGGACACTTCCCAACCCTCAAGAAACGTGTTAACTGTTGTTAATTAAACAGCAATCAGCTGTTTCCAAGCGACAAAACTTCCCTACGCACCAGGGGGGGCCCCGAGATCAATCCTGGGAGGTGCAGAGCGCTTTCTGCTGAGCAATTCCACGTGCTCCAGCAGGAACAGAGAGGCTGCAGAGCTCCAAGACATCCATGAATGAGGCCCTGAGGCTGAATACCAGAGAAGCAGAGCAGCAGGTTTATGAGTCAGTCGCAGGAATGTGAGAAAACTGGGTAGGAAACGCTAAACAAATGGCAGATCTCTTTTTTTCCAGGCTCTGTAGCAGTGCCAAGGACCCCTTCCCACGCAGGCCAATTCCCCTTTTTTCCCTCCTCACATCAAAAGCTCTTCAGAATTTGTTCCCATCACGCTTTCGGGCTGACGCACTCCCCAGCGTGTTCTCTGAAGGACGAGGATGTGACTCCAGAAACACTCCAGGGTGTTCAACAGGGGTTTAAAAGTCAGAGGGGAAGCAGCAAGAGGGAAACTGGAGAGCTGCAGCAGCACTGTGAGCTGATCTCCTCTCTCCCAGGACAGGAGATTCCTAGAAACACACGTGAGCCTGAAAATCCCATTTCAGTGCAGCCCAACAAGCCTCGCCCGGGCAAAGAGCCCTTCCTGGAAAAGCAGGGAGAGCCATGAAATCCTCAGCTTTCATCCCGAGGAGTTGTGCAACATGTTTGCAGAAGCAGCCGCTGGAGCACAGGGAGAAGTGGCTCGGGTGGGGTTTGGGAAGCACAGCCCACACTTGGGTGGCTGTTTCTGTGCC
>JAWWLV010000070.1:4163941-4195337 GCA_035041135.1 Platyrinchus mystaceus
AGGGCAGAGGGAGCAGAGCTGGGAAGCAGCCACTTGTGAAGCCACAGCACACCCCTTGCTGCATCCCTGCTCTGATCCCAGGCACGTGCAGCTCCATCTGGCACGGAGCAGGGCAGCGGCTCCACCGGGACACGAGTCACCCCCGGCTCCCACCGGCCATCCCTCGTGATCCCTGGTAACCCCCCAGGATGGCTCTGTCCCTGCCTCTCTATCCTCTCTGAGGGATAAATCCCAGGGTGCCACCCCCCTGGGAATCTGCTCTCCCTCCTTGGCCAGGCAGAGGCAGGTGCTGCACCAGATGGCACATGAAAGATGCATCCAGCATCAAACCCAAGGAGTCGGAGCCCACAAGCCTCTCTGCTTGTTATACACCACTTTGGACCACGACCAAGGAAGTTTATTTATTTATGGACAAGCTCTTTTGGGCCAGGAACCCTCCCACACTGGGCTCTGCCACCCCTACAGCCACCTCCCAGCAGGGACACCCCACTGTGGGACACCCACAGACTCGGTGGTCCCAGACCTGTCATGCTCAGCCAGGTGACAAACAAAACACGTCCTGTCCCCCTCTGGGATTTGCACTGGGATTGTGCAAGGCAGACAGCAGATGGGAAATGAGGCTGTAGCCAAACTGGGAATAGCATCTCAGTCACTGGTAATCACAACCTGCAGCTGCAGAGCTCCCTGGGCCGGGCTGGCACACAGGGCACGGATTACACTCCTAATTACACTCCGAGTCCAAGGGCAGCAAAGGCAGCCAAGTGAAAACACTTTTTGATCAGTGACACATCCCCTGTGGCTCCTGAGGGAGCTTTAGAGAGGGAGCCATGGAGGAGTCAGCACCTGGTGACAGGAGAAGGTGACCTCCCAAACCTCTCCTCGGCCATGACATGTGGCTCTGAGGCCACCGGAGCCACCATTCCCAGCTCTGGCTGCTGGAAAAGACATCCCATCCCCTCTGCCCACACTCCCACACCAGGAAAACATCTGCCACACACGGCTTTCCAAGGGCAGAGCATCTCACCCTGCCTGCAACAGGTTCATGGAATGGTTTGGGCTGGAAAGGACCTTAAAGCCCATCCAGTTCCACCCCTTCCATGGGCAGGGACACCTTCCACTATCCCAGGCTGCTCCAAACCCCATCCAACTGGCCTTGGACACTCCCAGGGATGGGGCAGCCACTTCTGTGGGCAATCAAGTGCTGGGACAGGGAGATTCCCAGCTGTGCAGAGCAGGAGCCAGAGCCCCTCCTGGGTGTAAGTTGTGCAGAGCTCGAGGGCAGCACCTACTCAGATGTCACAGTGCAGGTTTAGGAGGTCACTGTCCACCCTTGAAACGTCCTTCTCAAGGGAACAGGGATCATCTCCCACCTGAGTTCTGCCAAAGCCTCCCCCTCAACTCCTTCCTTTGTCTCACACCAAATGCAAAACGCCTTCAATCAACGCCCCTGGTGCTTTATGACCCTTTTCCCTCTGGACTCCAGGCGAGCAGGAAACATTCCCTCAGCCTTTATCTCAGGGCCATTCCCATCCCTTTGCTGCCTCAGCTCCACAGCAAACACTCGAGATAAAGTGAGTTTTACCGGGTGTGGAGACACAGCACGACAATGGGAACGTGGGGCCGGGCTGGGATTCAGCAGGCAGGACTCAGAGGAGCTCCATGTCCTGCCAGGCTCCACTCCAGCTGGGAAATCACTTGATGAGGCTGCAAATACATTTCTTCCCCTTCTCCTGGGAGGTCCTGAGCAGGCACAGATTTAATGCTGCTCCATCCTTGCCCTGTATCGATCAGCTATCGGAGCTCTGGAGCAGAGCTCCCATCCATTAGGAAGAGGCTCCTGCTGCATTAAGCCCTGTGGCTGCAAGTCAGGAGCACTCACAGCCTGACTCCAGGAGCAATTCCCTTCTCTGTTATTGCCTTTCCAATATGAGGCTGATCCCTGAGAGGTCACATTCATTCCCAGGATCCCTGCAACCATCCCCACCCAAAGGGATGGAGCAAACTGTTGGTTTTCCAGAAGGACACCCTGCACAGGAGGGAAAGAGGCCCCTCTCCAGGGAGCTGCAGGTTTAGTGCAGGGAGTAAAACTGAGAAGAGAAGGAATTCCAAGGAAGGGGGTATATTGGTCCATGCAGAGATGGTGCTTTTGCAGAGAGAAGGGTCCTGAGACACAGGGCAGGAACCCCAGACTTTGGAAAGTGTTAAGGGCAATAATTCACATCCTTTATAAAACTCCAGAGCGCTCCAGATGAAAGTTTTCCCATTCCCTTGGGCTACTGGACACGCTGCTTCCAAAGGAGAACATTCCCAGAGCTCACAGGAAGGAGCAGGAGAGGCTTTGAGGAGTTGATTCCAATCAGCCTGAGTGTGGAAACAGCCTTCTGTTATCCTAGAGAGGACAGGACCCTTACCCTGCCCAGAAATGCTGGTCCTGCTCTCCTGGAGCTGGGGATGGGCTTTGCTTGTCTCACAAAGGAGGGGCAGGAGCACCACTCCATGAGCATCCCTCCCCAGAGGACACAGACTGGGAACCCCTGGGCTCCAAGGCTGAGAGCCTGTCACGATACCAGCCAGGTAGGCAGCAGGTTTTTATCCTAAAAACCTGTCAAAATGGCTTTTTTAATCCCTCCATTCTGGAGCTGATCCGGTTTTCTTAACCCTGCGACAACGCTCTGCCACACAGGGCTGGTAATTTCCTCTCCAATTTCTCAGCAGTCCCTCCAGAGCAGAGCACAGCAGATCTCCCTAATTCACATTAGCAGCACCATTTGCCTCGCCAGCCACAGAAGGAGCACCTGAGATTAAAGCAGAGCTGCTGCCCTTGGGTTTTGCCTCTCCCAGGTCACACCACGGGCTCTGCCCAGCAAACAGGAGATGCCAAACCTCTCCTAAAGAGCAGAAAAATCTATTCTCATCCCAGGCTGTCAGATGCTGTGGATAATTGATACAGGGATGCAGGAGATAAAGAAATCAGCCATTCTTCCTGCTGGAGGCCCCTTCTGCCTCGGGCTCCCAGAGCTGGGCAGCCTCTGACCTTGAGTTCCCGCATTAATGTTGGAGCAGGGATATCACACACTCACTCAGCCCATCCCCTGGGGTTTCACTTTCTCCTGGCCCTGCATAATGGCAGCTTTGTCCTCGGCTAAAGGAAGGAGCAGCCGGTTTATTGCAGGCCCGGCTTGTTCTCCGAGATAAGCTCGGTGAAAAATGTCACCTGCTGATTCCATCCACCCCAGTGTGTGCCACTTCAGCAGCTGCTCTGGCCCAAACACCCATTAGCATCAAACAGGTGGAATAATACCAGTGTGTACAGCATCCATACATAAACATGAGAGCTGGAGGAGAGAGGCATTTCAGCTCCCAGCCCTGGCTCAGAGCTGCTTTGTTTAGGAGGGACAAGGCAAGACTCACAACGAGCTCCACCACAGCATCCAGGGGCAGAATTCCCAGCAGCTGGACATGGAAGGTGGGGGGGGCTCCCTGCAGCCCACAACCAGCTCAGGGCAGCAAGGCAGGAGCCTCAGGGGTGTCAGGGGTCAGTGCCCAGCAGCTCAGCAGAGCCCTGGGAATTCATTTCAGGCCATTTCCAAGCTAACACAAACAGTTTAGTTTTGCTGCCCTTTCGGCAGCCCTGTTTTGATTCCTCGCTGAAATAGATGGAAGGCCTGGATTCAGCTCAGCACACAGGCAGCAGAGCCAGATGATAAATTACCTTTGCAGGCACGGAGGATTCACCTGGGACAGAGCCATTACCTGGTAACCAGGAAACCACCACCGGTTATCGGCGTCACACCTGCCTTCACCCGCACTGGGAGCGTGTGGAGGGCTCAGCTCCCTCATTACTCCCGGGAAAAGCAGCCCCAGCAGCCTCACCCAAGTCGCAGCAGGAGCATCCCAGAGGTTGGCAGCTACTCCCAGCCCTCCTGGAGTGTTTAAATTTACTGTCATCATTAAGGGGCAGAGACGCAAACGTCAAATGCGAGGCATTTTGTGATGGATTTGGGGCTGGAGAGGAGTTAACTGAGACACATTTGAGCATTTGTCTTGCTTTGAGTAATTATCCTTGCAGGAAGGATCCCGCTTCCCAAAGCAAGTCTGCTGTAATTTCTGCCACCTTCCTGACCCCTCCTGTTTTCAGATCTCAGGCTGAGCTGCACAGAAAGGCTGGCTCGTTAAGGAACAACTCCAGCGGGTTGGGATGGAGTCCCCCAGCAATCAGAGCAGCTCTGGAGTGAGCACTGAACGCTGCTGTTCCCACTCCATGTGTGGAGCCCTCCCTGTGCTCGCACAGCTCTGCTGTGGGGACACTTCTCTCTGTGCCTCACTCACAGTTTCCTTGACAACACTTCTATTTTTTTAATAGAATCCCCTTTTTTTTTTTCCTTGCCCCACTCCATGGCAAGATCAGGCCTGGCTTTGAATACCACGAGTATGAATTAGCAGCACACCCCAAAAGCCTGTGTGTGACACCAGGTCCCTGTCCCACGGCTCCCAGTGTGACCAGCAAGGCAGGAGCTAAAGGACCAATTGGGAAGGTTGGAATTATCATTCAGTCGTGAATGATGCAGTTCCCTCCTCCAGATTTTCCCCTGCTAGCCTGACAGTATTTTGTTACCCTTCAACTTCTCCACAGAGAGGGCTGTCAGGAATTGGAATGGGCTGATGGGGAGGCAGTGGAGTCGCCACCCCCAGAGGTGTTAAAGACGTGACTTGGACGTGGCACTCGGTGCTCTGAGCGGGCTGACAAGGTCTAGTTGATCAATCAAAGGTTGGACTCAATGTTCTTTGAGGTCTTTTCCAACCTTAATGACTCTGTGATCTTGTTTTCGGCGTCAAGGGAGGAGAGAGAAGGGAAGCAATCCATGGATCACACCCACCCCACTGGGAGCTGCTCCAGCCCAGGTCACACCACGGGTCCCCGGGGTACAGGACACTGCAGCTGCCTCCTCCAGAGCACCACCCAGCCCCTGCATCCCCAGGGAGCCCCATCCCATCTGCATTTTATCTCCCCTGTGCCTCCTCTGATGGCAGGAAACCCTCTGACTCACTCACTGCCCCCAAGCAACACACACAAAAGAACCCAGGTCTCACACTGTCAGGACTAGTCAAAGATCTTCCAGCCAAGCAGATGCTGCCCTCCCCTCCCTGCCAAGGGCTGGAGTGATGGGATTGAAGTGTTCTGCGGGAACATATCGATCCCATCAGAGCTCTCAAAAGAGCAGGAGGCTCTGCCTGCACTCCCAGCTCGCAGGCAGCAGCCAGGATTAGATGTCAACACGCTGCTGCTGTTTTAACATCTTCCTCCCCCACCCCCAGCCCCACTCAGCCTGATGGGGTTTCACTGCCCTGTTGTTCAGGAAAATTTGTGATTCCACTGCTAAAGCCATCTATATTCCACGCAAGAACGTCCTCTTCCCTTTCATTGCTGGAAATTGAAACGACAATAAATCACAAGCAGCAGCAGAGGCCGCCTGCATGTGGAATTATCCACGGCCCAAAGGTACCCCAAAGCACCGAGCCCAGTCAATTGGAATAACCAGCTCAGCAAGCCTGTGCCACCCAGCAAGATAATGATCCCTGTGGATGACAGGGACGAGGAGAAAACAGCTACAGAACAGTAGCCCAGGAAGGTCACAAGCCCCACAAACACACGGCCTTGCCAAAGACAACCCAAGGGCTTCCTCAGTGTTATTGCAGCCAGGGGTTCACGCTGTGCTCCACATTCCCTGCTAACATTCCAGATGCTGGGAGCCCCAGCCCTCCTGCTTGGCTGGGAGCAGGGGCCTTCCACAACATGCCATCCTCGGGCTCCCTGCACGTGCATCCCCTCTCAGGGGGATGTCAGAGGGAGAATCCTTTCAGTAAAGCACTCCAGCCATCAACACCCAGCCCTGCTGTCCCACAGAGCAGCTTCAGGAACCACAGAGGGTGTCCCACACCCTGGGACCAGATTCCCTCCCTCCACAGAGGGTGTCCCACACCCTGGGACCAGATTCCCTCCCTCCACAGAGGGTGTCCCACACCCTGGGACCAGATTCCCTCCCTCCACAGAGGGTATCCCACACCCTGGGACCAGATTCCCTCCCTCCACAGAGGGTGTCCCACACCCTGGGACCAGATTCCCTCCCCTCACTGACTTTGTGCAGCCCTGAAGGAGTCATGTTATTACTGCTTTTGGTTTCCCGTTTGCCACAGAGAAGTGATTCCTTACCTGCTGCTCTCCCTCTTTTCAGCTCTTCCAGTCCATCCACAGACTTGGGTCGGGGATTTTCCTCCAGCTTTGGCTCCTGGTGTCCCTCGTTGGTCTCCACCTCCAGAGTTAAGCCCTGTAAGGGAAGGCACAGACAGAGCCCCCTCAAATCCCAGCACTGCTGCAGCCCCTGCCAGAATAAATCAGCTGCTCTGGCAGCCTCCACATCCCACCCACAGCTCTTTCCAGGCACAAGGTCCTTGCTTGTTACACTCCCCAGTTACCTGGTGCCAACCACACCCCTGGCACGAGGATCTGCTCCACACTCCAGGCAAGGGCAGGAGCCCAGGAAGGGGAGCTCTGTCCTGGGTGGAACCCAAAATCTGCCAGTCCATTCCATGGGACAGCCAGTTTTCTTTTTGATGTCCCCCCCACCCAAGTCAGGGGCAGCAGATCCAGCCTAATTATGAGGTATGAAGAAGAATTAAGATTTCACTTACATCACTTCATTCACTGATGATGGTGATTTGAGATGAAACCAGCAGTAAAAGCAAGGGGAGGGCCTAAGATTTGGCTCCAGCCCAAAGAGTTTGGGTTTTGCAGAAGTATTTAAGGTGGGAGTATCAAGGTGTCCATGTCTACATCACCCTGAAGGGAAAAGGGCTCCAGGTCCACCTGTGGAAACATTACCTATTACATCCCTTTGGACTTCATCAGGCAGCAAATCCAGTCCTAGGCCGGATTCCTGGACATCTCCACTTCCACAGGGACCATCTCTGATCCACAGCTTCCCACCTCTGCCTCCAGCACACACAGCAACCCGTTTACCACGGGAGTAACTCACTGCAGAGCTGGGCTGGGGTCACACTGTGCTCCAGGAGACCTGCAAGGCTCAAAGACTAAGTTTGTTAAGACCGAGTTAAATAAATGATTTATAACCTTTTACCTAAAAACACACCAGGAGGGTGGGGAGGCCCTGGCACAGGTTGCCCAGAGAAGCTGTGGCTGCCCCTGGATCCCTGGAAGTGTCCAAGGCCAGGTTGGAGCAAGCTGGGATAGCGGGAGGTGTCCCTGCTCAGGGCAGGGGGTGGAATGAGATGATCCTTAATATCCCTTCCAACCCAAGCCATTCCATTCTCTGCAGTGCCAGCCACGATCCCTGCAGCTTCCCTCCCCACACAGAGTCACTCCACTCTGCTTCTCATTCCTAATGGCTCCAAAAGTAGCATTTTAAGTGATATAAATATGGATGTGATTAAGTGTTATCTCCAATTAAAGTATCAGCAGCTGAAGCTGCCTGGATGTTAAGTGAAAAAAAAAAATTAACAAGAGGAACAAGTGACTTGTATCACACAGGGATATCTCAGCTCCAATTAAGTGCAGGGTATTTTTTATACTGAGTAGCCTTTAATTAGCAAGACATTTTGCTTTAGTGCACGGTAACAAAAAGGTAGAATGTGAAAAAACAAACAAAACTAGAGTATTAAAAAAACAAACAAACAAAAAACCTATACAACAGGGAGCAGGAACTTCCCAGTCTCACAGTCCAAGTGGTTTCTTATCCCATAGCCAACAGGGACTAAAAATTTGTCCTAGTAGTGGGAAAAATCTGATAAATATTAGAAACACGACACCCATTTGCAAAGAACATATTTCTTTGATGGCAAGCAAAGCAAAGCTGATTGGATCCTTATCTGAGACACCCACAGACAGCACCTTATATTATTTAAATAAATTACACAGCTCAATGGCCTTTTCCACTGCTGAGGAAGGGAAAGGGACTGGGATCCAGGACTCCCAAAATCCCCCCATTGTTACCCCAAAACAATCTCCCCATTCAGGTGCTGCCAAGGCTGGAGGTTGAGCCTTGTCCACAGGGTTTGGCAACACATCTTGGACAGCCCTTGGGAAAAAGTTCAGAGCTGTTGTTTGGTTTGTTTAAAGGTGAGTTTACACTTTTTTTTTTTTTTTTTTCCATTTTGAAACAGATCAGTTGAAAGGCAGAGAACTGTTCCTGTCTGCAGCACCATCCCCTCTCCAAGGGAAAAACAGCTTTTCCCACCAGCAAACTCCAAACCACGGGGAACCGACGGCGATCGGCAACACCGGGGGGGGGCACGGGCACACTTGTGCCTTCAGTTAAAGATAATTTAACAAAATTTAAAGAGCAGTTTAACATTAATGAGCTGTAATAAATTCATCAGGAGCCAGAGGGAAGGTATTTTACTGCAAGAACTTTATTGCACTACGTTCAAGTGCTGATCCAGGTGTTGTGCCTACGGGACACGGTCGCAGTGACATCCCCCCCCGTTCTGGTGACAATCTGCACTTTTCACTGTTTTTCCCCTCAATTAAGGCTGCAGAGTCATAGCATGTGATAATTAGTACATTATTAATCAAGAGTAAAACTAGGGGGAAGAATGCAAAGTTATACATAGAGCACATAAAATCTGTTTTATTGTTTTTTGTTTCTTTTTCAGAAGGATGTGGGGTTTGGGTTTTAATCCAGCTCAACACCTTCTCCACCCCCCCCCAATCTGACTTCCATCATCTGTCAAATCAGCTTTAACTAAACACCAGTATTTCATTTTACTAAAAAAAAACATCACTTTTCACTTGCAGGAACAGTTAAGAACATCAGGCTTGTGGTTGGTATGGGGAAGGTAAAGGGCAGAATTAGGTAACTTCAGCACCGTCTCCCTTCCACCCGGACTCAGACACCACCAGACACCCACACCACAAACACTTTTTGCGTCTCCTTTACCTATGAAAGAGCTCAGAAACGTTCCACATGGTACAGGGAGGGAGGAGCTCAAGTACAACACCACAGCTGGAGGCAGGGACACACTGGATTTGGGGGAGCCCCGTGGATCCCCCCTGAGGGGCTTGACAAGTACCTGCGGTTCTTTTTCTTTTTTTTTGCTTAAATTTATAAACCTCTCCCAGGAAGAGGACTCTAAATAAAGTCTGTTACTTGTGGTTTTTGCACAGTTAAGCTGCAGACTAAAAGCAGGAGTCTGGAAGAGGGGGAAGTCCTGGGCAGGCAGTTGCTGAGGTATCAGGAAGAGATGGGTAGGAGGCCACACCTGCTGCAGGTACAGACCCAACACCAGCCTTTGGAGCATCCCAGGACACTAAACCTGTATCCAAAGCCTTCCATGGCTGGATATTATGGACAGAAGTCACTGCTGGGCCAGGGCACTGCAGTAACTTGTGTTTGGTGGAAGCAGCCTGGCCAAAAATTGCTCCTTACAGGCTCTAAAACTGACCTGGTGAATTCACTGGCAGCACCAACAGCCCCACAGAAAGGAGGTGGTGCCAGTCTACCCTCCAAAGAGCAGCGTGTTCCTGGTCTGCCAGGGGAGAGGCAATGTTGGTGTGGAACCAGAGACTCTCCCTCCAAAAGAACCTAATAAAAAAATAACAAGGCAGTAAGTGGTTAAACTGGACTGTACAGGAGGGCAGGCCTGGGAAATCCCCACCCCAGGCATTGACTCATCTTTACCTCACAGGGTACAAATGAGACCCTCCCCCAAATCCTGATTTCCTGTGCTCAGCCAAGGCAGACAGTCTGGACAGCAGCAAAAAGCCTCTTCGTCTTCCTCATGACAGATAAATTAATTTTAAGTCCTTGTCTGAACTGCCCCTCACTCACCCAGGACACTTTGGAACATCAGTCTTCTGCCAGGATAGATTTTCTGTCCAGCAACAGAAAGATAATTAACATTTCAGCCAAATTCTTTGGAAAAAATCAGACTGACACACACACACACACAGAGAAAATCACACACACACACCACACACACAATCTCCCACCACTCAGAAAAGGACTTTAGCAAATTCCCCAAAGGTATCAGGCAGTGAGATTTCTGTTAAAGCCCTCCAGGAGGTTTTTTTTTCCCACACCTGAACACGACACAGACATCACCCAATCTCTAGGATATGCCCAAACTGGGCTTAAGGCTGTCAGACTGTTCCCAGACAGCAACAAAGGCTCCTCCTCGTGTCTCTGCCAGGTCCCAGCAAGGTTAAAAAACAAAAGGCAACTCCATTTAAAAGAGTTTAAAAAGAGGAATTCATGTCTCAGGCCCTGACTGGGGGGTACTTCCCTCAAATCAAGAAAATAGTTTCTGCACAAGCCAATGCTCTGCTGGTTTTCCTTAGACATAAAGTTTACTTTATTTCTTTTCTTAAAAAGTTAAAAATACAGAAGGTTCAGAAAGTGATTTTCTCCTTGCAGGTGTTCAAACTGCAGCTTGAGGAGAAAACAATCCTTCACTGAAATGTTTCTCTTAATTGGGGGGGAGGGGGAAGGTTCTTTTATTATTATTTTTTAAAAATTATTTTTTTTTTTTCCAATCATCATCACCCTCAGGACAGAGGTTGAGGAGCACTGACTCCACTGCTAATCTGATGACGTAGTTTGATTCCAGATTCACATTTCCAGGTGCCAAGAGTCCAGAAAAGAGCCATGTGAACTTCTGCCTTCGTTTGAGACCAGGTTTTATTGAACACAGCAGTGACCGTTGGCATCCTTGAAGCGTAACCTCATCTTAGGTCGGTATTTCTCAAGGTAAAGCAGCTGTTTGGAATTGAAAGCTCCCCTCCTTTTCCTAAAACAAAGAGAATGAAGGCTCATATCAGTGGGAAAAGCACTGCTTCAGTCACCTGGTAATTCCTAAGGCAGATGAGGGCTCCTTTCAAAGCTTCTCTGTATCCGCAAAGCGGCGTTTGGGCTCGAATTTGTGTCCATCACCACTGTGAGGAAGGATAACCCAGCCCAGCACAAGCACTTTTATCACCTGCCTGCCAATCTTAAAATAAAAATCCAGCACATTCCAGCATGTTTTCTGGGAGTGGGAGAGTTTATTTCCATGGAAGAGCACCAAGGTCACCCTCTCCTGCAGGTGCCCCTTATTAGCTAAGTGAGACCCTGACATTCAGATATGAAGAGATAAGGGGTTCTGAGGAAAAAAAAAAAAGCTTCTGGGTATCAAAGGCAGCATATCCAGGAAAGAGACAAAAGGAATTTTAAAGAAGGAGAAATTCAGAAAAATCTGTTGACAGCAATACAAAGATAACTGGAGACCCTGGGAGGCCATAAAAGGATAAATTGCTTTTTTGGCGAAGCTCATTCAACCCAGATCTCACCTGCTGAGCTTCATTTCAAGGGCTGATGTTATCTCCAAACCAGAGCCCTGCAGCCTCAGCCTTGCCCAGTTCTATAACCCAGACATTTCTGGGTGGGTCACACTCACCCAGGACCTCCCTGGCAGCGCTGCAGTTCACCCACCTGCTGGCCCAACCCCACCAGCATTTTATTTCTCGTTTTTTTATTAATTAGAAGCAATTTTTTAATGTCCCAGCCTGGACACTTTTTTTCCCCCCTCCCAAAAATCAGAATCTTTGAGCCTTTGGTCAATGGCTTAATATATAAACCCAGATTTTGAAAGGAGAGGGAGAGAGTTCACCTGTTAATCCTCATCCTCAAAGGGAGGGAAGGGCCCCAGGCTCAGCATTCACAGCAAAGCTGTGTCCATTATACCATCATATATATATATTTTTAGTATATATTATACACTAAAAACCAAGCAAGCTCTGCTGAAGGCTCAGGCTGATCAAACACAGCAATGAAGTGAAAGATTTAACTTACTGCCTTATGAACTCAACTGCCTCCTCATACTTCATCCCACATTCAATGAGAGCAAGTGCAACCAGAACAGGAGCCCTGTAGGAGAAATCAATATTTAAGGAAGATCCGGAGAAACAAATATATTGAATCCTTCAAAACTCATCCAATTAATCTAAAAACCAAACAGCTCAAGTATTTTCTCTTTAAGCATTACCTACAGAAAGACATTTGCCTGCTGAGTACCTAATGTAAAATGTCTTTTTAGGGGACAAGCTCTGCTTCCAGCACACACTGAAAGGAAATAAAAGTCAATAGCAGCTCTGTAGTGTTTGGGGTGTGAAACCATAATTCTCCTTTTTTATGCTTTCTTATTTCACCATAACCTCATTTTCTACTCTGTAATACCTCCTGCATGCATTTGACACTGAAGATTTGGCTGCATGGGAGACAGATCTGTGAAGCACTGAACAGGTGACTTTACAGAGAGAGAGATATTTATTTTTTTAAATGCATCCTGTAAAGGATCTGAGCGTTTCAGGGGCAGCAGAACAGAACTTTTTACCTTGGAATCCACATTTTGGAAGTCAAGTGTGAAGAACAAGCAGAAATCCCAAGTACACACACTGACTTTTCTCCTGGATTGATGTTCACCCCACTAAACACACAGTGCAAGAGGCACCTCTAGGAGTGGAGCAGGGGAGGATTAAACAGGTGCCAGCAAATGGGACAACTTGTACTAAACAACAACATAATTCAGGAGAAACAACTCCCACTGTCACCCTGCACCTGCATAAACACAATTATTCACTTTTCCAAAGGAAACCAGCTGAAACTTCAAAGGTCACTTTTGTTTTAACAAAACAAAAAAACCCTTTCCTGCAGCTTGAGCTCAATTCCTCCCTACAGGTAGAGGGTTTTTGCTGGGTCAACCCCAAAATTTGGGCAGCTCCTGCCTTCCCCTCTGCCTGAAGTGGCCTGAGAACAGCAGGAAAAGGTCCCTCTAGAAGGACCAGCTGAACTCTGGTTGTGTTTGTGCCACACAGAGCAGATGAGAAGCTCCTGGTCCCCTCTGCCCTGCTCTTATGCAAGAACAGGAGAGCTGAGAAAAAATAAATCACTTGAGTTGCACGTGGCCTCCCACCTTCCTGGAGATGTTCCTCGGATAAAAATAGAGCAGAAATGGATAAACAGACCTTAATTGCCTTGGGGTTTTGGCTCTTGTGTCCTCAAATATTGCCTGTTTCTCCCTCCAGCTCTGCATTTCACCCCCCCTCCTCCTTCTCTGGAGGTGGAAATTTAAGAACTTGCTGCACTCCAACCCTGGGCCTGCTTGACTTCTTTAATCTTTCTCGCCCACTCATTGATATCCTTAAATATTAACACTCCCATGGCTATTCCAAGAACACAAACAATTAAGTTCCATTTCCTCCTAGCCCATAGGATAAACATAACATCCAGGGATTCCACTGGGGAATATGGATGTGACATCCAGCTCTCCTGAGCCTTTTTCCCCCGACCCCTTTTATCTTGAAAGGTTCTTGAAGGTTCTTCCCAAAGTAGGAAGTTGTATTTGCAGTGGTGAGGAGAGGAACATCTGCAAGTGAGCAAGAAATACAAGGCTGACTTCTTGAAACTGAAGCCACTTGAGAGTCAGAAAGTAATTAAAGTAGTTCTTCCCAATGCCTTTTTTCATTGCCACATGCTTGATAGTTTACCAGTTGAAAACAGAAGGAAATTAAAAAAGAAAACTTGAAAATTGTACTGTGTCAGAAAGAACAAGAGCTTTTGCTATTTTAGCAGAGAGACACAGAGTTTTAAATTAATGTCTCTACCTCCTTGTGTCACTCATGACTGACAGAACTGTTCTGAACAACCTCTCCAAGGCTCTTCCTCTCACCCTTGATCAGAGTTAGGAAATCACTGAGGATTTTTTTAAGTCTCTCTCTTTGCTCCAGCCACACAAACGTGATGCTGTCGGTTGAAATACTTAGGAGGAAACAGGAAAACTGGGATTTACTGAACACCTGCCATGACCTACCACCTCCCAAATAAATGAACTTCAGACTACAAACCCCAGAGAGCAGAATACTGACCTTCCCAACCCTGCCACACAGTGCACAGCCACGCAGCATCCAGGCTCCTCCCGGAATTTGGCTTTCAAAAGGTTTAGCCAGTCGTCAACTATCTGACCTGGGGGTGGTGCTCCATCGTCAAAGGGCCAGTCCTTTGAAGGGAAAGAATTCCATCAGCTCCAGGGATTGAAGTGCACAAGCACTGCTAGGAAATGCATAACACACACACACAGAGAGCTCTACGGGTGTTTTTCTGGCTGCACACAAGTTCACGAGTCGATACCATAACGCAACATTAAATGTTTAACAACCATTTAATTGCACTTTTCAATAAAGCCCTTCACTGGCTCCTCTGCAGTTACAGAGTTTTTAGAAAAACAGCTGCCTTTGCAATCCCATTTTATTAAAAATATGTGAAAATCAATAGGCATTTCAAGTGAACACGTGAAAGATGAGGACTCTGTAGACTTTCTGCTGTGCTTGGGCCGACCTTTTAAAACACCGTTTGCAGCTCGGGCTCTGTGGAGGAGAAACTGTTCCTAACAATTCATCTCCAGCTGCCATAAGTCCAATCAGCAGTTTAACAATTACCTGGGTGTTTTCAAGTGGAAAAAAACCCCCCACATTCATAAGAATAAATCAGACAGTCACACCTAAGCAGCATTTCCATGTCTGCTCTTCAAGGGGGAGCCAGCATGGAACTTTCTAGGCCACATTTAATGTCATCACTATGGCTGTAATTAAAAGGACACGGCAGGAACTTCCCATTTTCCTGAGGCCACAAAGCCCTCCTGGAAGTTGTGCCTCCACTTGGAGCCCAAGCCCAGCATCCCATGCTTTGTAACATCCTGGGACATGGGGAGTGCTGGAGGAGGAGAACTCCTGGATGTCAGGGGAAAATAATATTTAGGAGTCATTTAGCACTTTTCTTTAGATGATTGTGATGTTATTTTACCAGAGGAACTCACAGCCAGAGTCCCACATTATTCAACAACCTCTCCAAATGGAAGGAAATTGCTCTGAAAGGAGCCCTCTTCCCTCATCAGCCAAAGCCAAGCCTTTCATGTGGTGCCTTGAGAACAAGTTATGATGGAAATAATATTTTTTCTGAAGTCCAAAAGCACCACGTTGGAACACCGAACAAGTACAACTAAAGGTAAAAAAACCACCAGACTTTTTCATTTTGAAATGCACTTATTGCTACTCCAACACTTCCTGAATAGCAAACACAGCTCAGCACAGCCCAAGAGCACCTCAGAAATGGGCTGGCACTTAAAGCTGAAAGGTGGAAATAAAACCAAAAAGCTTTAAACCACTGGAATAACTTTATATGTGGTTAATTCAGAAAGATACACCGAGTCAGAAGAGTGCAGAGAAATCCTTTTTTAAAGTACCTGGAAAATCAAAAATATCTGGGACAGCACAGCAAAATAAAAGGCTACAGAAATAAGATCACGAAGTAAAACTTGTTCTTTCCAATAAAAGGCTTTTATGAGATTTTCCACTCAATCACACAGTGCTGGCTGGATTATTTTAGGACTGTGTCACCCACTGTCCCAGGAAGAGAGGCACAGGCTGCCAAGAGAGGAGGCAGGATGATGCTTCTTGCTGAAACTGCCTTGCAGAGAACAGGATTCCCATGTCAGTTCAGTGTTTAAATTTAATTTAAATTAAATCCTTTCCTTCACACCAAATACAGGAGTTTAATACATGGCTTTAGCTCACATGTTAACCTTCATATCCACACAGCTCCTGGGCTGGCCTGAATTAATCCCCACTGCCATTTCCCCACAGAGCATCACCTCTCAGGAATGGCACATTAAAGCAGCACTGATAAAACACTGCCTGGAATGAGCCACGAGAATAATTCTGGGACTAGAGGAGTCATTGCAGTGAAATTTGCAGGTTTGGGGTTTTTTTTTACCCCCCTGATTATGAGTTCTGCCAGCAGAATTCCTGTCAGACTATGGGATAGAAAACCAATTGCTAAGCTCCACACAAAAACAGTCATTAATAACCAGGATGAGATGGCACAAAGAGAAAATGCAGCTCTTCTGTGCCACCCTGCAGCAGTGGGGAGGAGGAGAGGCAGGAAAGGGTTTTTACTCTTATTTCCCTTTCTCTGGAGCAGCCCTTGCTCAGCACAACAGCTCTGGGTCTGTCCTGGCTGTGGGGTTGGCAGCACAGGAGCAGTGACAGGACTTTGAGGTGACCCCTCAAAAACCACTTCCAGGAAAACCCTTCCAGTTTTCCTCATGTAACGTTTCTGTTACGAGACCCGACACACCAACACAACCAAGAGCTGCACAACCCATCCCCACCTCCTGCCTTTAATCTCTGTTGATAAACACGTGCCTGCAGTAGTACTACTTCAACCAGGGAACATCTCATCCCCTCCTTTCTCACTGTGCCATCTGCCAAAGAGCTCTGGAGCTGCCACATTCTTCCCATCTTGCAGGGTATGATCCAGGCTTGCTGAACTGCTCCCATTTGCAGGGAGTTTCACTAAGCTTTGGACCTCAGCAGCGTTAAAACAGACACTAATCTCTCCCAGGCTGTGTTTTTAATCCTAATGTGATTTTTGCAAGCAAAGATTGGCTTTAAACAGCGAGGTGTTGTTTTGTCAGCCAGAGGTAATTCAATCCCGGGTCTGAACGGCAAAAGGACCCTGCTCTGAAAAAGCAGGAATTGGTGGGGAGGAGGAAAAGCTCTGTGGGAGGTGGCTGTGTCAGGGAGTCGTTAAGCTTATCTCAAATAACCAAACACTGCAGCAATACAGTAAATTACCAAGACAACCTCCTGACTGGGCCGGTCAGCATCAGCCACGGCATTAGCAGGAACCTGCCCTGTCACCTCCTGCTTTCTGTCACCCTTAGCAGATGCCTGGTGGATTTATCTCTCTCCTGGAGCAGTGGAACACTAAGCACTGGGATCCTTTGGCTTTGTTAGGGCTCAGACGTGTTGAGGCACGAGATTCTCCATGTGCTGCTCCAAGTGAAAGGCTCCATGACAGAGCAGGGCTGGAGGAAACACCATTTCCAGTTTTTTTTAGCAAAGCTTCCTCAAAAAAACTGCTTTCAGTTCAAGCCCAGGCAGCACCGAGGTTTTAAGATTTCTTGAGAACCAAAATCCCCCAACGGTTTGGGAAGCTCAGGCTCCAGGGCACAGAGCTGTGGTTCCTGCAGCTGTCCCAGGGCATGGAGAAGGTGGGAATTCCCTGCCCAGCTGCCCAGGGCAGGGCTGGGCCCCTGCAAGGCTGCCCTGCAGCTTCTGGGACGATCTCAGCTCTCCCCTCTGGCACAGGAACGCTCTCCTAAGCCCCAGATTAAATCAGGGTTTGGAGGGATTCTCCACCACAAGTTTAATCCTTCCAGCCTCTGGCAACCTGAGGAGTGTCACAGCTGGAGGTTTCAGAGCAGTGAAAACACTGTGATGTCCAAGTCCAAGCCAGCTTGGAGGGAGCAAAAATGCTATTCCAGAGCTCAGCCCTGCAGTGCCTGATTTTTCCAACAACACTGAGGCCCACGTGGCTGCCTGGAACTGGAATAAATGCTGAGGAGGGCTGGGAGCCAAGAAACCTGACTGACCTGGACAGGGAGTTTTCACAGATATGCCAGGGTATAAGTTTTTCTGCTAATGGAAAACTGCAGTTTTCCTCTGTCAGAGCCATAAAAAGCAAGAGGAGATGGAAAGCTGACTACCTGCAACACGGAGATGCAATTTCTGCCCTCCCAACAGACTATTACTCACTCTGGTAAAACAAACTGATTGTATCAGACACACTCTAATAATTGAGAAGTATTGCCTGGAAAAATAGAGCCTGCAAGCTCAGAGTGAGCACACACCTCTTAAAAAAACCTCCCCTGAAACACTGAGCAACACCAGCCCACAGTCAGACAGCATTGCACAATGTCAGCTGTGAGTAAGCAGGGAAGGAATTCCACCTGCTCAGCTGGGAAGCCACCAGCAGCCTGGCTCCCTTCAGAGGTGGGGAGGGTACATTTAGATGGGATATTGGGAAGGAATTCCTCCCTGTTGAGGGTGGGGAGGCCCTGGCATAGGTTGTCCAGAGAGGCTGTGGCTGCTCCATCCATGGGAGTGTCCAAGGCCAGGCTGGAGCAACCTGGGATAGTGGGAGGTGTCCCTGCCCATGGCAGGGGGGGTGGAATTAAATGATATTTAAGGTCCCTCCCAACTCAATCCCTTCCATGATTCTCTGGCTCTCTCCAGCCAGTCCACAGAGTTCTGTATCAAGGTGTCAGCTACAGGCTCAAAAAGTGGCACAGGGAGTCCTGAGAAAACCAACAGCAGAGCCAAAAGCTGCTGTATCCAGATAAGGACCAAACCAAACTGCATCAACCACAAGGCTGGACACTGGATTAGTATCACACCATTCACTAAAAGGCAAACCAAAGTATCTCAACAAACCCAGAAAGAGACATTTCTACCCCAGCTAAAGACAACAGTGATGAACCAGCAAACACCTTTCACAAAATGCAGTGAGTTTCTCCAAACCACCTTGAACCGATGCTGTGCATCACGTTACTTTGGGCCAAGCTGAAACAGCCACAAGCATGAAGGAGGTTCCCCACCACTTCTAGACATGTAAATGTGCATTTTTTTTTTCAGACAGTTTTAAAGGCAACTCACTAGAACTCGGACTCCTTCCTTTTCAATAGGAGCTTGATCATAAGTGGCATCACAGACCCGCACCAAGGTTGTCACTCCGTACTTCTTCAGCTCCTTGAAGAGAAAAGGAAACATGTGAGAGCATGGACAGGGGCATGGAATAAAAATCTTCCTCCTCAGCTACAAACCAGAACATTTTACACACAGTCCTCCCCAGGAAAGGGGGAAAGGGACAGGTTACAAGTGACAGGAAAAACGAGAAACGGCCTCTGAGCTCTTCCTCTCTGGGGAAATGCCAAGGTGGGGAAAAAAAACTGCATGTGTAAGAGCAAAGTTAAAATAGCTGCTCATATTCTCCAGGCAGCTTCTTCTTCTCTTTAAATAGAAGTCAGGGACTGTTTGCTTCAGCCAGTGTTGACATTTGGAGGCAGGGAGGAACAGAACACACACCCCACCATATTCCAGCTTCCTGGTAATGCACTATAAGTAGCATGTCGTGCCAGATAAATAATCAGATCAAACAAAAGCTGTTCCAGTTCACTTTGAAGGTTCACAAAACGAGCAGAATTTCCCCTCGTGTTTGGATTGAATCACTGTTACATCTTATAATTAGTAATAATATCTATTCCAGAGTCAAGACCCCTGAAAAAGGAAGACAAGCCACAATAATGGGAGGGGGGGGAAATAAAGGCAAAAAAAAAAAGTGGCTTTTAGAGAAAATTAACCACTGATATCTGAGCAGATCCACGGTGAAGAGCACGCTGTGAGTGATGGAAGTCTGTCAGACATCAGCAAGAGATGACAGGATCACTCTGGAATGAAAAAAAAACCCACACAGCAGACAGAAGTCCTCTTGATGTAGGACAGAAGGGCACAAAGATCCAGCAGGTTTGGAGCAAAGCAGAATGTGAAATCCACTGTGCTACTACTTCTCAGATGATGCCATCTGCTACTTGCTCAGGAAAATGAATCCTGCCATATTTAAGATCCCAATGTGACAGTAACAGTGTGACCCAGCACCCATTGTGCCTGACTCTTCCACAGCTCAGCCCAGGCTGAAGCCAAATTCAGGGGTAAATTATAGCCCCTGAAATCCCTGACAGTTCTGGGACGGGCAGGGCAGTTTGACAACACACCCTGAGAGCTGAGACATCAGTTTAAGAATTGCAGGTCACGGGAGAAGAAAGCTCAGAGAGCAGTTACAGTTCTGTGAGCAGGTGAGCAAGAGGTCCATGTGTCAGCACTGCATTATTTAATGAAAAATGACATTTAGAACTGCAGAACATGACAAGAACAGAATCACAGACTGGTTTGGGTTGGGAGGGACCTTAAAGCTCATCCAGTCCCACCCCCTGCCATGGGCAGGGACACCTTCCACCAGCCCAGGTTGCTCCAACCTGGCTTTGGACACTTGCAGGGATGGGGCAGCCACAGCTTCTCTGGGCAACCTGTGCCATCCCCCAGAGGAATGAATTTCCTGTGTATTTAACCTGAACTTCCCCTCTTTCAGTTTGAACCCATTCTCCTTGTCCAAGGAGTAACACCCTTGATGACAAGGAGGGAGGGGGGGGGGGTGTTTGTATTCCAAAATGGAAGCTCAGCCTCTTGCAATTAAAGAAGTGAAGGAGTTCAGAGAAAAAAAAATCATCAATGGATTCTCTTCTTGTACTGTCAGGAGAATGTGAATATATTAAAGATAAAAACACCTTAAGTTTTGAGGCAAAACCTTGAGCAGGAGGTGTGAGGAATGACAGTTCTGCACCTGCAGGGGAATTATGAGCACATGAGGAAAGAAGGACACTTATTTGTGACTCCTTACCTCGATGAACCTGCTGAGGGTTGCATTGGTTGGGTTGTGAGTGATCAGGAAACGCATGTTCTCGTAAGTAATTTCCACGGGGGCTGGACGGTTCATAATGGCAAAATAAAATGTGTGAGGGGCCAAAAAAAAAAAGAAATAAAATAAAAAAAAAAAAAAATCAATAACTTTGGAAAGGTTTCACAGCAGAAAACATCAAAAAGACCACTAATACGCCTGGGATTGATCAGAGCTTGCTTTGAGGTGTTTGTTCCTTAGGGATGTCACTTCCAGAAAAGCAGGGTTGCTTCAGAATCCACTTGATCCAAGTTCGGCCTCAGCTGCTGCAGGGTGGTTTCCTCCAGACTCCACAAATTCCGACTACATGCAGGACTGGGCAGCCTGTTCTACATTTAGGCACTGGTGAGGCAAAAAGGTAAGAAGGGCAGGTTTTCTCTCCACTTGGTTTTCCTGACGCTCAGCTGTGCCAGAGTCACTGACAGGGATGCGCTTCCAAGGGGCTCAGGATATCCCATATATTTGAGTGTGGCCGCTGTGTCCGGGGTCTCCGAGGCAAAGGAATTATTATGGCACGTGGGTGGGACCCCCCCTGCCCTTGAGCTCACTTGTGAGCCAGGAGGCTGTGCTGGGCCTGGCAGAATTCTGCCCTCGCGCTCAGAATCGCCATAAATGTGGGACGTCTCCTCCGACGGGACACCTGGAGACAGGGAAAACAGCAGGGAAAAGAGGAGTTGGGAGCTTCAGTTCCCAGCAGCGACAACCACCGACCCAACCACTGAAAAACCAGGAAGAGCATGTGGGAAAACAAACAAGAGCAACTCAACCTTCCCCAGGCTCCTGAGAGCCCCAATATTCGGGATATGGGAAGCCTTCCCACGTCCCCTCCTTTGTGCACACGCCTGGCTTCAGCCCAAATATGCACCAAAAAGTGCTGGCGGGGCTTTATTTTCTGAACCTAAATCAGCAGGGCGAGCAGAAATAAGGGTATAATCAGTAAGATATTAAGGGTATAATCAATTTTTCACGTGTTCAAGCTTCCTCTAGCGGATAAATTTCACCAACACTCCCGAAACCCCAACACGGGTAAGGAAACATCCTGTGGAAATCAGTCACAAAAACGACCCCACAGCCACTTAGGCAGTAATAATTTTTAGTTATTTCCAATTATTTTAGTTATAACTATCATAACTTTGAGTTATTCTCAGTCTTATCTCTGTTTACAGAGCAGGGCATTAAGGGACACAACAGCTTCCAGCCCAACACACGGGATTTGAAATACAGATGTTTCAGCCGTGGCAATAAAAGATGGAACAGAGTCATTTTAACCATGGAATTTAGGGGGATGAAAATGGGAGTTATCCCAGAGTAGCTCAACTCATTTCAGGCTGAAATACTAAATAAGTAACGTGGCCTTTTCACCGCATTTAAAAATAAGGAAGCCAAAGAATCACTGCTGACTCTTCTTTTTTAAGGAAAGGTTTAAATCAGTTGAATAAAACCCCAAACTCGCAGCCAGAAGTCACAAACCTTCAACTTGAGTGGAAAGGTCAACGTGGCACATTCAAGTGGGGACAATTAGGGAAAAACACACACGTGGAGTTCACACCCCAAACTTCTGGAGTGCTCAAGGTTTTAATGACAGGCAAATTAAGCGCCACGAAATTACCTTTCTCACTGACATGAAGTCAAAAATCACCCAAAGAACAGCAATTATTTCCTTAAAGTACAGCTTTCAGTGCCAAAAAATATATTAATTAGGTTGCCAGAGGCAAGAACAAAGATGTTTTCAATCACCTCCCCCGACCTTAAGGCAGCTCTTGCTCTGAGTGACTGAAATACAAATTTCAAAAATGAATCCTGGAATATTTTATCAGTGTAATGCCCACAGGATTAAGTCTCACCCCAGATGGAAGAGTCCCATCTAAACACATCAGACTCAAGTCCTCACACTTGCCAGTCCTTGCACATTTGTCACAAGTCTCTCATTGACATCCCAGAATCTCAGAGGGTTTGTTGGGATGGATTTCGGGTCTGCTGGAGCCGTGGTGGACCAAGAACAGCCACAGCATCCACTTGTGTCCAAAACCTGAGGCAGGAAAGTCTTTTTCCAGGCAAATATTGCCCTGTTTTCCCTCCATTTGAACATCCACTCCCAGCCATGCCCAGATCTGCAGACTTAGGTGACAGAACAGCTTCAAAACGAATTTCTGAGGACCTAAAAAGGTCATTTAAATAAGAACTGTGGTCAACATGTTGGCACAGGAGATCAAAACATGGATGCAGAGGCTTCCAGCATTCCCAAGTACACTGTGCTGAGGGGAGGAGTCATATTTAATTTTAAGAGGGAATTTCAACCCAGTTGTTTTAAAAGCCTGTTGAGCAAACAATTTACCAAGTCATTAAGAAAGGACACATGGAGATGACATGATCCACAGGTGAAGTGTGGAATTCACCCTTTCCAGTTCTGCCCCTGGATCTGCAGCTGCCTGTGGTGACCTTGGCCAAGCTCCTCTGCAGAGCAGGGATGACACCATCCTACCTTCCCCAAAGGAATATCCCTGAAGCATTTAATTAGCTAATAGCTGAGGAGTGATTAAAAATGTAAAGCACAGTATTTAAGGCTGAAAAAATTACTTCCAGAAGGGTAAGAAGTTTATGTAGCACATAACTCTTAATTTTACAGGTTTGGTTACTGACATAGATCCCTTCCTTCCTGCCATGATTTCCAACTGCTAAGGTTTAAAAAGAAAAAAACAGGCTCCTAATTAATTAAATTAAAACCAGGGAAAACCCCCATTGTCTACAGCTTCTGATCTCCCCAAGTAAATACTTTAAAAATTTCTCCCTCCCTGTGTTATCAAGGAAATCTGCACTTCACAACCCCAAGAGTGACAATAAACTGAAACCAGGCCCGTGGACAGCAGAAAAGAAGGAATAATTTTTTCGGCCAATTAACCTCCAACTTTTTTATACTTAGAAAGTGAGATAGGACATGGAGAGCAACCAAAAAATTACAACATGTTTTATGTGGCTGGCCTGGAAAGGGAGGGGAAATATCCCAACACTCCACAGCAACGGCTCCATGAGGAGCCAGGGGAGGAGGGAAAGCAGAGACAGCCAAGCCATAAACATCCATGGAGCTGAAAAGAACTAGATATGCCTGGGAGTCAGCTCCTGATGGTGCTGGTTATCAGGGAACAGTCATCAACCAAGATCCTTATCTGTACCACCAGGTGGGGGGAGCTGGGACAGCCTGTGCACCCACTGATGGATTAATTGCGGGGATTAATTGGAGTCATAAGTGAACACACGCAGAGCACTGAGCTCCCCTCACACCACACAGCCAGACAGAGCCAGTGTGAGGAGAATGTCCTCCAAAATCCCATGCATGTGCAGGAAGATGCTGAAGGCATAGGAAGGGGCAGTCCTATTAACCAGCATAAATTAATTAAAGAGAGAGCAGTGACACGAGTCCCTGACTCGACAGAAGCTCCACTTGAGATTGCTCTGAGCAAAAAGCCGACACCTCCTCATCTCCAGTGGCTGCTCTGAACTGACTCCTAAATTAGAGACTCCACTGCTGCTCTGTGCTGAGCCTGCAAGAGCCCAGGGGCTAATGGAAAACAGGGAATGACATGGTGAGGAGTTCCCAGTCCCACCACCTCCTCCAAAACACGGCACTGAAACTCTGCCTGGGCTGCAGGGAGAGGGAAACAGCTCGGAACAGCTGCAGCTCCCAGGGATTGCAAAACACGGAGAGCCCTGCAAAGGTCACTGGGATCCCCTTTCAAAATACCCCAGTGCACAGGATGCACAGCACAGCCTGCTAATTTGTCACTCAGAGCTGCAGGAATACTTTGGTGTTTCCAAGGCTAGGGTTTTCAAACCACCTCAAATAATTCTGTGCTGCGAGTGGGATCCCACATTCAACGTTAAAGTTGCTGCATTTTCCTCCTCTCCCCCTTCTGTAAAAGCTCATTCTTGTGTCTTGCATTTACACATGTGCAGTCAGCAGCTGGATCCCATAAAAACCGCCATCCTGACACCACTGCAGCCCAGCCAGGTTTTTCCTGACCCTCTGCCCACATCAGGTTCCACTGCCCCACTGTTGACCCCCACTCCATCCCTACACAGCCAAAATGTCCCATTTCACCCAGAGCACGAGGTGCTTCTCAAGTCAAAGAACTCGGAGACCTCCAAAACGAGCCCTTAAACCAGAGGAAACACACACATCAGAAAGCAGCAAGAGAACCACCTCTTCTAAAACATCCTCTGCCAGCACACAGAGAAAGGAACCTCTGGAACGATCATTCTTGGATGAGATCCTTGGACGCTCTCTGAAGGAACCCTGCTCGGAGTGACACGTGCCTGGAGAGGGGTGAGGTCAAACATTTCACTGTTCCACCCTGTTCCACCCCCGGAGCTGCCTCCCAGCTGCCTCCCAGCTCCCTCCCAGCTCCCTCCCTGCCTGCTGACAAGCTCTGGGGTGACTCACTCGTTTCCTTTCGCACTAACCCAGGCGCTCAGTGAAACCCACGGCAGCAGATTCGGATCTGCCCGAGCAGGAACAAAAAAAAACCAAAACACCATCCAGACTCCAGAACTCTCAAGGTGACGCATCAGGAAAGGGTGAGGATTGTCAAAGGCAGCGTGTGAGGGGCTGGGGGTGAGAGCAGCCCTGCAGCAAAGCCCAGGGTTGAGGGAATGCAGGCAAAGTCCATCCAGAGCTGCCATCCCTAAATGTGGGTGAGGTCAGAGCTCTGTATCCATATCTGTATCACCCTGGAGACAGTGGGAAGGGACTGGACACTGCCTTAGACCTTCCAGAAAGGACTGACAGCCTTTATGTTTTATGCCCCACAGCTTCTCCTTCCTGTGAAACAGAACCTGCTTTGTCCCTAAAACGCTGTTCTGACACAGGTGGGTTTTTTTTAACACCTTCCCCCACCCACCACTTCAGTTTTTAAAAATCCTTCAGAGGGCATAATTGAATGTAATTTGCATACCATGCCCAAAGAGTTTTAAAGTTACTAAAAGTGTTTGAAGTCAAAGTTACTCAAATTGTTTGAAGTCAAAACCAAAAGGCCCTGCTACGAAAAAAGGAATTTAAGCTACTGTCCTGTTCAAAAGTCACAGAATTATATTTAAGTAAAATCAAAAATTACTTCAGACAACGCTTGGTGAATATGTGACACTAATAACTCATTCCTAAAAATGGGAATGCTGGGTTGTCTAAGGTGGATCAACTGCTGGTCTTTGAAAACATGGTCCTGCCTAATCAGCAACAACTAAATATTCTCACACTTTCAGATGAAATATCAAAAACACCCCTGAAACTCCATTAACAAGTCAAGCAGGACTTAAAAGCAATTTCAAATCACACAGAAAGACAGAAGCTGCAGAGTTGAATTACTTGCACCTTACTCATCTCACTTATTTGAATGTGCCATCAACCTCCCCTGGAAAAATGCTGTGGTGGGGAGAGCTGGCTCCTCTTCCCTGCTCCCGAGGCAGTTAAAGGCAGGCTGACAACTGAGACTGGAGCTGACTGATAGATTTCACTGCATGTCCACAAAGTCCCGATTGTTTGAGCCCACGGTCCATTCTCTGGGGCAGAGCTCGGCTTTCAGCGCGAGAGAACTCTGCTTTTTAGCGCAGAGCACAGAGGAACAGGGGGAGCAAAAAGGTGCCCCTGACACTGCCCTGAGTGCAAACAGAAACCCTGAGCCCAGAGTGTCACAGATGAGAAAGGGTCAAGGGGTTTAAGACTCATTTATCCCCTCTCAATCAGCAAAATGAGCTGTGAGATGGCACCAAAATAAAGAGCCAGTGCGAAGGTTTTATAGTCCCGTGATTCACATCGGCTCCCAGGGCTGGCACCTCTGCAGCTCACCTGCCCCAAAAGCAGCAACTCCAGCCCAAACCCTCAAGCCATCAGGGCTATTTTCCAATGTTTACACAGAGCTGTTTTAATCCTCCAGCTGTCCAGCTAATCCAAAGACACCAAACAACACCGAGCTCCTCTCTGCTGGTGCAGGAACAGCACGTCACTGACAACGCGTCCTCCCCTCCAGAAATGTTGTCAAAATACACAACCTAACATACACCATTTAGAACCACAGGGTCCCAGAACGGTTTGGGATGGAAGAGACCCTTAAAGCTCACCCAGTTCCATCCCCTGCCACGGGCAGGGACACCTCCCACTATCCCAGCTTGCTCCAACCTGGCCTTGGACACTTCCAGGGATGGGGCAGCCACAGCTTCTCTGGGCAACCTGTGCCAGGGCCTCCCCACCCTCCCAGGGAGGAATTCCTTCCCCATATCCCATCTATCCCTGCCCTCTGGCAGTGAGAAGCCATTCCCTGTGTCCTGTCCCTCCATGCTTTTGTAAAAAGTCCCTTGTTGGCCCTACACCACCTCAAGGCCTCCCTTTCCAGCTGTGGATCACCCTCCTAAAAGCGAGCAGCCTTTCCACGAGCCATGAATCACCTTCCTCTCCCTCCCAGGCCTCACCACAGGTGACTGACATGGCATTCCAGGGGGGCAAAGTCCAGGCAGGAGCGAGGGAAGCCCTGGGAGCACAGCTCAGCTTTCCCAGGAGAACATTCTGTGTGGAAGAGAGGGGTGGAAACCTGCAGGGAATTAAACCTGAAGCGAATCCCTGAAGCTGATGAGAGATGTGCATAAAATCATCCCAGCTAGACCCTGTGTGAGACCCCCATTCCTGGCTGTGCATCCCCACTCCTACCTTAACTCCGACTGATCTTTCCTCTCCAGCAGCTGAGTTGATTAAATCCAAGTATTTCTACACGTTGAGTCATAAGGAGATAAGAGTTTTCTGGCTGCTGCTAGTGGTGGGTTTCTCTTTTTTTCTCTCCTTTAAGTACTAACTGCAGTTCTGAGTCAGACCCTGCCTGGTTCGTTCGGGGAGTTTCGAGGCGAGTTTCCATTTATACGGGAGCCTTTAAAAGCCAACTTTGTGCCTTCCTCCTCCTCCTCGCCCCGAAACCAGCGAGCTCAGGCTGCCCCGAGAGAGAACACAGGTCGTGACTAATCACACCCAGGAACCACCACCAGCGAGGCCACTTCCACCCCCCACCCCTGCCCCAAACCCCTCCCAGCCCCACAGCCTCACCTGAGCTCCAAATCCCAAAGCTCAGCTCTCAGTGTCAGGGCTCCTCGCCCACCAAAGCTGACATTCCCAATAAATCCACCCCTCCCTGACTCAGCCCTTCCTGCAGGTCACCCTCAGCTACACCAGGACTTTCTCCAGGCGCTGCCTGTGCCAGAATTCATCGGCTCCCCCGCTCTTCCAGCCCCAAATCCCACAGGGCAGCCCTTTATCCTGACGAACCGGCCCGGGTGTTGCAGCCCTGCCCCCACTCAAACCCCAGGAAAACCACCACATCCTGGACACCCTTCCTTTCCCGCCCCACACGGGCCCCTCCAGCCTGAGAAATATCCCCCCCCATACACTAATTTTTCCCAGCTCTTCCCCCTCTGTTTTCTCACCACAGAACAAAATCCTCCTCCTTTTACAGACGGTCTCCAGCTTTGACACAAGGCAGGATCCCCTTCCCTCCGTCCCCCCCTCCCCCCAAAATATAAAAAACTCTTCCCCCATCCGCACAAAACACCCCCTTCCCTCAAACACACCCCTGCAATCCCCCACCTTCACCCACACCGTCTCCTCGTCCTTCCTTGCAGTCTCCTTGTCCTCCCACCGCTCCAATCCCACAGGAAATGCCCTCCCCTCCGGAACACCCCCCCAAAAAACACCGGCGAGGGGGAACTAAACCGTCCCCTTGGGGTTCTCTCGTCCCAGCTGAGGGGGGACCCACACAAACCCCACAGGGGAGTCGGGACCCCCCCCAAACCAGCCCTGCAGGTAGAAGGGACACCCCAACCCTGCAGGTTAAGGGCTGCTGTCCCAAGCCAGCCTTGGGGGGGTCCCCACAGCCACGGGGGACCCCCAAACCAGCCCCGAATCAGAGGAAGGACCCCCACAGACAACGAGAAGCCCCCAAAGCTCCTCCTCACACGCAGGGAGCCCCCCGGGGCCCGGGAACATCCACCAAACGAGCCCCACAGGCCGGGAATTTCCCCCAGGGCTGGGAGGACTCCCCAAACCAGCTCCTGGGCCCAAACAGGGCCTCGTGGACCCCCAAGACCTCCCAAACCAGAGGGAGCCTCGTGGGCCCCCAAGACCCCCTAAAACAGCTCTTCAACCCAAAAAAAGAACCTTCTGAACCCCCCCAAAGCCCCTCAGCCCAGAGAGAGCCTCGCGGGCCCCCAACACCCCCAAAATCAGCCAGCCAGAACCTCGTGCAGCCCCAAAACCCACCCAAAACAACCCTTCAGCCCAGAGAGAACTCAGTGGACGCCCCAAACCCACCCAAAGAAGCCCCTCAGCCCAGAGCCTCGTGGACCCCCGAGCCCCCCCCCGAAACAGACCCCAGAGCACAAAACAACCCTCCACACCACCCCCAGCGGCCTAAGGGAAGCAGAGGAATTCCCAGAGCAGGGGGATCCCCTCAAAACCTCCCAAGCAACCGCCGGGACCCCCCCCCCCCCCCCGCCTTTCTCCCGGCTCGCGGGGCGGCGGCTCCCCCCTTCCTTAACTTCCTTCCTCCTCCCTCCCCGGTCGCCCCCTCACCCTGGGCATTGAGCGGGCCGGGGGCCGGGCGGGGTGTTGCCGGGGTCGGGGCTGGGGCAGCGCTGGGCCCGGTCCGGCCGGAGACACCGAGAGCCCGCGCGCCGCCACACGGCTCCGAGCGCACAGGCCGCGCCCCCCCCTCCCCCCGCGCCCCCGTGGTACGGCCCGCCCCCTCCCTCCCCCCCCACAGTGGTACGGTCCGCCCCGGGGGCAGCGCGATGGGCGCGACCATTCGCGGCGCGGTTGGGGGGGGGAGAGGATGCAGGGTTGCGTGGAGACCTCGCGGGATGTGAAGAGACCTCCAGGGATGCTGGAGGGGCACTCTGCGGGAATTGGAGCGGCAGGAGAAGGAGCGATGGGTACAAATAGATGAGAAGTTTAGGTTAGATATTAACAAGACATTCTTCCCTGTGAGGGTGGTGAGGCACTGGTTGCCCAGCGAGGATGCCCCAGCCCTGCCAGTGTTTAAACCCTTCAGCGACCTGCTCTACTCAGAGGTGTCCCTGCTCTCCTATAACATCCCCCCCTTCCGTTATAACCCGTGGTACAGCCTGCTTCAAACCCCACCCCCCCCTCGGGTGTTGGTACGGCCCTGGGGCGGCTCGCCCTGCCCTGAGCGGGCACCGAGCGCCCCCAGCCCCGCCTTGGTACGGCCCGCACCCCCCCCCCCACTGCGCGCACTTGGACCGGCCCTGCGTCCGCACGTGCACGCGGATCCTTCCACGCCAGCAGCTCCCCCCCTTCCCCCCCCCCGGCATGGCGGCAGTGGTACAGCCCGCCCGGAGCTTCCCATGGGTTCCGCTTCGCTGGGATCACGACCTGGATCTGGAGCTCCCACACGGGCACTGCCGCTGTCCCCACATGGCAGCAAGGACAGGACAGGCTGAGCTCCCACGCACACCCCGCCATGACATCCCCCTCAGGGCAGCCCCGCGACCCTCCCGGACCCGACACGGTTCCCCCCTCATCGCCGCCGCATGGCGGGGACGCCGAGCTGCGCAGGCGCAGTGAGTCCGCCCAGGCACGTTTTTCACAGCGGGCCGGGACTAATGTCGCGCCGCAGGCTTTGCTCGCCGCGAGTGCGCCTGCGCAGGAGGAGGAGGGAAGGTCGCCGGTTCGAGTCTCCCCTCGGCCCCAACCCGCTCATCGCCCCCTCTCCCGGGGTTTATGGCTCGGTGTGTTCGGTGAGGCTCCTCACCTCAAAAAGGACGTTGAGGCGCTGGAGAGCGTTCAGCGAAGGGCAGCGAGGCTCGTGAAAGGACTGGAGAACGCGTCCCATGAGGGACGGCCGGGTTTGGTTAGTCTGGAGAAGAGGAGGCTCAAGGGGGACTCAGCACTCTGTACAACTCCCTGAAAGGAGGGTGCAGGGAGGTGGGGGACAGTCTCTTCTAATACCGTGAGTGAGAAGAGTGAGCTCAGTGAGAGGAACTGAGGAAACGGCCTCATGGTGAGACGGGAGATTCAGATTAGATATCGGCAAAAATCCTTTCATCATTGGCGTGGTTGGAGAGATCCGCATCGGATATCAGCAGAAATCCTTTCACCGTTCAGTTTGTCGTGCACTAGAAGGGGCTGCGCAGGGAGGTGGAGGCTGGTGTGGTTTAGTGGTTTAGGGATTTAAAAGTGGTAGCGGTGGGTTTTGGGGCTGGACTGGATGACTCTGAAGGCCTCTTCCAACACTGATAACCCCACAATCCCATTATTCCACGGCTCCATGATTCCATCCTCCCAGGGAACGAGGGACAGGAGGAGAGGGAACGGCCTCAAATTGTGTGAGGGGAGGGTCAGGTTGGACATCCGGAAGAAATTCTTCACAGAGAGAGCGATCAGACATTGGGATGGGCTGCCCAGCAAGGTCCCTGGTGGCACCGGAGGGATTGGAAGGGACTGGATGTGGCGCTCAGTGACACGGTCTGGTCGGCGAGGTGCTGTGGTTGGCCTGGGTGATCTCAGAGGTCTTTTCCCACCCGGTTGATTGTGTGATTGTGTCAGAGTTGTGTGTGAAGGGCCGTGTCTGTGTGTGAGGGGGATCCGCGGTGTGAGGCACCCCTCTCCCCGCGCATGCGCGGGCTGCTCTCTGTGGGACATTCCCCCCCCCCTCCCTCACGAAGGGGGCGGAGTTTCCTCCGCGGCACTTCCGGCCGCGGCGCGGGCGGTGCGGCCGCTCCGGTGCCCGCGCTGTGTCCGCCCCGTCCCCTCAGCCCCCTCAGCCCCCTCAGCCCCCTCAGCCCCTTCCTCAGCCCCCTCCTCCTCGTCCTTCAGCCCCCTCCTCTTCCTTCAGCCCCCTCCTCCTTCAGCCCCCCTCCTCCTTCTTCAGCCTCCTCCTCCTCCAGTCTCCTCCTCCAGCCCCCTCCTCCTCCTTCTTCAGCCCCCCCCTCCTCCTCTTCCTCCAGCCCCC
>JAWWLV010000070.1:4196025-4210848 GCA_035041135.1 Platyrinchus mystaceus
CCGCCTCGAGGCGGAGGGGCCCGCGGGGCCGCCAGCGGGGCGCAGCCGCCGCCTCCCCCCCCCGCGGCCGGCGGCGGTGGTGGCGGCGGTGGTTCTTCCTCGGGGGCCGCCCCGCTGCTGACCGGAGCCGCCGGGGGGAAGATGGAGCCCGAGAACAAGTACCTGCCCGAGCTGATGGCGGAGAAGGACAGCCTGGACCCGTCCTTCACGCACGCCATGCAGCTCCTCACCGCAGGTACCGGCAAATCCCGGGGGCGGGGGGAACCCCACGGGGGGAATGGGGCAGTTCGGGCTCCAGTGCGACCCCCTCCGGGGTGAAAATTCAAAAGAATTGGGTGTTTCGCTGTTTAATTTCAGCCTAATCGAGCCCGGATCGAAATGCAGCCCCAGAACTTTTGTATGTGTTATGTTGATTCTTCTATTGTAATATAATATGTTATGCTGTGTTATATTTTACTATTCTATATTATACTATATTTTATTATACTATATTATACTATATCACGTTATACTATATTTTATTTTATCATACTCTATTATATAATATTATAGTATATATTATATGATACTATACCGCATTATACAGTATTATAGTATATATTATATGATACTACAGTATTATAGTATATATATGATACTATACTGTTTTATACAATATTATAGTATATATTATATGATACTATACCGTATTATACAGTATTATAGTGTATATTATATGATACTATACTGTATTATACAGTATTATAGTGTATATTATATGATACTATACTGTATTATACAATATTATAGTATATATTATACGATACTGTACTGTATTCTGTTAGTACTTGTGGTGGTGTAACCCCAACCAGGCAGAAGGACAATTGTAAAGAGAACCCCTGTGGGTTGAGGTAACCGTTTAATGATTGAAATAAAATGTAATAATAATGCTAAATGTGCTGATAATGATGATAACTGTGACGGTAAGGAGAGGGAGAGGGAATAGAGCTGGTGCCCAGTTGCTCACCACCCACTGACTGATCACCCTGAGCCCCTTCCAGGGGACTTCTTCCAGTTTGAAAACTGGGAATGACAGTCAGTGGGTGGAATATCCCTTTAGACAGCTCAGGTCACCTGTCCTGGCCAGTTTTTGGTGCAGCTCCTCACTGGCAGAGCCAGGAGGCTCTGAGCAGTCTTGGGGTAGACGGTGCTCAGGAACAGCCCAAACATCAGGGTGGTAGCAATGGAATTCTCATATAAACCCCCACATTTTCAGGTAAATCCCCCAAAAACAGCACTATTCCAGCTGCTGAGAGGAAAATGAGCTCTGTCCCAGCCAAAATCAGGGCAGCCCTTTGATTCCTGGAGAGAGAGAGAGGGACCACAAAGGACCATAAACCCCGGGGGGTTCCCACGTCGCAACAGCTGGAGTCCCATCCAGCCACGATTTGCCATCTCCGTGTCTTTTCCCTTCTGGAAATCTGTGTGAGAGCTCGTTCTGCGCTTCTGCCGAGCCCGAGGAGGGCCTGGAAATGGCAGTCTTTGTTCTGTGCCCAGACGAGCCTTCTCCTTCCCCGTCCCACTGTCCAATCGCCTGGCAGCTCGGATTTCCCTGGATCTCCCCGGTGCAGCTGCTGCACCCGCCTTCGGGGCCTCCATCCAGCTGCCTCCAGACCCTGGAGTCAGCCTAAAAAACGGGAATGGGTTAAAAAATCTGCCACCACTCACTGCTTTCCGTGCACAGTGGGGAGCTGGGAGGCACCCCGAGCAAGGATTTAATCCCCACACTGGGTATTTATCATTCTGCTTTTAAATTATTTAATTTTTTTTTTCTTTTTTCTTCCCCTGAGGTTTAAAAATGCCTGGTTTTGGTGCAGTGCTGGAGGTTTTATTGGCTCCTCCAATGCAGGGAATAACTGTTAGGAATTGCTCTCTCCCACTGTGCAGACAACCAGGGTGGATCGTCGCGGGTGAACTCGGCGTCACCCGCCAATACCTTCATCTAAATAAATTAGTTTTCTAATCCGATTTTTCCATCAGTTTAATGGTTTTGATTAATAAAACCCTCGAGCCAGCTGATGCTCGGTGGTGGTGCCTTCCAGTCAAAGGAAATCCAAGGAGTTTGGTGATTCCCACACAAAAGAACAGCGTCCTCAGCCCACTTTGGCAAAGCCTCGTTCTCCCGAGTGGTGTAACCAGGATTTATGAGGGTGGGGTTTGGGGTTTGGTGGTTTTTGTTGGGTTTTTTTTTCATTAATTTAAAAATTGCTGATGGCAGACTGCAGCTTTGTGAGGCTTAAAACTGGAACAGCTCCAGACGTTTTCGTGCTTGCTTTGGGTGTCACTGTTAGTCCCGATTCAGGGTGAGCAGGAAAACCACGAGAAAGAATCTGAGGCGCAAACGGTGGGTTTGGGTGATCTTTAGGTGGTTTCAATTCAGTCTCTTTCTGCCTGGGTGACCCCAAACTGCTCTGGATCGCTCGGAATTTCCTACTGCCGTGGCACCCTCGGGGGATGTCGCGTTGGAGAGGCTGCTGTGCTTTGGAATTCCAGCCTGGGCCAAGGATGGAACACCCGCAGCCAGCGCAGCTCGGCCAGAATGACTTCCAGACGCACAACTGACTGATATCGAATGTCAGCACAATTCCCATTCCAGCCTTTCTTTCAGGAGTTGGAAGTTGCTTGGCCTCCCTGCCTCAGGGAGGGGGCCCTGCAGGAATTCTGCATGCAGTCTTAAGGCTCTTAATAGGTTAAAGTTGTCTAAAATACTGCTGTGGTTCTGAAGCTGCTCAGCATTTCTAGGGGAGATTGGCTTTATTTAGGGCCTCACAGTGATGGGATTAATATTGATTCCTGACCCACGTACTGTGTGATGAAAAGGCATAAATTGGCTACATTTTCTTACCCAGCACCCTGAACAGAAACTGAAAACTGGGATTTCCTGCCCCTTGGAATGTGGTCCATGTTTCACTCCTGGGCTTTGGGGTCTGTGTGACCTCCCTCTTCCACGGGAACAAGAAAACCCTTTTCCTCCCTTGCATTTGTGCTGTGGGGGGATGCTGCTGGTGTGAAAGGCAAATTCCTCTTCTTCCCTGCTTTGGGAAGACAGGAGACATCCATCTCTGTGTTAGCCAGGAGTGGGTTTGGGTTTTTTTTTTCTTAAATTCTCGTGGTTTTTCTTAAATTCTTTATTTCATGGAGAAACACCCAAGTGAAAAGAGCTGGTGACCTCTGAGCTTCCTCAGCTGCAGATGGATAACTGAGCTGTGCCATTCCACCACATCTCCTTGGTGCTCCCTGCTAAATGCACCCCCAAAAATGTGGGGTGGTCAGGAGGGATGGGAATGGGCGGTGAGGGTCGGATTCGGAGCGCGGAGCAATTGGAGTTAAAGCAACTCATGGCAAAGCAGGGAGCAGCTGGAGGTGCTGGGGGGCTCCTGGACAGAATTCCCTGCTGACTGAGCTGGGTCTCCTGGCAGGTTCAGTCTGTGCATTCCTAGGAAGGGGAAAGGAAAGAGGGAAAGTCAGAGAGGTGGGTGGTGACTCACAGGGAACCGAGCACAGGAGGGGCCCGAGGGGTGATGAGGAGCTGTGCCTGAAGCTCCTTCCACATGGAGTTCAGGCTGCCCTGAGATGGAGATTATCTCAGCTTCTGTGCTTCCAAGTGTGAATCCTGCTCCCAGAGGAGCTGGCACTGCCACCTTAAATTGTCCTCAGATGTCTCAGGCTGTGATGTGCCCAAATCATTTCACTGCTGCCCTTTTCAGTGTATATATTGCTAAAGCATGTCAGTGTTACCCACTGCTGCTCTGCTGCCACTGCTGTGGCTCTTCCTCTTCCCACTGCTGTCCTGGGAGCCTCTCCCACCTCACAGCTCCCCTTTCCCTTCCTGCATCCTGCTCCTTTCCCTTCCACTGCTAGGGGCAGTTTCTGTACCCTTCCCTTCCCAGCAAAGCCCCAAAGCAGAGCTGTCTGCCCAGAAATCCCAGCTGGAATTCCCAGGAATACAGGCTGGAGGGTGTATTTTGGGGAGGGGAACGCTGGGATTAGTGTTTGCAGCTTCCCCTATTGGCAGAGTCCATCCAGGAGCAGGCCTTGCTTCCCCTCCCGTGGGATCAAACTAGTGAAGGAGGACAGGTCTCCCTTTCTTCCAGGGGCTTCTATTCCCAAACTGTCAGGTTTTGGTGGGTTTTTTGGGGCGTGGGGTCAGTGTGATGGACAAACAGAACGTGCCTGTGCTCACAGAGCGCAGATGTGCTGCAGGACAGTGTTTAACACGAGTTTTTGCTAAGGAAGAGCTTGGGCTTGGCTGAGGAGCAGTGGCTGGGGATCACTGTGGCCCCTTGTTACCAACCCCCTTTACCAACCCCCTAGGAGTCCTGCTGAGACAATGCAATCCCTGTCCCACAGAAGTCTGGGAAGCAGTGCCACCCCTGCCAGCAGTGCCAGCCCGCTGACATTCCCCGTGCCAAGCAGGTAACCTTCTGCTGCCCCTCTAAAATCCCCCCCTGGAACGGGGCTCCATCCCCCCAGGGATCCCCTGTGCTTCTCCTCCCTCCCAGTGACTGCTCTGGCAGCTGCTCCCACTCCAGTTCACTCAGCTCTTCATCCTGTGGGTCCCTTCCAGCTCAAGATATCCTGGGAAATTCTGTGCTGCGTGGCCAGAGCGTGTCCAGATACCTCTGGAATCCGGAGCAGTGGCATGTTTTCAATCCTTCCTCACACCTATTTCCAGAGTCCAGGCTTTGTTCTGTGAAGGGGTTTGGAGGGAACTGCTGGGTCACCCCCACTGCCCTGAATTCCCAAAGCTGGAGAACTTGGGGTTATCCCTCTCTGACATTTCATACTCTGTTTGAAGACGTGGATCTGATGCTGCTTATTTTTTTTAGCATTTACTTTAAATTTGGTTTTAATTAATTGTTGCCCTCACAGACCAATTCCCAGATGTCATTCCTACTCTTGCAGCAGGCAGGATGGAATTTTTGCTGTGTGTGGTGGATGTGAACTGGGATTCACTGGTTTGGGACTCTGTCCCAGATCCCCTCAGGCTGCAGCATTCCTTCACTCAGGCCACCTCAGTGGGCTTTTAAGACTCTCTAATTCACAACAGACAATTAAAAATCAAAATCCTATTCTCGAAAGACAAAAAAAAATTCATAGTTGCATTGCCTGAATCGAGTTAAGAACTTCTGCCCCTCACTTTTATGGCTGCAGAGCTGAGGGTTTAAAAAACCAGAAGATGCCTCTGGGTGGTTTAATTTCCATCAGGGAAGTTTTAGGGTGTTTTTATTCTTAATGTGTTTATAGGAAACACTATAGGACACATAGGAAACATCCTTGTTCCTATGCAGGATGCATTTTCAGAAGTTTACATGCTGTTTTAGGAAAAACAAATTATTTAAGAAGTCAGTTCTATAGGATTTTAAGTTATCCCTCACCAGGGATAAGGCCACCAGTGAAACCTCTTGTTTCCAAATCTTGAGTCTCTGATCATGTTCTTATATCTAAAATTTAAAAAAAAAACCTACATAAAACCATTCAAGGCAGCTCTTTGTCTTATTTTATAAATTTGACAGTGTGTGAACTCGAGAGGTTTTTTTGCTTTTGAATTTTATCTTCAGAAAGTCACTTCTCTTTAAAGCAAAAATCAAGAAACCTTCTTCCAAGAGATTTAATCCAGTGATTTTTTTTTTTTTTTTAAGGAGTCATGGTAACACTTCTGTAAGGGAGCCAAAGTGCTGTTGCAAGCAGAAATACAAAATTCAGGCATTTTGTCAGAATTCTGTGTCCTGGTTTGAGCCCAGTTGACAACCAAGCCCCACCCAGCCCTCACTCACCCCCTGCCCCGCTGGGATGGAGGAGAGAACTGGGAGGGTAACAGTGAGAAAATGTGGGTTGAGATGAGCAGTTCAATGGGTAAAGCAAAGCAAAGCAAGGAATTCATCCCCCACTTCCCAATTTCCCAGTGGTTGGGAAAACAGGGCTCCATCCCACCAGACCTGGGAAGGTGCCATCACTCCCAACATCCCCACCCTCCTTCTTCTCCCCCAGCTTTATCCCCTGAACGTGACACCACATGGTCTGGAATATTAACTCTCTCCCACAGGTCTGCAGGTTCTATATTTAGGTCTCTAAACTAAAAGCCAGTTTTATATTGCTGGGTCCAGAACCGAAAAATTAAAAATATTGATTATTTGGTGACGTTTTCTTAAGGATTGGGGGGCTTTTTTTAGTGTGGTTTCCTGTGGTCTGCACCACTTTAAAGTTGCTCCTGAGCCCATCAGGGTGGTTGCCTGTCCAGGAGGGTGATGGTAACCCATTGTTCCTGTTTGGGTGACACGAGAATATTCCTACATGGATAACATCTCAAATATCTGATATAGAATCACTAAGGTTGAAAAGCACCTCCAAGATCAATCATCAAGTCTGCATGTCGAGCTTCTGAAGCTGTAAATGTGAACCTCTAGTCAAAAGCAGAGAGTTGGAGGTGAACAGAAATCACAGGAAATACAAAATACTGCAGCTGCACTGTGGAGATTCTGGTAATGACTAAGCAGGTGTCGGTTTTGTTTTGCAGCTCAGTTCCAGTTCTGTGTAAAATCCTGTGAAGTGTCTCTTTCCCCTGAGATGTGAGAAGTACTTAGAGCACTCTCGACTCAGAAAATGTATTTATAGTCCTCGGGTTTCTGCTGGTGGAATGGCACAATTGAACTTTTAAGGGAGGGTTGTGCTCCTGATAAACACCTGTAAATAATAACCTGTGGTGGATTTGGATGTGACCAATTTGGGGGGGTTTTTTTGTTGGGTTCATCAGTAATTTGGAATTGTTGAATTGGCTCCAGATTTGGGGGAACTTCTCATTTAAGTTGTTGGCCTTTGAATAAAAATTACCCACGACTGGACATCTCTGGAAAGGACAAGGCAGGCAGCTCTGGGCTGTCTTCTTCTGGAAAGTGCTGGGTGTTATCCCTGTGCAGGGAAAAGTGCCTTAATGACTAAGAAACGCCTGCCTGGAAGGGGATCTTCAATTTTCTCCATGTGGGTCACGTCCTGCCATCTCTCAGTGAAAGTTTAATATCCAGGCAGGTTTTTAAGGTGCTTGTACCAGTTCCTAATTGACCTCCCTTAACGACCTACTTCCAGCAGGTTACTGGGATCTGTCCCAGATCCCCTTAGGCTGCAACATTCCTTGCCTTCACTCAGGGTGGGGGTTTAAGGTTCTGCAATTCCCAACAGACAATTAAAAATCAAAATCCTGTTTCGAAAGGCAACAAATTTGTAGTTTCGTTGCCTGGATCAAGTCAGGAACTTCTGTCCCTCACCTTCATGGCTGCACAGCTGAGGGTTTGAAAAGCCAGTTAGTAATTATTTGTGTGATAAAGGTGAGTTCATTTAGTGAAATGAAGCTGTGAGGATTTCCCAAACCGGACCACGCTCTGTCTCACTCACTGGGTTGTTGTTCATTAGGGTTGTTTTCAGCTTAAGTGTCAGGACGTGTTGACACCACTAATTAAATTACAGATTTAAAATAGCTTGGCTTGAACTATAAAAACCTGCCTCATTTGCTGATTTCTGCTGCATCACAGCAAATATCTGTAGTTTTTAGTGCAATTTGGGCTGGTTTCTTTGTGCATTTCGGGGTCTACATGTGGGTGCTGTGCTCAGGGGCACAGCAGAAGGGACACACAAAACTGCACTTGGAGGTTTCCTGCTCTTATTTGTTGAATTATTTGTAGGGCATTCTCTGCTGTTCCTCCTTATTTTTATCCATCATCTCATTTTTGGAATCCCTCTGGAAGGGAGAAAGAGACCAGCACTAAAGAGGTGGCCTGTCCTGTGTTCCATTAACAGAATTCCAAGTGCTGATCCATGCACAGAGAAGGAGGGTGGTGTGTCCTGTCATAACTCCAGCTCTGAACTGATGCTTGTTTGAGTGAATATAAGCAGCCCTATTTTTATCTTGTCTAGAAATTGAAAAAATTCAGAAGGGGGAAACAACAAAGAAGGATGAGGAAGAGAACTACCTGGATTTATTTTCCCACAAGAATATGAAACTGAAAGAACGAGTTCTGATACCTGTCAAACAGTACCCCAAGGTGAGGGCCAGAAAACAGCTACTGAACCTCTGGGATTTGCTGCTTTTCTGTGGGTTTTGTGGCTGACTGGGAGATAGTGGCTGTCAGAGTGTCAGCAGGAGTTAATACAGTGCTCCACCATCACTGTGGAATTTTTCCTGTGCAGGCTTGCAGGATCTTATTTCTAATATATTGCATTTCTAGAATGTCTCAGGATAAAGCTTAAATGGTGATGCATAGCTGGGGTGTTTTATTGCTGGGAGAGACATTTCCATGGGTAGAACTTTGTGTTTTACACTTTAGAAACTCATTTAACTCATTAAGACTCGCTGCCTGTAAAACTGCTGCAGACTAGATGTTAGAATTAAACACTTCAGGGGAGTTAATTGAGCTTGGTGTTTCTGGTGGAGCATTTTCGTCATGAAAAGAACGTTTTGAAACTTAAATTTTTGTTTGGTCTGTATTTTTTGGTGAGGAGCAAGTGGACTGAGTGATACTTTTTGTTGTCAGCCAACGTGACATACAGAAAAGCTTTTGTTGGAGCTGCCGGACTCTGGAGCTAATTTGTTTCCTTTTTCTTAATTCCCTTGCAGTTCAACTTTGTTGGAAAGATTTTGGGACCTCAAGGCAACACCATTAAGAGGCTTCAGGAAGAAACTGGTGCTAAGATTTCTGTGCTGGGGAAGGGTTCAATGAGAGACAAAGCCAGGGTAAGGGCATCACCTTGAAAACATGCACAACCCAAATTCCCTTCACGTTGCTGTGAGAGGCAGTGGCTCTGGGAGCATTTTGGAAAAGATTAAACCCTCCTAATCCAAGAGCAAAGCAGTAGGGATTGTTCTGTGCATGTTGGGAGCAATTGGATGGGGGCTGAAGTGTGATGGATGTTTTCTTTGTGAGGAGGACTCATAACCCAGACATCTCGTGCTACCCTGTGCCCTTGGCTGCAGAGATGCCTTATGTGAGACATGAAATACAAAGTTTATAAAATCAGAATTAATCCCAGCTACTCCCTGAAGTGTCCTTCACTAAAGGAATATGTTTCCCCCTCCATAAAAAAAAAAAATGAAATCCTTTTTCTAGCTGTTCTCTCTGAAGTCCTTAAATTCTCATTGAAGATCTTGGAGCAGTATGTTCCTGGTAATCTTTAGTGAATCACAAAGTGCCAGGAGGTGTTTTTATAATAGGAAAAAAAATGAAAAGAATGTTTGGGGTTTTTTTTTTCATTCCTGCTTGTTCCCATAACTGAGCTAAGAGTCAACAGAGCTGTTACTTAATTCAGGTTTTATTTGAGCTACATGAAAAGCTTTTACACTTCCAGCTTGTTTGTAGCTTCTTAAATAACTGAATAACAGTCTGAATAACAGAGGTGTCTCAGAGAAGAGTTAGAGAATCTTGTTTGAGGCATTAGAGCTTCATGAGGTGGTAAAGAACACCTTGGTGTAGAAGAGGAAGAACAACAAGCTTGGTTATAAATCTCCTGGGGTAAAAAAAAATTGGTTGGGGTCAGTTAAAAATATTGCCATTAGCAGAAACAAGTGACCTGAAGAGGCAGCTGTAAAAAGGTGGGAGGTGCAGGTTGTGTTTGCTTTTCACCAAACTGTGCTCCAATCCACGGTCTGTTTGCAGCATCTCTGTGTCCAGATGCTTCTACAGATGCCTCCTGTTAAGGCTCAGAAGGCAGGTGAAAGCAGAGCAGTTTTTCTGTGTGTGTTTTGAGCCTTGGGAACCTCTTGACGTGCTCTGTTTCAGGAGGAGGAGCTGCGCAAAGGGGGAGACCCCAAATACGCTCATCTCAACATGGACCTGCACGTCTTCATTGAGGTTTTTGGGCCCCCCTGCGAGGCCTATGCCCTGATGGCTCATGCCATGGAGGAGGTCAAGAAATTCCTTGTTCCAGTATGTATATGCTGACAAGTCCTTTATTTCTGGAAGTGGGTGGGTGGTGAACCTGGCTCTGGATGGGTAAGATTTGCACAGGGTAATCTCACTTGGGGTAATTGAGGCTGGGACCACCAGTGACCCCTAGGATGGGGCTGGGTGACATCAGGTACCTCCAGCAGCCCTGTGAGAGAGATCCCCTTGCCAGGGACCAGCCGTGTGCTCACCTGAGCTCCTGCACATGCAGGTGCCAGGACCTTGGAGAAAACTGCCCTGTTACCTGCTGAGCAAATGCCAGTAAAACCAACAATTTGGGTATTTCTATTCCAGCACAGTAGCCTTGGGATATCCCAGGGCACAGCCTGGCTGTTCTCTGGGAACTGACTCTCTCCCCTTTTCAGGATATGATGGATGATATCTGCCAGGAGCAGTTCCTGGAGCTGTCCTACCTGAACGGTGTCCCAGAGCCAAACCGCGGCCGAGGCGTCCCCGGGCGGGGAAGGGGAGCAGCTCCACCACCACCTCCACCCGTCCCAAGGTATCTTTCCCGACAGCACAGCCCTGAAAATGCTGCATTTTGTCAAGAGTTGTCCTGTCAGAGGAGGTTAAACTGCTTGTTCTTGCACATCAGCTGTCGGGCTCAACCTTGGATTTTGGCCAAGGCTCTTCCAGCCTTGTGTTGCAGGCTCGCCTGGAGCACGCTGGCATCCAGTGTTGTGCATGTTTTGAGATGTAATCTAACACAGTGGGTGTCTTCTGTGTTATTTTTGATGTCTGCAATCAATAGTTTTATGAAGTAACCTTTCAGAAATTGGCCTGTGAAACCGTGTGTAAACAGATCTTGTGCAGCCTTCAGCAGAACAAGCATTTTTAGATTAAACTGGCATCGTTTGAGAGCTCTGGGATGGCATCATTCTGTCAGGGCTGTCAAGGCTTTGGGATAAATTGGCAATAAAACTGTTACTATAGTTCTTGCTTCACTCCCTGTGTCATGGGGTAGTGTCTTTCCTTCTGCCTGTTTAGCCCTGACGTGTCCCTCCTCATCTCATCACTGATCCTTACAGATCTGCAGGTCTGGAAGCCATCCCAGGTCAGTGAACACCAAGAAATCACCTGCCCAAAGTCCTGTATCTCATTTATTCTTTTGCCTGTACATCTAATGCAGCAGATTTCCCATCCCAAGGGAGGTTTTCCCAAATCCTGCAAGGACAACAACGTTAATTGTTGTGCTGATAAAGGATTCATGGCTTAGCCGACGGCAGCTCTGTTCACTCACCGAGTTGTTGTATTTTAGATACAAGAAGCCCCCCCTCAGTATCCCCACAGGAGCTGCTCACAACCCTCTTTCTCTCCTTCCAGGGGCCGTGGGGTTGGTCCCCCTCCTCCTCCTCCTCCTCCTCCTCCTCGGGGGGCCCTGGTTCGAGGAGCCCCAGTGCGGGGGGCCATTGCTCGGGGGGCCACCATAGCCCGGGGGGTGCCCCCTCCACCAGCAGTCCGGGGGGCTCCTGCACCCCGAGCACGGGCAGCTGGCATCCAGAGGATACCCCTTCCTCCTCCTCCTGCACCAGAAGCCTACGAGGAATATGTAAGGAATTCTTTTATCTTCGGGTTTCTAATTCCAGCTAAACGTGTCTTAGATATTCGACGTGACTGGCAGCGGATTGCTGTGGAGAAGTGACCACCAGTGGCCACTGGGATGGGGCTGGGATCCCCAGTGGCCACTGGGATGGGGCTGGGATCACCAGTGACCACTGGGATGGGGCTGGGATCCCCACTGACCACTGGGATAGGGCTGGGATCCCCACTGACCACTGGGATGGGGCTGGGATCCCCACTGACCACTAGGATGTGGCTGGGATCCCCACTGACCACTGGGACGGTGCTTGATGACCTTCTCTGCCTCTTTAACCCTCAAAGAAGGGAACTGCAAGTGTCCTAAACCCAAAGTAAGGGTTGTTTTTTGTAAATGTGCCCCCCAAGAACTGAAGTTTTCCATGACTTCCAGTGTGTGGTACGAAAAATGACATCAAAGATTGGTGTGGTTCACATAACATTCTCTTTTTAAGAGAATTCTTTAAGCAAGAGGCACCCAAGGCTTCTTCCATCCACTAAAATCCTTAAAGCAAATAAGTGAGTGAACAAGGGGATGTTTCAAGCTGTATAACTCAGCACCACCCTCCTGCCAAGCTCATCTTGGCTTATTTTGGTGTCCCAAAGGAAAAACAAGGCAACTGGCTTTGATACACAGCAGCATTTTGGGGAATTGTCACAATTACTGATGCATCTAAAAAGTTTGTTTCTCTTCTCAGTAAAATGCTTTCTCACTGAAACCAGGCATAAGTTCAGAGGTTGGGGTTTGTCTAATTGTAAATCTGTGGTTTAGATATCACAGAATGTCCTGAGTTGGAAGGGACCCCCAAGGACCATCCAGTCCAGGCCCTGGCCCTGCACAGACACCCCAACAATCCCACCCTGTCCCTCAGAGCATTGTCCAAACGCTCCTGGAGCTCTGGCAGCCTTGGGGCTGTGCCCACTGCCCTGGGGAGCCTGGTCAGTGCCCAACCACCCTCTGGGTGAAGAACCTTTTGCTAATAACACAGTTACAGGTCTCCTGGCACAGGGGTTTGTCCCTCAGCCCAGCTGCAGCCTTGGCCATGAATTATAAATATTAGTATGATTCATTCCTCCCGAGCCACGGGACACAGCAGGTCTCAGCTCTGTCTGCTGCTTCCCTGTGGCAGGGAAGGATTTCCAGGCTCCTCTGGAAGCTGCTGTAGCCTGGGTTCAGTCCTGCCATCCCTGTTGGCCAGGAATTATCCTTTGGCCCTTCCATTAACACCTTTATGTCATGATCCCTTTCAGGGCTACGACGACACGTACGCAGACCAGAGCTACGAGGGGTATGAGGGCTACTACAGCCAGGGCCAAGGGTGAGTTGGCTTCTCTGTTCCTGAGCAAACAATGCATGACCTTTATTCTTTTTTTCTTTTATTTTTTTTTTCCATTTTAAGGGAATGCAAACACTCATTTGTGGGTCTGAGCTGTAGAGAAGGTGCCCTGTTGTGCTGCAATCCAGGAGAGCCTGGGAAATGACATGGACAACGCCGGGCATCTTTTGCTTGTCCAGTGTTTGTGCAAGTTGTGTCAGTTTGAGAATGTGATTTCACTGGATGTAACCACCTAATTACTCTTCCAGGGACACAGAATACTATGATTATGGACACGGGGAGGCACAGGAAACCTATGAAGCTTATGGTATGTCTGGGAATACTGTTCCTTTCATGGGGAAGGGGCTGCATGTTTTTTGGGAATTGCTTGTGATCAACCAGCAGTTTTCCAGTGTCACTCCAGGGTCTGAACAAAAACTGAGGAGAACCTTAAGTAGTTTTCATGGTAGAACATTTATAGCCAGGTCTGAACAACCAAAGACAATCTGTGGGTTTAGATCCCTGTCAAACTTGATTGTCTCAAAGATGACGCCTTAAAAAGATCCATTTTTTAACTATGGAAATATCTTAATTTCCTTGTAGCTTTAGAATATCTTAAGAGGTCTGGATTTCCACCCACAGCACTACTGCTGCAGTCTGGTCTTCCTGGACTGTGTTTTATATGGCTCCATCTGCTTCCTTATCCTCAAAAACCCGCTACCTGATCCTGACTCTGTGCTACACATTTGCTTGGAAAATGGATTTGTGTGTCACATAAAGGCCTCTCTTTGGAACAGTTTTGCTCAGTACGACTTGCAAGTAGTTTGTGAAGTTTAGTTAATTTGAATTATGTGAAAGTACTGACTTAGGCTGGGCTGAACCAAACCTGTGCCCTGTCATGGCAGTAAATAGGGAAGCAGAGTTAAACACCTCCAGCCTCGGGGTGTTCCCTGCTCCGGGTTCAGGTTGTGGGAAGTTCAAACTCAGGTGCCTGAGCAGGGATGTTTTCCAGCCTAAGCTGCATTTGAGCAGACAGCTGCTCCCAGGAACGTTGGCTCTTTCCTGCCTTCAGTGCCTGGGTCTGTTGCCTGTGTTTGCCACGCAGCACAAAGAGCCCTTTGTGCCTCCGGCTTGGTGGGAGAGCGGCGGAGTCGGCCGGGACTGGGAGGCCAAAATGCTCATTGTACACTTGGCATGAAGTTGCCACAGCTAATCTGTTTATCCACAGCAATTTCCTTTGGTCTCTGCTTTCATGAAAACAGAATTAGAGGAATAAATCACTGGGCCAGGCTGGAGACAGTTGGGAGAAAAGGGGAATGTGCTCCGTGGTGGTAGGAACAGGCTCGGCTGTCGTGGGACTCTTGATTTCATAAAGTGCTGACCCTGGAGAGGCCGGCAGGAGCACGAGGATGGATGTTGCAAGCACAGGCCCTAATGAAAGCTGAGCTTGGGATATTTGGGGCTGGAGCTGGCTCAGGGACAGCAGGGATGTGAACTCCATTTGCTTCAGTGGTGGTTCATGGAATCCTGGAATGGTTTAGGGCGGGAGGGACCCTTATGATCATCTCGTTCCAACCCCCACCCTGGGCAGGGACACCTTTCACCAGCCCAGGATCTGCTTTGCCTGGTGTCTGGGAAGGAGGGAAGCGCTTCCTGCAGCTGTCCCTGATGGCCAGGCCCTGGGATTAGGGATGCTGGCATAACCTCTGGCACAGCTGGTGCCACCCAGCCCTGGGGATTGGCTTCAGCCCTGCTGGAATTAGTTACTCCTGAAAGGCACTGGGTTTGTCCAAGTTGGAGCTGCAGGAGATCCCAGGGATCCTTATAAAGAGAGACTGGGGGAGCTGGGCCTGGTCAGTCTGGAGAGGAGAAGGCTGAGAGGGGATCTCATGAATCCGTACAAATGTCTCACCAATCCATACAGAAATCTCCAAGGGGTGTCAGAGGATGGTCCCAGACAC
>JAWWLV010000070.1:4218743-4234027 GCA_035041135.1 Platyrinchus mystaceus
GGGGGGGCTGGGGGGATTTGGGGGAGCTCCAGCTGCTCCCCTTTACCGTGTTACCCGTGGGTCGGGTGTTCCCCGTCACCGCCTCCTGCCCAACCTGCCCATCAGGTCTGCGCGGGGCTGGGTGCGACCCCCGGGCCGCGGGGGGGAGGAGGAGGAGCAGGAGGGAGAGGGAGAGGAGGAAGGGGAGCAGCTCGTCCCCCGAGTGTCCGGGGCCCGGGGACACGGGCCGTGTTCGCCCCTGTGGGGGGGTCCCGGGCTCCCTCCTGCCCGTGGGGGGGTCTCGGGAGATCCCGGGGGGGTCCCGGGTCCGGCCTTTGTTCCGGCAGGGCCCCGCCGCCGCCAGGGGGCGCCCGGGGCGCGCGCTCCCGATCCCGATCCTCATCCCGGTCCCGATCCTCATCCCCATCCCGATCCTCATCCCGGTGCCGATCTCGATCCCGGTTCCGCTTCTGATCCCAATATCGCTCCCGATCCCAATAAGTCTCCCGATTCCAATATCCTTCCCGATCCTGGTCCTGACCCCAGTCCCGGTGCCGATCCCGGTCTCAATCCCGGTCCTGCTCCCGGTCCCGGTCCAGTCCCGCCGCCTCGGGGCGATTATTGCGACTGAAAGCGGAGATCCGGCCTCGGAGCGGGTCGGGGGGAACCGGGAGCGGGATCGGGAGCAGGACAGGGACCGGGACCGGCAGCAGCATCGCCCGGGGCAGGGGCGGGGTTGATTCGGTCCCCGGCAGAGCCCCGAGAGACTGCGGGGACACGGCGGGGACACGGAGGGGCAAAGGGCACCCTTTGTGAGCGCTGCCGTCAGCGGGCGAAGGGCGAGGAAGAGGAAGGAGCCGCGGGAATACCGAGGGCTGGGAGGGAGCCGGATGCGGCCGAGCTCCCTGGGACGGTGCCCCCCTTCACTCCCAGCCCACACCGGGACCCGCACGGACACCGAGGGGCTTCGCTGCCTGGGGCGGCTGCGGGAACCCCCCGCGCCCCCCGGGAAGGTCCCCTGGAGTTGGGGGGGCACAGAGAGGCCCCTCCAGCCTGTCCCTGTCTCCGGTGTGACCCCACCAGGACCAAATCCAGTCTCCGGACGGGGTTTCCATAGGGATGGGGTGGGGGGGGGGTGATGTCGGGGCGCCAAGGGCGGGTGTGCCGGTGCCCCGGCCCCCTCCCCAGCACGGCGGGAGGAAACGGCCGTGTCCAGCCTTTCCCGAGGATGAGGATTTCCTTCCTCCCATTGAGCAGGGACCCTGGGGTTAGCACGCAGCCGTGGGGCGCTCAGCCCCAGGATGGGGGGGTTTGGCTGGGAATTGGGGGACAGAGACCCCCCCCCGACACACAGCCCTGGGAGCAGCTCCCTCAGGACCTCTTGTCCCTCCCCCTGCCCGGCCAGGACCCTAGGGATGAAGGAGATGGATTTGGGAGGGCACAGGATGGAGACGTGCAGCCATTTCCTTCTCTCCTTCCCTTTTTCCCAGCCTGAGTGCACTGCGGATATTCTGGAGGCAAGAAGAAGCTGGACATGGAGATTACTGGCTTCCCAGAAATGCTCTTCCTGCAGCTGGGAAAGGCCCTCAGTGACTCCTCTCATTTCCCTTCAATGGGGGCTTTCCCAGGGCCCCTAGAGGGGAGATCCCGGGTGGGAATTCCCCTGGGAGCAGCCGGGCTCTCCAAGGATGTGGCTCCACTGGGGACCCGGAGACCCTGGGGGTCCCGGACAACGGAACAGCGTCGGCCCTTGGGCTGCACCCCGGGGGTCCCGGCCTGGCCGGGCTCCATCTGCCACCTCCCCACGCCCGCTAATCCCGGGATTAGCAGCCAGATGCCAGGCACAGGTTTGCTGCAGGTAACGAGGATCCCCCGGGAGGAGGTGACGGACATCAAAGTGCAGGCAATTATGGTTAATCCCACCCCAGTGTCCCCCTGGCTGGGCGTGGGCCCCGAGCCAGGAGGGACAGGGAGCCCCGTGTCTGCTGGGGACACGTCCCGGGGTGTCCCCAAGGCCTGGCACCCCGGGACAACGGATGTGCTGGAGCAAAAATCCAGGCAGAAATGCCCTCCATGGGTTTGGCAGTGCTGGGGATGTGGCTGAGCCCTCCCTGTTCACACCCGAGAGGGGGATAAGCTTCGGCCTCCTGCTGCCTGCTGGGAATCCCCTCACTGCTTCCCACCGCTTCCCAGCGGATGCAGCTGATGGGAAGTGGCTGTTTTCCCCGCAAAGCTCGTCCCAGCATTCCTGGGAGGCCACATCTCCCACCCCATCCCTGTTCCTGGGCCCTGCAGTCAGTTCCTGGCTGCTCCCAGCCCAGCTCAGCACAGATGGAGGATGGACACTGTCCTGGGTTGCTGCATCCCAGATTTCTGGGTGATCCTGCAGCTCAACCCCCTCACCAGGGACCTGACAGACACCTCCCATCATCTCCTCATCCCCCCAGAAATCCCAGCCCGTCCCTGGCTGGTTCACTGCCTAATCCAGCATCCAGCAGCTGCTGAGGTGGGAATCGGGATCGGGGAGGGTGGGACAGGTGCACCCAACCAAGCCAAAGGTGATCCCACCTGGGCTCTGCCATCCTGTACCCAGAGGCTGGTAGCTTTAATTCCTCCTTAATAAATATTTTTGACATTAATAAAGCCAAATCCCCCAAGTGGCTAATTAAGGATTTGTTTGCCCACCGTCACCTCACACCGTGGCAGGTTGTGAGTGAGATCAAGAGGGGAAGAACATCAGAGGGGTGGTGGGAGCTGCTTCCCAGTGCCCATCCCACCAGCATCCCTGCTCCACCGGGGCTGGGAGTTGGGGACCCTCGAGGAGCACCCCAGACCCTGCTCTCCTCCAGACCCAGAGCTGTGGGGTCTCCATGGGGGCACCCAAATCCAGGAGACGCTGAGCCGAGCCGGGCCGAGCTTAGATGAGCTGAGCTGAGCTGATCTGAGCTGAGCTGAGCTGAGCTGAGCTGAGCAGAGCAGGCCACCACTCCCTGACCTTGCCCAGGGCTCACCTGGCCAAAACCGGGGCAGGACACGGCCCACGAGGCCCCCCCCTGTCCTGCTGTAATTGGGAGCCCTGATTAGCATATGCACATCCTCATTAACAATTACACACATGTCCTCATTTCCCCATCCAAACAAGCCCATGATGGGGACGCGGGAGCCGCAGCAAACATGGGGCGGCGTGTTGGACCCTGAGCGACCCCCCTCACCCTCCGCCATCGCCTGAGACCACCAAACTCATTGCACTTGTGCCCGGGGGCAGAGGCAGCACCCCCAGCACCCCGGGCCCCGCCGTGGCACCGGGAGCGGCTCCCGCAGGGAGCAGATGGTGACTCCGAGCGCGGGGGCCAGATGGACCCTCCCGCCGTCCCCCCTCCGCTTCCGCTGCCATTTTCCCCGGCAGCTCCAACCGCCGCTATAAATATTTAACAGCTCCATCCCCTGCTCTGCTGCCGAGCCGGCAGCTCCCGGCGCTCCAGCCCTGCGCTGGGAGACACCGGGATGAGACCCCCGGTGTGTGGGCACAGTGCAGGAGCGGCCGCTCCAGCGGCATCGCTCCAGGGCCTGGGCTAAACCCTCCCAGTGATCTGGGCTGGAGATGCTTGAGGACTCAAAGGTGGTGAATGGAGACCTCGGGGAGTGTTGGGACATTTCCCAAGAGCTGAGACAAGGGGAGAGCTTGGGAAGGTCGCCCACCTCCCAGGTGGGTGTCGGGCTGGGCGCTGTGTAGGCTGAGCCCTCCAAACACTCACGGAGCTCCAAAGGAACGTAAGTCCCTCCAAACCCACCCCTACACCCCTGGAGGTCCTGGATCCTCGCTCAGACCCCATCCAGGATCTCTGTGAGCAGCAGCACCGTCTCTGCCACCTCCAGACGGGAGTCCTGCACCCCGATTTTGGGATCTCCCACCCTGTGGCACGAGGCTGCGAGTCCCGACGAGTGGCTGCTGCAGGACAGGCCGGGACCTGCAGCCCCTGGGGAGGCGAGAGGCGTTCTCAGCCCGGGGCTCTCCCGGGAACCGCCGAGTTTCGGTGCCACCACGGGCACGGCCGTGCCCCGTTTCACTGCCCCTGTGGGGGCAGCTTGGCTTCCTCCCTCGAGCCTTCCCACCTCTCTTCCGCCGGCCCCGGGGCCAGGGCTGCCTTCCTGCCCCGCTGCCGTCCCGCTTCCTGCCCCACAGCGCTGCCTCCTCCTCACAGAGCATTCCCGGCTCTCCCAGCTGTGCTTTCCTGAGCCTCAGACGGGGTGACCCCACCTTGGCGCGGTGTCCCCAAGACCCTGTGCCCTCCTCGTGGCTCCGACGCCCAGGATCCCTGTGGGACCCGTTCCTGACGCTGCTGCTGGGGGATTCCAGGGGGTCCCTGTTCCACCAGCCCTTCCCTTCCAGCCCAGCGATAATGGCATCGAGCGGAGCCAAACCTCCCGCCGGGCTCACCCCAGGGAGCGGCAATTCCCCGATTCCAATCACTTTTGGGGATCTACCACTGACCTAGTTTATAATCCACCGCTCGGGGCGGCGGGGATCGCACGCAGGGCACTGGGAACGAGCGGGAGCTTTCCGGGAGCACCGACACCCCCCCAGTGCCAAGACCCTCCCCTGGTTTTTGGGGAGCTGAGGGTCCCGCAGGCGGCTGGGCAGGGCCGGTCCCGGCTCTGTGCCGTGCCGAGGTCAGGACATTCCCACGCTGAGCCCAAGGGTGTCCCCCAAACCGGTCGGACGTGCCGTGACTCAGCCCCGGGTGCCAGCAGGCAGCGGCAGGATGGGGCCTGCGCGGGGCCTCCGCTTCCCAGGCAGCCCTGAGCAAACAGGGAAGTGAAAAATTTCCTTTTCCTTCCTCCCGCGGAGCCGGGTGTCACCGCGTCGGGGTGACCTACCCCTGCACTCCCTAAAGCAACCCCCCGGCCCTCCCCCTCTCCCGGTGAGGACTGGGAAGGGCTCCTTATCTCCCTTCCCGGCTGATTGCAAGGTTTGCTCATCCTGCTGCTCCCCAAGGCCACGCTGATGATGGTGTCACCTCCCCTCAAGGGTTCGGCTCTCTCCGTGGTCTTTCCATATGTTTCACCCCCTGGCATCACCCCACAGCTGAGACCACCAGGGTTTTCCCTGCCGGCCCCGGGGCCCGGGGGTTTAATGCCCTCCGGGTGTTGGAAGCAGGCTGCCAGCCCTCTGCTCCAGCCAGGAATAAGTGGATTAGGAACCAATCTCGTTATCCCTGCTGGCAGCCTCACAAGGGCTGTGGGATGGGGACAGGGATGGGGACACTCCCGGTTGGGGGGAGATCAGGGGTGGCCAGCGCCCAGTGTGGGGCAGAACGTGGCCATGATGCATCGACAGCCAGGGCTCTTCGGCTGCCTGCTGCTCCCAGGGGTGAGGCATCCGGGCTCTAATGAGGCGGGACGGTTAATTAGTCAGTGTCAATTTATGTTAATTAGCTGGAGGAGTGGAGAGACTGATTGCTCTGCCACCTGGCTGGCACTGGGGTGCAAAGGGCCCAGCTGGGGGGGCACATGTGTGTGCAGGGACAGAGGTGTGACCGTGTGTGTGTGTGCAGGGACAGGGCCCAGCACTGGGCAGCACTGGGAGGAGTGTGTGCAGCTTCCTGTGGGTGATCACACTCTGCCTCGCCTTCACTGCCCCCTGAGTCAGGGTTGAGACCCCGAGGAAGCCGCAGGGATTTCCAAAAGGGCTTGGAAAAAATTTCCGCTGTGATTCCCTCCCTCCTTCTGGTTGGGGTGACGGAGCCGTGCGGGCAGCAGCGAGGCCGGGGAGCTCCCAGTGACTGCAGCAGGGCTGCATGGAGGGAAGAGGATGGGAAACATGGATCCAGCCAAGGAACGAGCCCCTCTCCGAACTGTGGAGCTGAGCAGGGATGGAGCAGCTCCGTGATTTACTCAATCCAGGCTAACGGCATCGCAGCTTGGGCTGCTGTTGGCTCCTGGGGTTTGTTTCTTCTTCTTCCAACAGGATTGTGACACAAAAACAAAGGCAAACCCTTAATCCTGCAAATCCTCTGCTGCTCCCGCTGAAGGCCAGGGGTGCCTGTCCCCCCTGCCATGGGATTCTGGGGTCGGACACCGCCCCGGGGCCGCCCGGGGGACGCTCAACTCCGGCCCAGAGCAGCTAAAAATAGTGCTGTGTCTTCACGGAGGTGTTGCAGCCGCAATCAGCCATGCAAAGGAGCCCGAAATTCAATCAGCCGCATGCGACAGAATCCCTTAACCCCTTCCAGGGCGGTGGGGACGTGTCCCCCCCGCGGTCACCGGCACGAGGGACACACCAGGGGCAGGGCCACGTGGCTCCCACTGGGGCCGTGGGGTGCTCAGGGCAGGGGGAGAGGGGTCTGTGTCCCCGTGGAGGGGCTGAGCCGCCGCCCCCCCGCCACCTCCAGCTCCCCCCAGCCCGGCTCGCTGCCATCTGCTCCGGGTGTATTAAAGGCGTGGAGGAGCAGGAGAGAAACGAGGTCAGGGCTGTGATGGCAGTGACGGGGTGAGCCTGCGCCCACGGGACCCTGCCACCCGCCTCGTGCCTCCAGTGGGACACCGCTGTGGCGCTGGGCGGAGCAGGGAGGACTCTTTGGGATGTCCTTGGACTCCAGCGGGAGCCTGGAGCGAGCCCTGGCTGCGGCAGCCGGCTCCTGGGTGACATTCCAGGTGGACTTTGCTCCACCACGGCCTTCCCACATCCGGGTGGCACCGGCACAGATGGGCTGCACCGCGCCCGGGCACCTCCCTGCGTCACCCCTTGCCCGGGCTGGGGATGCACAGGGCACCAAACAGCACCAGCCCCCCAAATCTGGGCAGCGAGTGCAGCAGGTACCCCCGAGGGGGCTCCCCGAGGCTCCCCCTGCCCCACCCGGTGCCAACCCGTGCCCCCGCCCGGTGCATGTGCGAGTCCCGCGGCAGCCACCTGCATTTCATGCATTTTTAAGAAGAAGAAGGTTAGTGGGTCACTCCAGCGCCCGAGGCTTTTCTCCAGCTGAGCTGCTTTGCTGCCAAACCCAGCCGGGCTGGCGGCGAGGGGGCTGGGGCGGGCAGTGGGGTGGGCGGGTGGGCAGCACCAGCCTGGCATCGTGGCACTGATGCCGCGATGCAGCCGCAGCCGCCAGTGCCGCGATGTCCCTTCTGTCCCCGCCGTTCCCGTCCGGAGGAACCGAGCGGCTGGAAGGAGCGGGATGCGACCAGACCGGTCCCCATCCTGCTCCCAGCGGGCAGGGAGCAGGCTGGGGGGCGGGATGCAGCCCCCCAGGGTGCTGCCACGTGCTGGGATCCATCCCCCCGAGCCTGGCGGGGCTGGGAGGGAGCAGCGGAGAGGAAAAGCCGGCGCGGTTAAAAGTTAATGCGGAGACAAAGCGCGGCCGCACCAGTGCAAACAGCGGCGGCTTTATGGCCCCGATAACGCGGTGACGGCTCCACCAACGCCCTGCCCGGCCCCTCCCCGAGGGCTGCAACTCCCCCCTGGCACCGGCACCGCGGAGACTGTGTGTGTCCGTGTGTCCCTGGGCACCGCTGCTGGCAACGGGGGGAACTCGCACGGGGGCGGAGCCGCGTGTGGGGCGAACCCAGACCTGGGAGAAGGCAGATGTGGGACGAATCTAAACGTGGGTGAACCCAGATATGGCGTGAATCCAGACCTGGATGAAGCCAGACATAGGATGAAACCAGGTGTGGGGTGAATCCAGATGTGGGATGAACTCGGACCTCTGAACCCGAATATGGAGTGAATCCAGAGCTGGGAGAACCCAGATATGCAAGGGAGACAGATGTGGGGTGAAGGCAGCCCTGGGAGAAGCCAGCCCTGGGTGCGATGGCAGCGCTGCAGCCCCGCGCCCGCATCCCCCCGCATCCCCCCGCATCCCCCCGCATCCCCCCGCATCCCCCCGCATCCCCCCGCATCCCGCCCGGCGCAGCCGTTGCCATGGCTACGGCCATGCAAGTCTGGGCGAGCTGCATCCGCCGGTGCATCCCAGCGAGCCGTGGGGGCGGGGAGGGCACCGCTGCCACCAAACCGGGCTACACTGCCAGCCCCGGCCCCGACGGGTCCCCAAAACCCACGGCCGTCCCCTCGCGGGACCTTCCCCGGAGCGGGTGGGCCGGGGGGGCTGGTCCCCCACCACAGAGAGGCTGCAGATCCCCTTTGCAGAGGGATGGGGACGGCACAGGGGGGACCCACCGCGCTCCCCCGGCCTTGAAAGCTGTGCAAGAGGTTTGTGAGGGGGTCAGAGAGTGGCACCTGCAACCAGAGCATCCAAAACACCCACGTGCCCCCTCCCAGCACATCCCACCAGCTCCCAGGGAGGATGTGAGCTGAACTGGCTTGGCTGGGTTTCCAAAAACCTCAACACCAGGCTGGGACACAGAGCAGCCCCCCAGAGCCCACCCACCCCCAGGGTCTCTGGGCTTTGGCTGCAGTGGCCCTGGGGACAATTTCGGTTTTGCTCTGAGTCTGAGGGGAATTCTGCTCCTGGCAATGAAGCAATCCCGGCCAGGGACAGCCCAGAACAAGGGAAGGAGGGGATTTCTGATGGAAAGTTGCAGACAATCCTGGCACTGCCGTGATTCCCCCTCCAAGCTCTGCTCCCAGTCCCGCCCTCGCAGCACAGCCCCGCAGGGACTGAGCTTTCCCCCATCCCACCTGCGTGGGATTTTGGGAAGAGGGTTTCCCTGAATTTACAGGGGGGGACAGGTACCCCCAGCTGCACCGTCCTGGGAAAGCAGCCAGGAATTTGGGGAGAGCGACCAGCAATAGGAAGGTTCACGGTGTAGACACTTGAGGTTCTTAATGAGGCTTTATAATTAATATTCCATTAGGATGAGCGGGGTGGGAACTCTGTGGCTCTCAGAGCTGGTTTTCCAGGCTGTTTGGGTTCCAGAAATAACACCCCCCTCATCTGAACGATCTTTCAGGTCCCTCCCAACCCAAACTAACACGATTCTGGGATCTCCCACGCCGCCCAGGCACCCAGCATCCCTCCAGCCCTGCATCCAGGCCTGCCTTGGGTTGTCCCTGAGCCTTTCCTGCTGCCTGCCCGTCCATCCCGGTCCCTTCCCCCACGGCCGTCCCCATCCTGGGCACACACTGGCCTCTTCTCTGCTGCCTGGGCCCGTCAGATGTTGCTGAAAGGGAACAATGCGACGTATTGTCTGTCCCCGCTCGCCGGCATCAACCCCGGCAGCGCAACAAAAAGACACATTGACTTGCCGGGAGAAAGAGGCCCATAGATCCCGCTGCTCCTGGGGGAGGGACCGCGGCCCCGGAGCATCCCGGCCCCGCTTCCCTGTCCCGGGTCCGTGACGAGGTCGGCTGGATGCCACCGGCCCCGGGGACTCGGGCAAAAGGGGTCACCACGCCAAGGGGGGGGGCGGTGGAGGTGGTGGGATGTCGTGTCCCGCTGCCAAGAGGTGTTTTTTTTGGGATCAGCATCCCCACAGCGTGGGCAGCAGGGGAAGGGGGATTCTCCCTGTCTGCTCTGCTCAGGTGAAATCCCACCTGCAGAGCTGCTCCCAGCTCTGGGGTCCAACAGCAGGAGGATTTGGAGCGAGTCCAGAGGAGGCCATGGAGATGCTCCGAGGGCTGGAGCCCCTCTGCTCTGGAGCTGGGAGAGTTAGGAAGGTTCACCTGGAGAAGAGAAGGCTCCAGGGAGACCTGAGAGCCCCTTGCAGGGCCTAAAGGGGCTCCGGGAGAGCTGGAGAGGGACTGGGGACAAGGGATGGAGGGACAGGACACAGGGAATGGCTTCCCACTGCCAGAGGGCAGGGAGAGATGGGATATTGGGAAGGAACTGTGGACTCGGTGAACACGATGCCCACCCAAAACACCCCCTCCCCTCAGGCTCCCCCCGCTGTGGCGTGCGGGAACGCTCCCGCCGCACCTCCGCAGGAAACGGGATGGGAAAAGCTCCTCTTGGACTCAGCATCGCTTTTGTTTCCATTATAAACTTCCCTTTTGACGAGGAAGGAGGCTCTGAGACCCGCTCAGCCCCGGCTGGGGGACCCTGCCCAGGTCAGGGGAGCAGAGCCCGCTCTGGTACCACCCGCTGCCCTCCCACCTCTGCTTCCAGCTGGATTCTGCATCCCATGTTCCTGCTGGACACCCTCTGGCAGCTGCTCTGCTCTCACAGTGCTCCCCAGCTGGCCTGCTCAGGGTCAGGGAGACCTTTATCAGCCCTGAAGTGCAGCCTAAGGACGGGATACGGGCGATAAGGCGTGTGGGACGAGCAGGATGCCTGAGCCAGGGCCTTCCTGTCCTTCCAGGAGGAGCCAGGAGGAATCAACAGGCTCAGAAAGGCAATGCAGGGGCTCCCTGCAGGGTGTTGATCCCCACCATGCTGAAATTATCCAAAACCCATGTCTATGGGGAGGCATCTGGGACCCCTTCACATCCCACCACCATCCCCATCATCACCCCGGGGCGAAGTGGGGCTGGGGCAGCACAGGATGAGGCTGGAGGGCTTGAGGTTGGGGCTTGGCTTTGATGGCAAATATTCCAGCTCCTGGCCCAAAACAAGGGCAGATGGCCTCCAAGGTATGGAGGAGGTTGCTCTCCTTTTCCTCCTCCATGACTCCCAACAGCCACCCTCTCCCCCCAGCAGGAGCGGGAAAGGGGATGATGGAGCAGGAAAGGTCCAGGGAGGGGAGAGCAGGGCTGATCCTGAGGGATGGGATGCAGGAGGATGTTGCAGGAGGGAAAAGCAAGCCCAGAAATAGCAAGTATAGCAGTTGCAGAAGGCGCCGGTTGCCATGGGATCTTCACAACCAAAAATGACGGGGCTCTGGCAGATACAAGAACGGGCCCTTTCATGTGTTTCTATGGGAAGTCAGCGCCTCACTGCAGCCTCCCGGGCTGGAGCCTTTCCCAGGGCAGGAAGGACTTGGGGACACTGGTTGTGGTGACAGGGAGAGCCCTGGTGAAGTCCCTGGAGGGCCTTGCTTGGGTCCAGTAGGCTTTTTTTCCCAGTGCAGATGTCGGAGGGTCACTTGGCGCTGACTCCACGGGCAGGTTTGGCCCTTCCCACCTTCTGCTTAGGAGAAGGATAGAGATTCCCAGCTCTTCCTTGTGCCCCTCAGGAACCCCCTGGCTCAGGGGAGCTCAGCAGATTTTCCTCCTGCAGCTGAGGAAGCACAGCCTTGCTCGGCACCTGCAATGCCCCAAGCCCTTCATCCTGTGTCCTCCCGGGATGTGTCCGTGTCCCAGACCAGTGTCCGTGTCCTGGGAAAGCCAAACAACGGGCACAGCGGGTGGACATGGAAGCACAGGCAGCCCCCAGACCCTAAATGCTCCTATTTTATCCAAAGGCTGTTCCCAAGGGCCGTTCCCAAGCTGTCACTTCCTTGGTGGTGCTGGTGGAAGAACCATGACCATCCATCCCTGCGTACGGCACAGCCCGGCCCCGCACTCTCCCTGCTGGAATTCTCTCCCTGGAGAGATCTAATTAGTTAATTCCTTTGCTATTTATAAATCAATATGGAAATCCCTCTGCTTCGTTCCCAGCGCTGTTGGTTGCCCTGGCTGGGCCCCCCTCCCACCCAGCTCAAAAATCCTCCAGCAGATGATGTGGGGACATGAATAAATAATTCTTCGTGAAGGGCCGGGGGAACGTGCTGGGTGACAGGGACAGGACAAGGGGCTGGGGATGGTCCCTCCTCGTCCTTCTCCAGCCCTGTGGTGTGGGAGCCAAGTTTCCCTGCTCTGCCCTGCAGCCTCTCAGCGCTTAACACCCAATAAATTAATAATCAGCCGCAGTTTAAGTAGGTCTGGAAAGTGGAAAACAACATCCGCAAAGATCTGGCGTCCCCCCCGGCCTCGAGGGCGGGAGCAGCAGAGATTTGTCTGCCTGTCCATCTGCCAGAGGGGCAGACAGACCGTAATCTGTCCGTCTGTCTGTGGCCTCCAAATCGCCGGCCCTTCCCAGGCAGCCAAAGCCCCCCGAGCCCGGGGAGAGCCCGATGGAACCGGAGCATCCTCTGCCCTGCTCTGCTTCCCTGCCCACGGATGGAGGGACCCGAGGCAGCAGAGGAGGGACAGGACCCACCGCTGGTTCCCCCTGGCTGGTGGCCACTGGTTTCCACCGGGAGGGTTTGGGTTGGTGTCTGGTTCTTGCTGGAATTCGCCGGTCCCCGTCCTCCACCCACTCTCCGGTGTCACCGCTTGTCACCCCCAGCCACGCACGGAGGGGGGAAAACGGCCTTTTCCCGGGATGAGAGCCGGACTAACCGGCCGTGGGCCTGCCCAGGGACACCCACGGGGTGCTGGGATCTCGGCACTGCCGTGGCCACGCCGAGCACCGCCCGGGATCCAGCGGAGCCGCCGCCGGCAGCGCGGGAAGGACAGACATCTGCCCTGGAAGAGGAGGCACGGCTCGGGAATCCACGGGGAATGTGGCTATTTATAAACACAGCCCTTACGCAGCGCTGCAGAAGAGGGTTTTCAAGAAAAGCCGGGATCAGGAGGGACGTGGCGACTGGGGATTCCTCGGAGATGAAAGCCGATGGAAAAACACCCGCCAGGAGGTCCTGGCACGGTGTGTGTGTGCGGGGGGGGCTGTCATTGTCCCCCCACTGTCAGCTCTGCATCTTGACCTGTCCAACCATGCTCTAGTTTGCCCTTTACACATCTGCTTCCCGCTGCTCTGGCGCTGGGATCGGTGCTGGAAGGGGAGCAGGGAAGGGAGGGGTGAAGTGCTTTGCCCCCTCCAGCAAAAACATGGAGGAGACTTTGGCCCTGTAGGGAGGGGGGGGCTGAGCAGAGATGCCCCAGCCCCGACCCCCAGCCCCATAAATCCCCTTGGATCCATCCACCGTCAAAGGAAACCCCTTCCCTGCAAGAGGCCTGTCCACAGCACAGGGTGTTGGTGTCCCCAACCCAACAGCCAGGGCCACACAGGGGCTGCCACTGTCACCCCACAGGCTGCATCCCCAGAGCCCCCCCCGAGCCCCCGGAGCGCCCCCAGCAGCGGGGATGCTGCCGGTGGGGATGGGCTGCCAGTGCCTTTCTCATTAAGTAGTTCCCTGTGGCTTCGGGATGGGAGGATGGGAATGTCTTGGGGTGGTAGTGTGGATGGATGGACTTGGACTGGCACTGTGAGAGCCAGTGCTGGGTCAGGGGTACATGGCACAGCCAATATGTGGGGGTGCTGCAGCAGTGGGACGGGACCGGATGGGATGGGATGGGACAGCAACATGAAGCCTCTTTGCATTCCTGCAGAGAAGAGCCAGGACCAAATGACCCTCAGACTGCAAACCGCTCCCAGAAGGTGGAGAGAGAGATGTGGAGCTGGGATGGATACTGCCCAACACCAAACAGCTGCTGGGACAGCGGGAAGGGCTCCCCAGCCGGGCTTGGCATCCCAGCAGGAAAGGGTTGGGGACACCAGCCTGGAGCTCACACTTGGGGACAAGTGCTGGGAGACAGATCCCGCTCACTGACTGATTCCCCACGCTCCCTTGGACAGTTTGCCTTCCCAAAGCCCTGAAACCTGTGTGTTTTCCAAAGGGGAACATCCTCCTTGGCTCCCGTGCTGCTCGGGACACTCCGGCCCTCGCCGCCGGCCAGAGCGCCCGGCAGCCATCCAAGGGCTTTATCAACTTGCACCCAAAAGTCAATAAGGAAGATGCCGCCTGTTTTAATTAACAGCAATTTCGCTCTGATGGGGGTGAGATGATGATGTGCCAGGGAGGGGGGGGAGGGAGGCCAGAGACAAAACATGACCTTGTTGGCGCAGCGCACACAGCGGGACATTGTTTTCCCCCTCGGAGACTGGCCTTGGTCCTGCCTGGGCTCCGGGGCACAGCTGGGTGCTGGGGGACGGGGGCTTTGCTGGGAGCAGGGTGAGGAGTGCCTGGAAGGTTCCAAGTCCACGGGGCTCAGGCCGTGGCACCCGGGAGCGTGAGCAGGGAATGCCGGTGGTTCGGACTGGCGCAAAAGGGTCTGGATTTTGGGAGCCCCCAGTGAGGTCCAGCTGTGCCTGGGTGCCATGGGAGTGAATCCTCCACTGGCACTGCTGGACCCCTTGGCAGCACAGGGACGCTGCAGGGCCCTTGGCAGAATCAGCATCCACTTGAGTTTAGTCCCGCTTTCTTTTCTCCTGAGCTCTCCAATTCCGGGAAGGCAGAGAGGAGGAACACCCAGAGGGGGGAAAAAACCTCCCTGGTGTGTGCCAGGGTGCTCGGTGAGGCGGTGAGCCAGGGTGTGACCCGTTGCACAACCTGTCCCCACTGCGGGACCCTCGGGGAACTGCTGGGGCTGGGGTGAGAGGGACCCTGGGGGAAGTGGGACCCTGGGGGGGGAGCAGGAGTCCAGAGTGAGCAGGATTGAGATGACCTGCACCATGATGCTGTCCTGGAGGTGACAGGGAAGGGACAAGTGGCACCATGGGACACTCCCAGGGGTGCTGGGGATGGGGGCACAGGCACCCAGGGGTGCTGGGGCTGCAGGCAGAGGCACCCCAATGGTGTCAGGGATGGGGTGAGCAGCACTCCAGGGATGATGGGGCTTGGATAAGGACCCCCCCCAGGGCAAAGGGCACTGGGCGGGGGAGGGGGCTCCCCACCACCCCCCCACCGCGGCTGCCCCGATCCCCGGGGGTCGCACCGAAGGGACGGGGGGGGCTCGTCGGCCGCCAGAATCCCCCCGCTCTCCCCCGTCCCCGGCGGGGCGGTGGCTCCACCGCGGTCCCCCCGCCCCCGGGGCGGGCTCGGCACCGTCCCGCCCCCGCCCCCGCGCCTTATCAGCGGCGGGCGGGGGGCTCGCCCCACTCCCGCCCAGCGCAGCCGCCGCGGCGGGGCCGCCACCACCCGACGTGCCGCACCATGGGCAGCCAGGGCTCCAAGGCGGCGGGCGGAGACCCCGACACCGCCAAGGCCAACGGGCAGGTGGGTACCGGGGGGGGCCCCGCGGCTCCGGGACCCTCCGCGCCCCGTCGGGGCGGGCGGGAGCGCGGAACAAAGGCGGCGGTGGCGGCGGCGGCGGGGAGGGGGGCGGCGGCGGTGGTCCGGGGGATGGGGGGGGATGGTTCTGGTGCCCCCGAGGGGGGGTTGTTCTGCCGCCGGTAGGGACCTGCCTGCCCGGAGGGCACCGGGCGATGCGGCAGCGCCCGCGCCGCGCCCCGGGCTCCCCCCGGCACCGGGCGGGTCCCGTCCGCGCCGCGCCCCGGGACCGCGAGTGGAGCGCGGGCGCCGCCCGGTGGCAGCGCGATGGACCCCCCCCCCCCCCCAAAACCCCTCCCATCGTGGATATCCCCCCGGTGCGACCCTTCTTCGCCCAGGCTCGGTGCACCCCGTTTTCCTCGGCTGGATTCCCCCCCAGT
>JAWWLV010000070.1:4234127-4248766 GCA_035041135.1 Platyrinchus mystaceus
CCCCCCTTTTCCCCGTCTGTCCCCGTTTCCACCGTGTGTAAACCCCCGTTTTCCTCGGCTGGGCACCCCCCGGTGCCCAGTGCGCCCCTTTTCCCCTGCTGGGAGCCCCCTCTGTGCCCGATGTTTCCCGTTTCCACCGGCTGAAAACCCCTCTTTTTCCCGGATGGGTGCCCCCCAATGCCCGGTGAGCCCCTTTTCCTCCATGTGGGTGCCCCCCGCCCCATCTCCAATACACCCCCTTTCCCGGATGGGACCCCCCTCCGTGGCCGGTGTTCCCGTTTCCACTGTCAGGAAAAAACCCCTTTTTCCCCATCTGGGATCCCCCCTCTCCATTCCGTTTCCCCCGATGGGAGCCCCCCCCCCCCCCACCTTTTTTGGGCTGGGGGGTTCGGGGTCGCGGTTTGAGGTCGGGGTTTGGGGTCTAACGCTGAGCTGCTCTTCTCCCCCCCCCCGCAGGAGAACGGCCATGTGATCTACAACGGGGACATGACGCCCAAGGTGGGGGTCGAGGTGTCCCCCCAGAACGGGAACGGCTCGGCTGAACCCCCCAAGGAGGAGAGCGAGGGCGAGCCGGGCGGGGGGGACGCCATCGAGCCCGCCCCCCCCGCCGACGGGGGGGACCCCAAGCCCGAAGAAGGGGCCGCGGCCCCCAAGGACGCCCCCAAGAAGAAGAAGAAGTTCTCGTTCAAGAAATCCTTCAAGCTGAGCGGGATCTCCTTTCGGAAGAACAAGAAGGAAGCCGGGGACTCCTCGGGCTCGTCTCCCACGGAGGAGCAGGGCAAGGGCGAGGAGAGCCCCGCGGGGGGGGTGCAGCCCTCGGCTCCCCCCGAGGAAGGGCCGGCGGAGGAGCAGGGGGGCCCCGGGGAGGGCAGCGAGGGAGCTGAGCCCAAGGGGCAGGAGGGGGAAGCCGGCGGGAGCAAGGAGAAGGAGAAGGAGGAGGAGGAGGAGGAGGAGAAGAAGAAGGAGAAGCAGCAGCTGGGGGAGAGCCAAGGAGACACAGCCAAACCCGAGGAGCCCTCGAAAGCCGCGGGGGCCGAGCCCACAACAAGCCCTGCGGCGGCGGTGGAGCAGAAGGAAGAGTAGATTCCACTTGGCATCGTCCTCACTGGAGACTCTCACGCCGTCCTCTCCATCCTGGAACACCACGGACTCGCCCACACACCCCACCCTGCCCGGCCCACCTAGAACTGACACCACTCCCCAGACCCCAACACGCCCCTCGAGGTATTTCTTCCCCCCCCTCTCCTCCCTTTTTTCCCCCCTGGTAGAAAAGCTGGTTTGGATTCCCACACCACTGCCAACCACTTGGAGTAGTTTTACCTGAGTCCTTTAAAAACTGGGGGAGGAAGATTATTATCCTGGACATCACTGGAGTTTTACAGTTTGTAAGAAAACAGATCCCACGTTCCTGCTCTGGATCTCTGCGGCCTCCAGACTGTCCCTTCTCCTCCCAGCAGCTTTCCAAGCCCACTGACTGTTCAATGGATTTTTTTTTTTTTCTTTTTTTTTTTTTTGTTGTTTTGTTCTTTATTTCTCGGTTTACATTCCTGGTTCTGACTTCATTTAAAGTATTTTGTGCTTTTTATAGAAATCGATGGTTTAAAAGCTAATCTGGTTAGTTTTTTATAATGTCTTATATTGGCTTAAAACCATAAAAGCTTGTAAGTCCGCTGTGTTTAATTCTGCTTCTAAGGAATAACTTTTAGGGTGTGGGGTGGAGAGAGGGGGCCCTGCCAGCTGTATAATGTGAAGCAAAAACGTTTGTTTTCTCTGTAAATAATTTTTTTAATGGCCAAACCACTTGATTTGCAATTTTCTAACTTGTAAAAAAAAAAAAAAAAAAAAAAAGCAGGAAAAAAAAAAAAAAGAAAGAAACCAAACCACAAAACAAAAAGCTGTACGGGGCTTTCTTGTAACATTTGAAAGGAATAAATGGTGACCCCTTTATGGGAGAGCTCGAGTCCTTCTTGTCCTGGATGCCAGGGAAGGGCCAAGGGAAGATGGCAGTTGCTTATTTAGTTCAACAGCTGCTGCATTTAATCACTGCTCACACTTAATTGACTTGCAGCAGATGTAGAGCCACAGCCACAAAGGACTTTCCCACACCAGCCCTGTCCCTACCCCGGATTGCTGCTCAACTGGCTGCTGGGGACCTGTTTTTGTAGAGATCCAACCTAATTTTAACTGGTGGGGGGGGGTGGTGGTGGTGAAAAACCCGGTATTTTTCTCACAATGAGGGTTACTGGGTGAAATTCCCATTTTTAAGCGTGGTTACTCCGATTTAAATTATTTTTCTTTTTTTGGTGGTTTTTTAGAGCAGGATTAGCTCCTCTCTGCTGAAGAGAGCACAAAAGGCGTGCAAGATTTCCTTAACAAAGGGAAATCCAAGGGCACAATGGTGCCTCTATCCCTTCTCCTGTCACCTGCACAGGGGGTTGAGGTGGCTTTTCCCGAGGAAAGGTGGCTTTTTTTCCCCCCAAGGAGGAAGGAGCACAGCCCCTGGGGGAGCTGCTCCCACCAGCCCCTCCATTTCATGGCCTGCTCCCAATTCCCATCCCAGCTCCCAATTCCCACCTGCTCCCGCTGTTTTGGCTGGCAAAGAAGATGGAGAAGAGCAGAAATCCCATTGTTTGCCCAACAGGCACCACCCTGGGAAGGGGTAAGGACCGTCCAGGCTCGAGGTAGGTGGAAATGCCCCAAAACTCCTTGTTTTTTATTCAGCACCATCCCCCTGGGAAGCGAAAACGAGGGACCTGCTTCCCGAGGGAGCAGGGGATTCATCCCTAGTCACAGTGGGGGGGAAACAAATGGGGTGTTTTGCCCCCCTTTTGAACCAGAGCTGTCCTTCCCGAGCCTGCCCAGGGTCTCATCCCGCTGCATCCGCCCCAGCTGCAGCGTGGCAGCCATTTTAGGAATCCCTGGAAAACACAGGGACTGCGGATGCACCGGGATCGGGGTGGAGGGATCGGAGGGCGGCTTTTGTTCCAGGAGAGGGGAGGATTTGCTGGTGTGCTCTGGTGAAAGGGAGAACGGGGCTGCCCCCCAACCCCGGGGGGGGATGTTTGGGACATCAGCTGTGCCCACACAGAGCTGCTTTTTTAGCTCTAAAAAAACCCCAGATTTGGCTCCCGTGGCCATTTCAGGTGTGATCAGCTGCACAATTAACCTGCTCCTAATTAAATTAAGAGAATTTTTGTTCGCTCCAAGGCCAGGTAGAGCCACTTGAGCTCATCCAAATGGTGAATTGAGCTCATCCAAATGGTGAATTAAGCCCTTCCCCATCATTTATTATTCCTTTTCCAGACGTGCTTTGAGCATCACAAAGTGCTGCACGTCCAACCCCAAACCCCAGTTAGCACCAGGGATGCTGCTGGAGGAGAACCCAGGTGGAATTTGGGAGAGATAGAAAAACCACCCCAGTGACCCTCAGTTGAAGCTGTGAGCAAACACACCCCCCTCAAAATTGTGGTATTTTGAGTCACCTTTCCCAGAGAGAGGAGCCATGGGGGGAATTTTAAGGCTATTTCGTAAAATCCAAGGGAAAAAAACCCCACACTTATAAATTAGACTAAAGCAATTTTTCAGGGAAAAGGGGGGAAAAAATTGTAACAAAATCAGATATTTACAAAACAAACTGAATTTTCATTGAGTAGATTCTAAACCAAAACGTTTTGGTGGACGGGATTAAACACTCACCTCTCTTCCCAAATATTGTCACGTGTGGAATTTTTTTGTTGGGATCTACTTCACATCCAGCAGTGGCTCTGAGAATGAACTGACCCCCCCCACCCCATGGGAGTGTCCCCTCTCTGAGCAGAAAGCAGGCCAGGCTCACACCAACCATAGAAATGTACCAGTTTTTATTAAAAAGATTCTCAAAATTCAAAATAAACGCATCTTTAAAAAACCACAATGTTATTTCCCCTCCCCTGCCCTCCCTCCCCCAGACACAAAGTTACACTGATCTCTCTCTCTCTCGCTTCACATACAAACACTGAAGAGGAGTGACACAGCACCCGGATCCAAAGAGACTAAAAAAACCTCACGGTGGGGAAAAAAAGGGGAAGGAGGGATTGGGGGTGGGGGGAAAAAGAAGCGTTTTTAAAAAAATAAACCCTTTGTAAAATAACCTGTGTTAAGTTTTAGCAGCATTATTAGAGTTGAAACCCTTGGGCAGCGCTCCTGGGGAGGTTCCAGATCCCCCTGAGGGCCGGAGGGATCCCCTGAGGAAGGAGAGCAGCGAAAACCGAACTTGTGGAGGGAGTTTTTCCACCCAAAGCTCAGCTAATGATCAGCTGTACAAAAGGAGATGCTGAAGAAAGGGCAGAGCTGGTCACAAAAGACCTTCGGGGGGTGAGATAATGTGTGGGAGGAGGAAAAGAAGGAGCTGTAAGAGCGTTCAGAGCCCCATCTGCTGTTCCCTCAGGAAGGCAACAGATAAAAAAAAAAAAAAGGTTCTTCATATTTACTGGCCTCGGGAGGAAAATTCAATCTGAAAACATTTGGAACTTCAGGTCAAAAAAAAAAAAAAAGTAAAAATAATAGTATTTCAGTCAGTGACAACACATGGACTGAAGTTCTCAGCCAGGCTGGGATTGAGAGGGATTGGGGATTTCTGCAGTGGTTTCAGCCCAGGACACGGATCAGTGCTGGGAGCCGAGGGCAGAAAAGCAGGAAAAGCAAAGCCAAAGGGGCAATAATTCACTTCTCCCCCCCACAAAGAGGGGCACAGGTATAGAAAAAGCAGGTATAAAAGCTCCATCCCTTCCCTTCCTCGAGGTGCAATAATGCTGCCACAACTCCCTGGATCTGCCAGATCTCGGAAAACTGAGCCACCACACACGGGTGATTTTCGTTCTGCATTTTCCAGATCTGGGCTCTGGGGCTGGTTCACTAAAAATAAAAATAAGAAAAATCATTTTTCAGGTTGTTTTTTTAAGCTGCTTCATCTCTTTCCACAAGTTTGCTGCGGGGAGGAGCCAACTCTATTCAAGAACTGCACTATTTGACCCTGAGAAGTGGCACCAGCTTGCAGTTAACTTGCCACAGTGGAATCAAACTGAAGACCAAAGGAATAGTCTCTCACAGGCTTCATTTGGGAATTGGGATTTTCCTATAAAACACCACCAAAAAAAAAAAAAAAAAGAAAACAAACGAACAAACAAAAAGAATTCATGGCCATCTTTCCACCTAACCTGAAATGCAGATACTACTTCTACTTAAATTATTCTTTTCCAAGGTTATTTCAGAGGAGAGAGTAAAGGAAGTGATTTTTTTTTTGTTTTGTTTTGTTTAGAGACACCCTAAGGAGGCAGTGGAAGGCAAAGAGTGAAACTTCCCAGTCACCAAATCTGGGCAGTGCAGGTCTGGCTGCTCCACAGAATCCTCCCCTCTGCTCCCAGCAAGGAGTGCAGCAAGGAATAATTTACAGTCCTCAAGTCATTTATACAATTATATAGAAATATATACAGAAACATATATAAAATATAAATCCTGTGGAATAGGAGGCAACCCGGGAGCTAAAAACCTACGGCAACTACGCACGGACAGGCCCGTCCAGCTCAGGTGGATTTTGGCTCTTCCTTCGCCCTGGGGAAGCAAGAAGGGAAGGATTTGGTTCAAACAGGCAGCTTGAGCTGTGCCCAGGCTCTACCAACAAGCCAGAGCTGCTGGCCTTAAAAGTGCTGCTTATCTGGCCCATCTTCAGCTAAAATTTATAACACACTGCTGAATGAAGGTGCAGTGGTTTTGATTTTTAAGCAGCATTTTTAATTTTGAGCCCTGAGAAGGCTCTCACAGTGTTTTATCAGGTGGGCTGCTCAACACCTGCAAACTTCTGCCTGTTAAGAACCTGTGACAAAGCCACCCAAGCTGCCACATCAACCCTCCACACTCACCCTTTGGGTTCTGCTTTCTCCTCTTTCGCTTTTTCCTCTTCCTTCTCATCTAGGAAAGAAACAAAGACACACACACAGCAGTGCAGTGGGGAAGCACCAGCCAGGCACAGCTCCAGGTCCCAGCTCTCCTGCTCACCTTTTTTCTCCTCCTCCTCCTTTTCCTCCTCTGCCTTCACACGCTTGGCTTTCTTGAAGTTGGCGACGTTCTTGCGCCCTCCTTCCCCTTCGTCCTCGGAGTCAGAGAATTCCTCATCGCAGGATATTCTCTTGTTGGAATTGCGGACTGAGTGTGAAGAGGACACAGGTTGGGTGAGCAGATTTACAAGTCAGGAGGCTCCAGGCACTAATTCTCTGGGTACATCTACTCACTGGAGTGAGCTGAGGAGCCTACCTAAGTCAGGATTAGGCCACGATAAAAACACTTTATCTCTGTACCTGCTGCATTTTTTAACTCATCCCTCCTCACTGCTCATGCCCGGGATCCAAGATCACATGGACAACTTGGATTAGGTACAGTGTGATGTCTAGACTTGACAGCATAAGCAGGTTAACCAGCCTCCCACTGAGAAATCTGTCTGCCAGATCCTGAAGGCCAATCTGGCCACAAACCACCGTTTTCACCGTGGAAGACACTTCTGGCATCACACCTGACAGGGTTCTGTCCCAGCACCTACATCACAGGAACTGTCTGAGCTCTCACACTAAAGTCTAGAGCTTCTCCACTCCAGAAATCATCTGGCAAAGGGAATCCACCAGCACCTGCTCAGCATCAGTGCTTCATCCTACAGAACCACCCCAAGGGAGGTGGGAGCGGATTCAAACCGAGACTCCAGAACCGGGCAGACCTAAATCCTCCATCCTCCTCCATCCTCCTCCTCTTTGGCACCCAGCCAGACACAGGCACGTACTCGAAATGCGTTTCTCAGGGTCATCTTCCTCTTCATCTCCACTGTCCTCCTGAACAGCATCCTCGGGAATGGGCTGCATCTGCACCCCGGGGGCGTGAGGGAGCATGCGCAGGTTCTCGAAGAGGCGCTGCCTGGAGCCGCCCAGGGAAGGAACAGCTCGGTCAGCAGGGGCCTCCCAGGGCCCTGGAGGTCCCAGGGAAGGGCCAGTCCCCAGGAGGAGCAACCACTTACTTGATCTTCTCGAGGTACTCGTTGGTGTTCTGGTTGGTCATGTTCGAGGGGCTGATGTGGAGCTTGAAGTCCGGCCCAAAGTACTCAAAATAGTCATTATATGGGAGCTCTGCGGGGCAGATGAACAGCAATAAACACCAAGCTACCAACTAGAACCAAACAGGAACAGCTACAGCAAACCAGGGCACCCAAAAGCTCTCCCACAGAAACAACTGAGCGGTAACAAAAGCAATCTTGGGATTCCTGCCTCTCCCCCAGCAACACCTCTTCCCTGAGCTGTTCCAGTCTTGTCCAAAGGCTGCAGGGGAGGATTACCATTGGGAATTTCGGTGTCCAAAGCCACGGCAGTCTCATAGGTCCAGCACCTGGCCACGTTCCGGATGGTGTAGCCGCCCCCTCCCAGCATCAGCATGGGCAAGTTAAAGCTTTTCACAAACTCCACACACTTGGCATGACCTGCAGCAACACCAGTGGAGAGGGGAAAGGTCACACTCATGGCATCAGAACACACTTTTCCATGGAATCTCAGTGATGCCAGCTCAGCACAGGCACTGTGTGCTCCTACCTTTGATGGTGAGGTTGAAGCAGCCCAGCCTGTCCCCGGACAGGGAATCCGATCCGCACTGCAGGACAACAGCACTCGGCTGGAACGTCTCCATGACTTTAGAGATCACCTAAACAACAACCCCCTTGTTACACGCTGTGCACAGGACACTGTCACAGCAGCACAGTGACACCCATGGCAGCCAGGGCTGCACAGACATCCCTGGTGCTCCCACAGCTGCCGACTCCCCTGTCCCGGAACACTGGGGCTCTCACATGCCAGAGCTCATGGACAGGCCGCGATTGTTCGGGGGGAATAGAGCCCCTGGTGAGTCCCAGCATGGAAAACTCCACCAGCCTCCCCGAAGAATGGCTCCAGGGACAAAGTGTGACCCGCTCAGCAAGGATGAGTTCACTCACAGGCTTGAATATGGCTTCATAGGACTCGTCGTCGATGCCGTCCCGGAGCGGGTAGTTCACAGCGTAGTACTTGCCTTTGCCTGCCCCAATGTCCTGTTGGAGTGAGAGAGGAGAGGCCACAGCTCACCAGAAGTCCAGCTGGAACACAGAAACTGTGCTCCAAACTGGGAAGGGAAGCCAGGAATTTCAGCAGTGTAATCCCAACATTAAGCCCAGCCCGCAGTGCCAGTCTGGGCTGACCACGTCACTACTGGGCTGACCACGTCACTACTTTAAAATTATATATATATATGTAAGTTTTCATTTCTATTATCACTCTCATACCCAGGTGTCTTATTAAAAATAGCTTGTTAAAAATAATTAATTCATTCCTGGTGCACAGTGGCCGCACCAGGATAAAAAGGCTGCAGCTGCATCAGCAACAAACCCCGGGCAGGGCTGAAAAAACACAACTCACGGGGGAAAGGCAGGAGAATTCAGATCAGAAAAATGTAATTCCACTTAAAAAGCACAAAAAAATAGGTAAAGAACCTTTCATCCCTGGGAAATGGGGCATGGAAATGCCAGAAGACACAGAGGGGCACCTGGGTCTACCTGAGTGACACAGTTACCACCAGGACTGATCAACACAAAGAACTGAGTCGCAGGAAGAAATGCCAACATGATAAATCCACTCAGAAACTTTCCCCCCAAGAGCTTGGGTGACCAACCAGCTCCAGATGACCAACATACCATTTTCAGAGCCCTTTTTTTGAGCATAATAATGATGATAGCAAAGCCTTGGGTTCAATACGTGACCACAGGCACAAAGCTCCCACTCCACCAGCCGAACCTACACCTCTGCCCTCAGGAAAAGGGTGTCACTCTGAGAGCAGGAACACCCAGGGGATGGAAAAGGGCAAATTCCAGGGTCATTTTGAGCCAGGCCTTCAGTCTCACCCGCAGGTCCCCTGTTCCTGGGAAGTATTCCCCATACTTGTGGAAGGACACGGTCATGACACGGTCCGTGGTGTAAAAGGCCTCCTCCACACCATCCCCGTGGTGGATGTCGATGTCAATGTACAGCACCCTCTGGTGATACCTGGGGGGGCAGAAAGGAGTCAGGGTATTCCATTTATGCAGAGTAAAAACTGCCCTCACCAGCAGAGAAAACAGGAGAGCAAAGAATCTGGGGCTGGTTCCCAGGCTCTACAAGGGGAAGAGCTGCAGAGGAGGGACACACGCCTTGGTCAGCGGTGGGACAGACCCACAGGGGAAAATAAAGTGGCTTTTGCTGCTGAGGGCAGACCCAGCTCAGTTTATTCAGATCCAGCCAACAAACTGCATTTTTTATGCCCAAGCCTCCCACTGAGGTTTGCCCTGAGCCAGGAGCTGTCACAAGTTCCAGCTGTGCCCTCTTTTGCAGGGTGGGTGGCAGAGGGAAGGCACAAAGAGCATCAGCACAACGCTCCAGAAGCCTCTGCTTCCTGCACAGACAGCCCAAAAGCTGATTCAGCCCTCCTGGGAAAACACAGCTTCAGAAAGGCAACGAAAAGAAAAGGCTGGGAAGGAGGAGGTGCAGCAGGAGGGACAGACAGAGGGGTGGATGGTGCTGCCCTTACTTCAGGAGCTCCAGGATGGCCAGGACGATGTCGTTGACGTAGCAGAAGCCAGAAGCCTCCGACTTCTTGGCGTGGTGGAGGCCTCCTGCCCAGTTCACTGCAATGTCTGTCTGCTGCTTGTTCAGCTTCACTGCACTGGCTGGAGGGGGACAGTTAGAGAAGGTAAAAAACGAGAGCAGAGAGCCCGTGGCAGGGACAGGTTTGGGTCCTGCACAGAGCACGAGGGTTGAACACTGACAGAGGGCAAAGGAAGGGAAGGGGAAAGGGGGAAAAAGAGGGGAAGGGGGGAAAAAAAGGGGGGAAGAGAAGGGGGAAGAGGGAATGCAGGTTCTGCTCTATCTGCACACACTCACTGCTTCCCGTTTTTGCCTCAGAGCAAACAATCTGCCCAAACAAGTGCCCAGCTGGGGTCCCGCTGAACACACCCTGGATTTCTCAATGCCCCGAACAAATGGCTTCAATGACAGGTTTTATCCAACACCTCTTCAGGTTAATGTGCATTTAGGCAAAGGAAGTTCCCTTCCCTCAGCCCTCCCTTCACGAACTTTGTTGTGCAGGTCTCCCAGGACCAAAGCAAACGATCTGTTCCGTGGAATCTGCAGGAGCAGAGAGCACAGAGCTCCTCCAAAACCAGGCTGCAGCCAGTGGCTCTTGGTGCTGCTGCACCACCTTCCAGGAAACACAGACTCAGAGGTGCCCCTGTGATGTAGCAGCCACAAAGCCCTCAGTTAACAGTTCCCCAACACCTGCCCTGTCTGCAGCAAAGCACGTGGAAACTGTGAAAGCATTTAAATGCTCCAGCTTTGAGGGAACTCACTGAAACCCCTCAGCTCCTTGCTGGTGTTCAGGCTTTCTCTTGTAACCAACAGATAAAGCAACCCTGTTTCTCTCCTCTCCAGGTTGTGCCTGCCCACAGCAAGGTTTTAACAGCTTTTTAATGTAAAGCAGCTCACACTGATTTTAATTTTTTTTATTAAATCCTGTTTGCTGTGGTTTTGGTTTAACTCTACCACTGGTGATGCTGTTACACCACTTAAAGAGCCCTTCACTACTCAAGCAAGGAAATTCAGACTAAAATGGAGAGGGATCCATCAACATGCAAAGCTTGGGCTCACACAGGGGGAAATCTGGATCTAATTATTAGGGAAATCAGAAATAGGTTCACAGAGCTTCCCCACCACCCCCTACAACGTGTTTCCTGGACAGAGCCACACGAAATACAACTGCTTTTTAAAAGGGAGAGAGCACAAGACTTGTGATCTTACCAACAGAGCCTCCAGCAGAGAGCTGACAGAACTCAAACAGCCCATCAAACACAGGGCAGTCCTCCCCAACATTAACTAGAGAAGAAAAGAAAACAATCAGCAAGGTGAAACCACAAAAAAGATACCAAGCTTATACCACCACTCAGATTAGAAAGGTCAAGTGGGTGAGTGACCAACATCAGACAGTTCACATTTTGCCTTCGTTCTGGGGAAGTTCCAGGGCAGAAAAAGGTTGTCTAACAGAGGGAGCAGAGTGTTCATGAGCTGTATCTGCCCCAGGGGTAAACAGGTCACTTTGGGTAAACATGCATTTTGCTACATGTCATTTGGTGTATTAAGGAATATCATGGGCTGCAGGGAGTTTTTCAAGGTGTATCACTCATGAACCGTATTAACCCTCCCTTTTATGTGCTTGGGCCTTAATATCTGTCCCCTTCAGCTCACACCAGGTTTCATAGACCAAAATATTGTTTAAATGAAGCTTGGAGCCTTCCCCACTGTTTGTCTGTATTTGCTAAAAATCCAGTTTGCTGCAGCCACTGCCAAAAAAACGTGAGCTCAAAGCTGCAGGGAGACAAAAAACAGGTCCCTGTCACCTTAAAAATCACCATTAAAGAGCCTTTCCGTGGGCTGGAGGAGTTAGAACAAGCCATCAGCTCACAATAAACCATCCTGACACAAAGCTGCCAGGTATTAACGTGGATCTCAACCCCTTCCAAACTGCCACTGCCCTGAGAATCCTTCAGTTACTGCAGGTTTGGCAGACAATTGAGGAGAAGGGGGGTTTTTTTTAGCTTGTTTGTTTGATTTGCCCATCTCTTTCCCACCTCTGGTTGAAGATAAGCAGGTTAACACAAAATCCATGCAGCTCATGAATGGAGCAGTTCAGCCACCTCTGAGCCAGGAAGGGAATTTAGGAGAGTTTCCATCAAAACACAACACAAAAAACATAAAGACAGGCAGGCTTTTAAAGCCATCTTTAAAATAACTGATTTACCAGAAAAATCAACAGGGAAATGAGGAGAAAGACAACTTCCCGTGGTTCTTCCTGCTCTTTTTTACCCCAAACCTCCACAACGGGCCTCGGATTCCCCATATCCAGGTTTGTTTTTTTTTTTGTAACCTTGCAGGGGGGGACCTGCAGCACCAACTCACATCTCTGCATCTGCTTGCTGTACTCAGACATGTTGTCTGGGCGGATGGACCTCAGGAATTTGATGTAGTCATCGCTGTGGTACTTGGTCATCTCCTCTGCGTTCGCCTTGTGAGGACGCTGCGAGGACAAAGAAAAAAAGAAACCAGAAATACATCAGCACATAAACTGTGACCTTTCTCCCAACCATTCCCCTCGATGACCAGCCCCACAACTCACATAGATCTCCATCTTCCTGTAGAGGCCGTAGTTGAGCAGCAGGTTGTGGGTCATCCGGATCCTGTGGGGTTTCATGGGATGGCCTTGGCCATAATAGTAGTTCCCAACGTCACCTGGGAGCAGAAAGGGGTTTGTTACAGCAGGTCATTCATTTGTCCTTCAGAGGGGATGGGGTGTCCCCTCTTCTTTGCCCAGGGATCTCCCTCGGATTCAGAGAAGTTCATCCTGGACTCAAGTGGAAATTCGGGTGAGGAGTTTTTAATGCTGGTCCTGAGCCACAAACATCACCCTGTGCATGTGGAAGGTGTCCCTGCCCACGGCAGGGCGTTGGAATTAGATCACTTTTAGGGTCCCTCCCACCCCAAATCACCCCATGATTCTGTGGGAGCCTCAGATCCGGACCAGAGGAGTTTTGGGCAGCTGTGCTGACTCAGCACATGAAAACCCCTCACTCTCCAGGACTGCCAGGTTTCCCTGAGCAGGATCCACACGGGCCATGGGAGTTTAATCCCAGCTCAGACAGCGCCTCAACCCAGGGAACAGCCTCTGCCTCACTTTCTTACTACTCACCCCAGTGAAATGAGACCCAGGGCAGGTACCTCTGTCACCAGCCCGGCCCTGCTTTGACACCTTCTCAACCCTTTCCACCCATTTTTTCTTTTTATTCCTTGAAATCCTCCAGAGGAATCCCAGGCCTTCCCAGCCACCCCCAGGGATACCAGGGCAACAAAGTCACCTTCCTGCAAGTCCATCTCCCCCCAGGGATTTTCTCCTCCCCAGCCAAAGCCGAGCTCACACTTCCCTCCCCCCACTGCTAAATGGTTGTGGGGTTTTTCCTCCCCCCCCTCTTCCTTTCCCAGGGAACTTATTTTCCTGAAATGTACAGAAATTTAACTTTCAGATCGCTGCCTCCTGCCTGATTTGGCTGCAGCAGGCACAGATCAAACGCTGCCAGGAGCAGGAGACGCTCAGGCAGCAGCAGGAACATCTCCCCGAGCCTCATTTTCCTGGGAAACCAGACGAAGTCGTTCATGGAGTTGTACAACTCCCGATCCGTTCAGGGAGCAGGAGACTCAATCCAGTCTGGCTGGTGACTCAGTTGGGAGAATTAATATTTCATCACCCAGCTCAACGTTCAGGAGAAGCTGCTGCTTCCCCACAGCTCTGGAGCTTTTCCCTCCTGTGGACGTGGATCTATTTTCAGTCAAAGGGGGTGCAAATGGTGCAAATCCCACGCCCAGGCAACTCTGCTGCTGGAATTTTACCTGTCTCTGGGGCTACAGGGAAACAGGGAGCCCTGGATGAGTGTCAGAGCAGATTAGGAGGCTCTGAACTCCACAGACACCTCTTCACCTGCTGGGCTTACACAAGTCCCTCCATGGGGAGAAGTTACACCCAAGCCCTCCCAAAAAACACCCTCTGGACACCAGAGTGCCACTCTGGCACTCTTTGAGAGTTCCAACCAGGCACTTTAGGGCCCAAAGGCTCCCCCTCCTTGCATTTTTGGAAGGCTGGTGTTGCCCAGGGAGCAGTTGAGAGGTGAAACTGGGCTCGGTTTCACTTCACCCAGAGCTCTGATCCCGCCTCTTCCTTGCCCTGCCCTTCCAAAGGCACCGACTCAGTGACCCAGTGCAGGTTGCAAATTGCACATTTGACTTTTTCAGAGCAATGAAGCCCCTCCCCACACGCCTGACACAGCCATTGGGAAGAGCCCCCTCCACTGGGGCACGTCCACTCAGGGGAAAAAGCAGTTTTTATTTGATTTCAGACCCAAACCCACGATGAAATAAAAGAATTGCATGACACTCCTCACACTGGGGGGGGAGCAGAGTCTATAAAAAAAATGAGCCTGCCCATCACCAAAGGGGGAGGGGGCTGTGAAAGCACAGAGGTGGCAGGATTGGGATTTCTCCCCCAGCCTGGATGAGGGATCTGGGCAGCCCCAACACCCCCATTATTCCCTGCTCCAAAGGGATGCTTTACACAGCCCCAAAGCTGTGTAAAGAACCAAGGTGAGCCACTCCACAACCCAGCACATCCAGAGCCAGAACCAAGGGATGCTCCTGGCCACGGGAGCTCCCTGCAAACAGCCACAGCCCCCCTGGCTCCCACAGCCTTTGGGTTTGCTCCCTCTTGCCACCCTGGCCCACACGTCCCCATTGCCCCCCGGCCCTCAGTGACCCCACTCTCCCTCCCTGCACCCCCCCAGCGACCCCACTACCCCTCCCACCCCCCCCAGTGCAGCCCCCGCTGCGTTTCCCAGTGACCTCCCCCCCAACACTTATCCCTCCAGAGCATCCCCCGCCTCCACGTTCTCCAGTGACCCCCCCCACCCACAACCCCTCACCCGCGTCCCCAGTGACCCCCAGCACCCTCAGTAAACCCCAGCACCCCCCCAGCAC
>JAWWLV010000070.1:4250874-4281774 GCA_035041135.1 Platyrinchus mystaceus
AGGTGGGGATGAACCATGGCGGGGGAGGGGGGGGCACGGAGCCCCCCCGCCGCCCAGCAGCGTCCAGTGCTCACGTTGGGGGGGGGGGTGGGTGGAGGGGTCTCACGGGGGTAAAGGGGGTCTGGGGGGGTCCAGCAGCCCCCCCCGCCAGGGCCAGGATGTCCCATGTGGATGGGGTTGGGAGCGGGGGGTCTCACGGAGGGTCCAGCACCCCCACCAGGGTGGGTTGTGAGAGTGGGATTCGTCACTGGTGGGTGTCACCCAGTGGGGTCCATCCCTGGTGGGCATCACCCCCTGTACCCCATCCCATGGCAGCCTGGCCCCACCGCTGAAAAGGCCTTTATTTCCCCCAGAATGGGTCCTGCAAATGCCAGGGAGGGGGGTGGAAGAAGAAGGAGCATCCCATGGCCAAGGGGTGCTGCAGCCATCGCTGTTGGGGGGGTTCCTGCCCTCACCGGGGGGGTGGAGGATGCACAGCCAGAGCAGGTCCAGGGGCTGCCGGGACCCCTGAGCAGCTCCATGTGCGGCTGGAGGCTGGATTTCCACCCTGGAACAACATGGTGGGCACCCACTGAGCCCACATGCCAGGCCCCTGCTGCTGGGAGTCTGCCCTGGCCATCCATCCCCTCCTGAGCGGGGGGAAATCTGCCTCTCCCAAAGTCTGGAGCGCTCCAAATCTTTACTGCCGAGGTCCAGGGGAGAGTCCACCAACACCGTGGTGCTCATGGAGTCTTGGGGGGGGGGGATTTGGTGCAGGGGAGCACCCTCAGCACCCCGACACGGGGGGAAGGGTGTCCCGTGGCCCTTCAGGGCTCCTGCTGGTACTGGCCCTCGGTGGCGGTGAAGAAATCCTCGAGCACACTCTTCATGTACTCGAAGGTGGGGCGCTCCTCGGGGTTCTCCTTCCAGCACTGCCTCATCAGCTCGTACAGCTCAGCCGGGCAGTTGTCCGGCTGCGGCATGCGGTACCCCCGCTCCAGGTTCTGGATCACCTCGGGGTTGGTCATCCCTGCCGGGGCAACACGTGGGACTCAGTTTGGGGTCACCCCCATGTCACAGGTACTGCCCTGGGGATGGTCATCCCTGCCTGGACAATGCACAGGACTCAGTTTGGGTCACCCCTATGTCACAGGTACCGCTCTGGGGATGGTCATCCCTGCCTGGACAATGCACAGGACTCGGTTTTGGTCCCCCCACACCATGGGGATCACCCCAGGGCTGGTCATCCCTGCCTGGACAATGCCCAGGACTCAGTTTGGGGTCACCCCCACACCATGGGGATCACCCCAGTGCTGGTCAGCCCTGCCTGGACAATGCCCAGGACTCGGTTTGGGGTCACCCCCATGTCACAGGTGCCACTCTGGGGTTGGTCATCCCTATCTGGACACCCACAGGACACCGAACTGGACATTTAGGGCACCACCCCAAACCCTGTGGGGAAGCTTCCACCCCCTTCCACCTCCTCCAAACGCCCCTCCAAGGGGTCTTTTGGGGACGTGCCTCGGGAAGGGGTGGGATCCCTGGTTGCAGAGGGCAGGGAGCCAGGCTGGGAGCGTGTGTGCGTGCGGGAGTGCATGTCCACACTCGTGGGCGTGCGCTCGCGTGTGCCAGCCCCGCTGCCACGGGAGATCCTTCCAGCTGCCGGGAAATCCTGACCTGGATACGGAATCCGGCCGTGGGTGACGATCTCGGTGAGCAGGATCCCGAAGGACCACACGTCCGACTTGATGGTGAACGTCCCGTAATTAATGGCCTCCGGCGCCGTCCACTTAATGGGGAATTTAGCCCCTGGAAAAAACAGCGGGAGGGAGAGGGAATAAAGCGTCCTGGAAGAGCTGGGATCACCCTTCTGTGTTTAAGCTGCTGTGAAACCCCGGGTCAGGCTCAGCCTGGGTTTGGTGGCATCCAGCCCCCCCTGTCCCCCACTGCTCTGCTGCGGGCTGGCACCCCTGACCCTGCAGTAGCCACCGAAAGCAGGGTTGGGTGGGCAAACAGGGGTCCTGCAGCCCCCTCCCCCGGCCCCCCATCTGAGGGGAGAGAGATAGAGCAGGGAAAAGTGTCCCTGCACCCCCATCCCTGCTCCCGGGGCACTCTGGGGACCCCCCCAGAGGCCGGGGTGGGTGGGGGTCCCTCCTGCCGTGTCCCCCGGGGCAGAGCAGGGTGGGGTCCCACCCTCTCGAGCCGTGTACTCGTTGTCCTCGATGAGCCGGGCCAGCCCGAAATCGGCGATTTTGCAGCACAGCGTGTCCGAGACGAGGATGTTGGCAGCCCTCAGGTCGCGGTGGATGTAGTTCTTGGCCTCGATGAAGGCCATGCCTTCGGAGATCTGTAATTTGGGGAGGGTGGGGGGGTCGCAATGAGTGGCTCCAGCCCTGCAGAGCCCCCCCAGCCCCGTGTCCCTGCCCTCCTCACCTGTGCAGCCATGTCCAGGAGCTTGTTGATGCCAAGCTTGACTCCCTCCGAGGTCTTGAGGAAGTCCACGAGGCTGCCTGCAGGGAGGGCAGCGGGTCTGAGCACAGCAAAACACACACACTGCCCCCCTCCCCAGCACCTCGGGGTCGTGGTGGTGGTGGTGGTGCTGGGGGTCACCAGGGCACCATCACCCACTGCCACCCAAAATGCCGGGGCTGGGAAGCTCACAGTGCCCCAGGAAGGTGGGCAGGAGAGAGTGGGCAGGAGAAACACCCTTCCTGCAGGGTCCTCCTCCCCTCCTTTATCCCTGAGACAACACAAAGGCAGAGCGTGGCAGGGATGCCAAAACTGGCTCAAGACACATAAACTGGCACAAACAGCTGGATGGGATAGCCAGGAGCTGAAAGACGGGACCTTTGGAAGTGCCCAGCGGGGTTGTGGAGTCCCTGTAATAGGTTGGGTAATACTCTGTTTGTGGGACTTGTAAGTCCCCGGCGAGCATCTAACATGTCATACTGTTCTGTTTTCTGTTGTTTGCTAATAAATGTATTCTTTAATTATGATTTGGCTATCTCGAACATTACTTTTTAATCTATAACATCCCCACCCCCAGAGGTGTCCCAGGAAGGCCTGGACGTGGCACTCGGTGCCCTGGGCTGGGGGCGGACTGGATCTTGCCGGAGTTTTCCAGCCTAAATGACCCTGTGGCTGTGTGACCATGTCTCTCCACAGCTCCCCCATGCAGGGTGGGCAGTGCTGGGGGGTCTCACCCTTCTCCATGTACTCGGTGATGATGTAGATGGGCTCCTTGGTGACCACGGCGTAGAGCCGCACCAGCCGCGGGTGCTGCAGGTTCTTCATGAGGTTGGCCTCGGCCAGGAAGGCGCTGGGGGACATGCTGCCCGCCTTCAGGCTCTTCACAGCCACCTTCGTGTGCCCGTTGTAGAAGCCTGTGGAGAGCCGGGAAGGGCGGGATGGGGAGAGGGACACACCCCTCCCACCCCGTCCCCGGGGATGATGGGTGGCACCAGCAGTGCAGCGTGGGGGCTGCTCGCTGGGTCTGGAGCATCCCAAGCCAAGACTGCACGAGGAAGAGATGCTGAAGGGTTGCAAAGGTCGGTTGGAGGCTGTAAAGTTGGGCTTGAAGAGGGAACCCCCCCCACCTCGGACTGTCACGGCGTGGCTGGAGGATTTTTGGGGTGATCCCGGCCTTGCCCTGGGCTAAAATCTGTGATCACACCTCAACCCACCGCGCAGATATTTTAACGTGTGGCTTTCAGTGGCCACAAGGACAGGAGGTCGCTGAGGGTTTTGAGCAGGAGGGGGAGCTGGGGAGGGGGGCAGGCAGTGGTGCTGAAGCCTGGCCCTGGCTGGGAACCAGAAGGGGATTTTGTGGGACAGGCAGCACCCTGTGGGAGTGAAGGCAGAAACCCCTCTTTAGTGGGGGAGAGGAGCAGGGCGGCCCCAGTGCCTTCCCCAGCACGGCACTCCGCAACAGGAGGTGCTTTTGTGGCTGGATCACCACACTCTCAATGCTCCATGCTGCCTCCAAGCCCCTCACTGCTCCCAGAATTCCAGCCAGAGCCACAGCAAGGGACATTTCCCACATAGGGCCAAAGCCAGCAGCTGCTCCCACGGTGAGCAGAGCCCAGCTCCACGAGGACAGGACCCCTGTCATTCCATCCTGGCAGTGGAACAGGGATAAGGGTGGCTGGGATGTGAGAGGGGGAAGCCTGAGCTCCTCTGGGTGGTCCAGAAGGATTCCCCCTTCTTCCAGGACCCCTGTGGAAAGCCATGGGTCCCACACCTGGGGCTGTGCTGGCTGCTCCAGGAGGGATCCCAGCTGGATCCCGAGGATGCCATGGGGGGGCCCGGCAGGCTCTGCCCATGCCGGAGCCTCACTCAGGAGGAAGAGCCCCAGTTTCGCCCTGACTCACTCACCCATCCAGACCTCTCCAAACTGCCCTGCTCCCAGCTTCTCCACCAGCTTCAGGGACTCCCTGGGCACCTCCCACTCATCCTGCCACCACGGCTTCTGCGGCTTCTGCGTCCGGCAGGGTTTGCCCAGGCGGGTGCAGAGCCCGTCGGAGCTGCCTGGGATTGGGGGGAGGTACAGGGGGGGTCAGGGCAGGCAGAGGCTCTGGGAGCCGGGCACAGGCCAGTGGCTTGGCTGGGGCACGTGGAGCAGCGTGTCCTGCTCATCCCATCCCATCCCATCCCATCCCATCCTGTCCCATCCCACCCCATTCTTATCCCATCCCAGTTCCATCCCATCCTGCTCCATTCCCACCCTGTTCCCACCCCATTCCCACCCCCCCAGCCCATCCCATACGTGTGTAGTGCTGCACCAGCTCCCTGAGGCTGCCGAAGGCGACGCGGGGGGAGATGTAGAAGCCGCCGTTGTCCATGTTCCGGATCTTGTAGTGCTTCACCGTCTCTCCCTGGGTCTCATCCAGGTCCCTCACGGACAGCGAGTACGAGCCTGGGGGCACGGGCACCATGTGGGACCCCCACACCCCTCCTGTGCTTCCCAGGGCGTCTCCCAGTGCGGGGAGGTACCTTTGGAGGTCTCGCTCTCGCGGATGAGGAAGGAGCCGTGCGTGTTGCCCGACGCCAGGAGCTGCCGCTCGGCGTCCTTGCGGCTGATGTTCTTGAAGAACCACCTGGGCACACAGGGATGGGGAGGGGGTTGGTCAGGTTGTGCCTTCACCCACCAGCACGTCTGGGGGTGCTCCTGGCTCCGTCCCCCTCTGCCAGGACGCAGCTCCCGCTCTGTCCCTACTCACGGCTCGGGCTCCAGGCTGTTCACCAAGGCCACGAAGTTGTAGGGGATCAATCCCTCCTGGCCGGTGGTGAGCGACTGTGCCTTCCACCACTCCCCATTCCTGCAAGGACACAGCGAGGTGAGATGCCCCCCCAGCTGCCAGGACCCTGCACAGCCCCCCCTGCCAGCACAGGAGCGGTGGGGCCGTGCCGGGGTCGGTGCTGGGACACGGTTGGCGCTCGCTCACTCCTGCAGGACACGGAGCTTCTCTCCCTTCCGCAGCCCCAGGTCCCCGTCGTGCTTGGGCTCGTAGTTGTACAGGGCCACCACCAGCTTATCTGGGGGGACAAGGGGAGGGACAGGGTGGCAGTGGCCACTTTGGGGGTGTCCCAGTTACCCCCTGCCACGGCCAGACCTCACCTTGCATGGGGGAGCACGGCGGGGACGTGGACTCGTAGGACACCAGAGGGTCTTGCACCTCGGAGCCGTTGCGGATCAGCCTCTGCCAGGGGATGAGGAGCCCCGTGAGCCCTCACCTTCCTGGGGGTTTGGCCACCCCATGGCCACCTCCAGAGGCGTTTGGCCACAGGGACTGGGGTCTCTCACCCCCTCCTCACCTGGCTCTTGCTGTCGGGCTCTATGGGGTAGTTGCAGTGCTCACAGATGTCGATGTTCTCGATCCAGTCCTCGTCATAGTCTGAGCTGCAGCAGCAGCCCATGGTGCCTGCAGGGGCAGAGGTGGTGAGGGGAACCTTCACACCCCCAGCCTTCCCCTCTCCTCCCGCTCCAGCACATTCCCATCCCTGCATCCCACAGGGCGTGGCCCGTCCTGCACACCCCTCAGCTGAACTGGGGACATCCCCTGGCTCTCTGTCACCAGCCCTTATTTCCTCCTAATTTATTCTGGCTTCGTTAATTAAAACCACTGAAGGCAATTAATCCCCCAGCCACATTCACCCCATTTCTCCTGCATCAGGGAGGTCCTCAAACCCCCACCCCTGCTCCGGGGCCCCTCATCCTCTGCAGCTCACCCCGAAACATCCAGGAGGATGTTCCACCTCAACCTCGAGGACCAGCCCTGGTGGCACGAAGCCGGCACGGGGCTGTCCCCAGTGTTCCCGGCACCCTGGCGTGGGCACTGATGTCACGAGTGTCACCAGGGCTCTGCGATCCACCCGGGCACCTCTGGCCTTCCCAAGAATGCTGATCACGGCAGAAAACCCCCATGGTTTTGGGAGCCCCGCCGTGCCCCGTGTGGAAACGGCGGCCCACGGCCCCGGAAAAAGCTCTTCCGCAGAATCCCCCACGCCCACACGGCCGGGATTTGTCTCCACCAAGACCTGCCCTCCAAACCCTGCTCTCCAGGCCCAGCTCTGGGGGCTCTTTGGGGGCCTCGGTGTGGTTTCCACAGGCTCTGGGAGCCCCGAGTCCCCACGAGCCAGCCTGGCTGTGCCTGTCCCAAAGCGGCAGCCGCTGTGCCAGCGCTGAGCTGGAGCTCTGATCTGGCAGCGGCTGGTGCGGCTGGGAGGGTCCCCATCCTCTCCTGGTGCCCTGCTGAGCCCTGGGAGATGCTTTTCTGGGAGACAGACTGGCTGCTGGCACCACTGGCACCGCTTTGGCCTTGGTTTCCAGCCACTGCACGAGCAGGAGCCTCCTCCCGTGGGTCCAAGGGTCAGCAGGGACACAGGGATGATCCCCCCGGTGCCACCTCGGGGTGCCCACAACCAAGGGGAACAGGTGACTGGCAGTTTTGGTGAGGGGAACACAGATGAGTGACCCCCCACGCCATGCCATATAACACTGCTAAAACCCACCCTGGTGGCCTTCTGGTGACACCCCTCTGAGGACTCACTTTGGCACTCAAAAAGGAGCAGGCAGGGCCACAGCAGTGCCCAGCACCACCCTGGCCCCACAGAGGAGAAGCCCCCGACCCCCCCAGAGCTCCCCACAGCCCTTCAGGCACCTTTACCCAAGGCAAGCAGTGCCAGGAGGTGTTTTTTCCTCCCTGCACGGAGCCAGGGTGGGGAGGGAGGTGCTGCTATTGTGCCTTTTTTTCTTACAGCCCCAAGCCACAGCGTAATTTCCACCCAGCAGCCGTTTCACCTGGGCCACGCCGGCGGCGGGGGAAGGGGCGTTTGAAGTTGGTTTTCGGCGACTGCATCTGTGCAAACCGAATTTCTGCTGCGAAGGTGCCTGGGAGGGACGTGTAGTGCCTGGGAACACTGCCCCGTGTTCCGTGTGTCCCCCCCGGGAGGCATCTGTGCGTCCTTCTGTGTTCCTGTCCCTCTTTTTGCTCTGGGGTGCGTTTGGACCCCCCATGTCCCTGCCCTGAGCCGGCCCTTCCGCTCTGGCCAGGTCGGGTTGGTTTGTTCAGGGGTGTGGGCGGGTGTGGGAAGCGCTGAAGGCCGGGCTGACCCCGTCCCTGATGCTCTTCCAGGCTCACCAGAGTGTCCCCCAGCCAGCTGTGACACACTGGGTGTCCAGCCCTGCGCTGGCACAGCCTCGCAGCGACACGAAGGACCCCAGCCCCGAAGCTGCCATCGCAGCAGGAGGGTCTTGGCGCCGAGACAGCACCAAAAATGGGTTTATCTCAATGCCTGAACCCCCAAACCGGGCAGTGAACCTTGACAGGCCAGCACTGAGCTGCTGCCTGTCCCTACACCACCCTGACCCACAGCCTTGGGGACAAAACTCCCGCTTTGCCCCAGAAATGGGGGGACTTGGGAAGAGCCCTGTGAGAACGCCGGTGCTCCCACCCTGGGTGGGCAGAGGACCCTGGGACAGCAGCTTTCACCCCAACTGGGAGGGCACAGAGGAGTGGGGAGCACAGGCTGACTGCCCCCATCCCTCACCCAGGCGCTCCATTTCCACCCCGAACCTCCATTTCCACCCCTCCGAGGGGCACTCGGAGAGCACAGCGGGCCCCCCACTTCCAGGGTGGTCCCCACCTCCCACCTGGCTGGCACAGATCCTCCTCCCCCCCTGCTCTCACCTGTTGGCAGGGAGGTGATGCCCGGCCTCCCTCAGACCCCCATGTCCCGGCGGCGCTCCCGTCTCGCTCCTCACGTCCTGCCCATCCCGCCGGGGACCCTGCGGGGCTCAGCACGGAGCCCCCCAGGCCTCGGGCTGTGCTCCCCGGCGCTCGCTCCCACTCCCGCTCCCGCCTGCCCCTGTTTCCTGCCTCATGAGCAAACCCTCGAGCAGCTCGTTCACAGCTCGCGCCCCGACCGCAAGAGCGAGCGACAAACCCCGAGGGCTTCCTGCCAACCCCGCCACGAGGGTCCCAGAGCTGGCTGTCCCCTCACCCGGGGCGTGCCGAGACCCTCAGTGCTGACAGTGGGGCCACACGGGGTGGGAGAAGGGTCAGAGACAGGCAGGGGGTTGTCACCTGCTGCCAGACCCCCCAGTGCCCTGTGCTGTTCCCTCTCCAGGGCTCAGGTTGGCAGTGCCCTGCACCAGCTGTCCTTGATCCCACTGGACCCTACACCCGTTGTAGGACTCATGCCGCACCCCAAAACTCCCTTTTTGGCCACCACCGCTGTGGCACTGCAGACTGTGGCACCCGGACAGCCACGGGACAGGGGCTGAAGGTGGGGGGACACTCAGTGCCCCTGCCAGGCTGCCAGCCCTGTGTTTTGGAGACAGTTCAGAGCAGAGCAACCACAACACCATTGTCTTGGCTTCTGAGATCAAACACAAAGCCGCAGGTACCAGCTCGGCGAGGCACAGGAAGCCCAGCTGTGTTGGGAGGGGAGGGGGGTTGTGACAGCCTGGGGGGCACATCAGGCTCTCCCCCTGGCCTGGGAAGGAGAAGCAGCCCCCAAAATGATCCCCAGGTCATCCCACAGCTTCCCTGGGTCGCCCTACATTGTCCCTGGCACTGTTTGCACACTGTGAAAGTCACATCCCCAAGTGTCACCTTGTGCTGTCACCCCACAACAACCCCCCGGTCCCCACAGCAAAAGTCTTGGAGCAACATCTACAGGTGCAGGAAGGTGCCTGAAAATACAGAATAAACCATCAACCCTCACCTTCACCTCCTTTTATTCCACCTCAAAGGTGCTTGACCCCACCATCCTTAGGGACAGGCCCCCAGAACGCCCTGTGCCCCATGGGGGTGGTGGTATTTCCCCTGGCACTGCCCCTGGAGCAGGGCTGGCTCAGCTCCGAGCCCTGAGGGATTTTGGGAGCGACCCTCGAGCCCTGCCAGGTCCAGATGCACCCGTGGGTGCCTGCGGGGCTCCCACCCGGCCCCCGGGGGGGGGATCAGCAGAGGGAGAAGCGCCGGGAGTTGATGTTCATGCGGGTGACCCCGATGTGCTTGAGGGGCGTGGAGAGCAGGAAGGCGGCCTTGGGGGGGATGTTGCAGAGCAGATCCGAGTCTTCCTCGCAGCCCTCGAGGCCGAAGGTGGCGTCGTCCAGCATCTCCTTGTGCTGGTGACAGGCCTGCTCCACCTTCAGCCGGTGCAGCCGCGCCCGCAGGCGCATCAGCTGCTGCGCCAGGCGCTGGTCCGCAGCCTGCATCTCCCTCTGGAGGGCAGACGGGAGTCAGGATGGAGCGGGATCGCCCCCTGGATCAGCTGCCTGGGCAGCAGGGACGGGGCTTGGCCAGGGCACAAACCTATCAGGGCCCACCCCGGGACAGCACAGAGCCCACGCACGCGGCCCTGGGTGTCTGACACCCGTGGGTGTTGCTGCCTTAGGGACAGGCCACTGGGTGCCCCCAAACACCCTGTGCCCCGTGGGGGTGGTGGCATTTCCCGTGGCACTGCCCCTGGAGCAGGGCTGGCAGCACCACGGCTCAGCTCCGCCTGCCCCGAGCCCTGAGGGATTTTGGGTGCCACTCTCTGGAAGCCACCACGTGCCACATCCACGAGTCCATGGCAGCGGTGCCACCAGCAGAGCAGGCAGGGGAGGGTGACAAATGCAGACCCCAACAGCGTGGTGAGGGGACAGGGGCAGAGCTGTGGCACGGCAGAGCCATCCACGTGCACCCACCGGGCCGGACAAAGGAGCAAAGCCCCTGCTGACCCTGCCACATCCCGTCACTGCTGTGTGAGGTCGGGCACGGGGGGAGCCCTGTGGTCCCATCTCACCCCTCATCCCACTGCCAGCTACTCACCAGCTCCGTCCTGAGCCACTCCAGAGCCACCTCCATGGTGGCAAAGCCACAGACGCCACCAGCCAGCTGGTCCTCGGGGTGCCCAGGGCCCTGCTCAGCCCCCCGGGCCCCCCCAGAGGTGCGGGTACCCCAGCGCTGGCCCCTCACCCGGGCCTCCCACTCCAGGTACGAGGGTCTCCGGGTCTGCAGCTTCAGCTTGGCCGTCAGAGCCTTCACGCTGTCCAGGTTCTCCTCCTCCCAGGTGGGCTCCTCCTCGCCCAGCTCCTTGAACTTCAGCTGGCTGAGGGCCATGGTGGGACCCCCCACAGCCCCCCAAACCCCTTGGGTGACCTCTGCCCACTCAACGATCCCCTCTCGTGGAAATGAGAGCCTCTTCCCTGGCCACACCACCCAACCACCCACTCCCTCACTGCCCCAGCTGTGCCCGATTCCCAGCTATTTATCCATCCCCCGAGGACAATTCCGATGGGCAGGAATTTCCTTATCCAGAGGAGTGCAAAGGAGGAGGGGGTTTTTTTGGGGGGGTTTTATTCGATGTTGTGGTTTTTTTGTTTTGTTTTGTTTTCCTTTTCGTTTTTAGCATCATTGTCTCCGGCTGGGAGGAGACTCCCCGTTCCCGGACGAAGCCTTCACCGGGCACGGAGGAGCGGGAATGATTTATCCCTGGGCGCAGCCGCCCCCCCACCCACGCGGGGAGGGGGACCCAAAAAAAGCCCAAGGAAGGAAAAAGAACCCGGTGGGGGGGCACAAGGGGCAGCCGGGGTCCCGCACGAGGACGGGATGTTAAGGTGGAACCGCGTCGGGATCTGCCCTCTTCCCCCTCCTCTCTGCCCCGGGGGCTCCAGAGAGAGCAGCGTTGGGGGCCGGGTCTCACCTGTATCCCACGGGTCTCACCTGCCCCACGGACGCCCACCCCAGACCCCTCCGGCGCCCCCAGAGTGCCCCCCAAATTCCACGCGTGCCTCGCCTGTGCTGCGAGCGAGCCCCCGCGGCCCCCCGCGTGTCCCTCCCTCCCACACCCCGCGCAGTGACACCCCCTCCCCAGCCCACCCCGGGAGCCCCCCAACCCCGGGGAAGCGCCCCGTCCCTCCGGACCGGGCCACCTTAAACCCGACATCCGCCGCCCCGGCCGGGCTGTGCGGGGCATCGCCGCCTCCCCCCGCTTCCACCCCGAGGTCCTCGCATGCACCCCGAGGTCCCTCCTTCCACCCCGAGATCCCCCTTTTACACCCCGAAATCCCCCTCCCGCTTGTGCCCTGAGCTCCTCCGCTTATTTCTGTTGGCACTCCGGGGTCCCCCGCTTGCACCCTGGGGTCCCTGGTGCCACCCCACAGCCTCCTATTGCGCCCTGAGATTCTTCCTTGCACCCCACGGTTCCCTGCTTATGCCCAGGAGTTCCCCGTGGGCATTCCGAGGTCCCCTGCCTGCACCCCACTGTCCTCCCACTTGCACCCCAAGGTCCCTGCTCGCCACCCGAGGTCCCCCCCGGTCCCCTGAGGTCCCCAACTGCCCCCTCCAGCCTGAGCAGGTAAGCAGAGGGGGGTGGCAGGGGCACTGCCAGGTGCCCACCCTCCTCCTCCTCCTCACCCAGGGGCTTTGGCAGCAGCTCCTGCCCCGTCCCAGGCCCGGGGGGAAACTGTGGGCACAGGGGCCCTGGCAGCCGGGTCGGGGGGGGGCTGGTAACAGGGTGGCAGGGAAGGACCTGGAGCTGCTCCCTGCATTCCCATTTTCTCCAAAAATCCCCTCCCTGACGCACAGCCGACACGGGATACCCGGCTTGGGGTGAGAGCCTGGGGCCAGCTCAGCACCCCCCCGCCCCGTGCCTCAGTTTCCCCAGGGAGGAAACGTCCCCCTGGCTGCATTTGGCAGCTCCGTCCGTTGTAGGTGACAATGCAAACACCCCGAGGGGGTGAGGCCGTGACGCAGAGGGAAGAAGGGGTTTCCAGCCGGGCCGTGCGCCGCAGGATTTCCCCTTTCTCCCTCCCCAGTCCCCGCGCCGGGCAGAGCCGGCCATGGAGTTCTCGGAGCTGATCAAGACGGCGACGGTGGAGAACGTGCTGCTGTCGTGCGCGGGGCTGCCCGCGGTGCGGGGCACCCTGTGCATCACCAGCCACCACCTGCTCCTCTCCTCTTGCCCCGGCGGGGACGTGGAGCTCTGGCTGCTCATCCGCAACGTGGACGCTGTGGAGAAGAGGTGGGTGTGCTGTTCTCCCGCCCCTCCGCACCCCGCGGCTGCCCCCGCGCTCCCTCCCAGCCCTCTCACCCCTTCCTGAGCCGGAGCCTTCCCGAGCAGAGCGCGGCCACCCCTGGGTGCTGCTCGCCCAGCCTTGTCCTTCCTCTTCCTCACGGCCCAGCGCGGCAGCACCGGGCGCTGACCTCCTCTTCTCCTCAGAGTGCAGAATTTAGGCTCATTCCACCCCCCCCGGACTAACGGCTCCTCCCGGCACACCAGGTTTGGCTTTGAACGCTCCCTTGGCTCTGCCAACCACCGCGGCGCCCACCTTGCCCCGTCCAGGGCAGGGAGACCGTGGAAATCCCGGCTCCGGGGGCAAAGGAGAGCCAAAGATTTGGCAACCACACCAGCACAGCCCTCGGGGGGAGAGGGCAGCTCGGCTCTGTCTGTGTGTGCACAGACCCCTGGCCAGCCCTGACCCCTTCCCACCTCCCCCAGGCTCACCGGCTCCTCCGGCACCATCACGCTGCGGTGCAAAGACCTGAAGGTGCTGCAGCTGGAGATCCCGGGCATGGAGGAGTGTCTCAACATCGCCAGCTCCATCGAGGTGAGCCCCGGGCAGCAAAGGGTTGGCAGGGGAAAAGCGGCCCCGCCGTGTTTGCTCTGCGTCTGTCGTTTGCTGGGTAAATAAGCGCTCAGCTCCGGCAGCGCTGGCACCGGGTGCCCCGGCCCTCGCCTCGTGCTGGGACGTGGCCAGGAGAAGGGAACAGCTCTGGGGTTTGCAGAGCTGTGGGGACATTCCCAGCCACGCTCCCTGCCCCGTGACCAGCGCTGCCTTCGCTCCCGCTCCAGGCTCTCTCCTCGGTGGACTCTGTGATGATGATGTACCCGTTCTTCTACAGACCCCCGAGCCTGAAGCTCGAGGAAGGATGGCACCAGTTCCCCCTCGAGCAGTACTTCCAACAGATCTCCTCGCAGGTGAGGCTGGAAGGGGAGAGACGGGAGAGACCTGACTCCCTCCACCCATGCCAGAGCTCCCCCTGACCCCATGTGTCCCCCAGACGAGCCAGTGGCGGCTGAGCACCGTCAACCAGGACTTCAGCACCTGCCCCACGTACCCTCCCGCCGTGATCGTGCCGGCGGCCGTGGGCGACGAGGCCCTGAGAAAGTCTGCCCGGTTCCGGCAGGGCGGGAGGTTCCCCGTCCTCAGCTACTTCCACCCCAAAAACCGCACCGTGAGTCCGACTCGCCCCCTCGTCCCCTTTCCCACTGCCGCCAGCCCTCTGGGAGAGGTGGCTGGAAGCCCCCCGCCAGGCCGTGGGGTCCCCCAGTGCCCCCCATATCTCTCACCCTGCAGGTGATGCTCCGCAGCAGCCAACCCCTGACGGGACCCAACCGCAGGCGGTGCCGCGAGGACGAGACGCTGCTGGGGACGATCCTGGACGAGGGGGAGAGGGGCTTCATCATCGACACACGCTCGGCCCAGGCAGCAAAGCAGGCTCGGATGACAGGGGGAGGCACAGAGCCCAAATCCTCCTACCCACACTGGAGGAGGCTGCACCGGCCCCTGGAGAGGTGAGGGCTGTGCTGAGCCCTGGCGCTCTCGTGACACGGGTGAGCGCGCTGCCTGGCGTGACCTGGGGGTTCCACCCCCACAAAAGAGTCACCAAGCCCCCAGCACCTCTCTCCCCGCTCCCAGGGGCCGCCCGCTGCAGGAGAGCTTCACCAAGCTGGTGGAAGCCTGCAGTGACCCCTCCCTGAGCATGGACCGGTGGCTGGGCCGGCTGGAGAGCAGCCGCTGGCTCAGCCACGTCAAGGCAGCCCTGAGCACGGCCTGCCTGGCTGCCCAGTGCATGGACAGGTAAGGGGGCTGCACCCCAAAGCTCCCCCTTTCCCCCAGCTCCCAGTGTGACACAAAATTCCAGCCCCATCCCGGGTTGATCCCGACAGGGAGGAGGCCAAGGTGCTGGTGCACGGGGCGGAGGGGACGGACACGACGCTGCTGGTGACAGCGCTGGCCCAGGTGATCCTGGACCCGTCCTGCCGCACCCTGGCGGGATTCCAGGGGCTGCTGGAGCGGGAGTGGATCCAGGTGAGAGCGGCAGCTCCGAGGGGGGATGGGGATCTCAGCCTGGCTGGGCACCCTCACCCCCATATCCCCCCCCTCGGGGTCCCACAGGCCGGACACCCCTTCCACCTCCGCTGCGCCCACTCCGCCTATTCCCACGCGCGGCTGAAGCAGGAGGCACCGCTTTTCCTGCTCTTCCTCGACTGTGTGTGGCAGCTGAGCCGCCAGTTCCCCTTCTCCCTGGAATTTGGGGAGCAGCTCCTCCTCTCCCTCTTCGACAACGCCTACGCCTCGGCCTACGGCACCTTCCTCTGCAACAACGAGAAGGAGAGGTGAGAGGGGTGGGGACAGCGCTGTCCCCGAGCAGCAATTCCAGCAGATCCCCATCCTGGTCACGGTTTGGGTCCCAGCAAACCCCCACGAGCCCTGGCAGGGACTGAAAACGCACCCCCCGTGTCCCACAGGAGCCTGTGCAAGGTGAAGGAGAGCACACACTCGCTCTGGGCCTGGCTGAACCGGCCCGAGGAGCAGCAGAAGCTCCTGAACCCTCTCTACTCGCACAACGCCCTGGTGATCTGGCCCTCCGTGGAGCCCCAGAGCATCCAGCTCTGGCAGGGTGAGCGGGATCCTCCCAAAATCCACCCTCAGCCCCGAGTTGGGCTGGCTGAGGGGAAGCTGCTCTGCCTTTCCCTCGCTGACAGGGCGGAAATAACACCCAGCCCCTTCTCTCCCAGGTTTATTCCTCCGTTGGATCCGTCCATCCCAGCACCTGGATGAGGCCCGGGCAGAGATCCAGCGGTTGGTTGAGGAAAACCACGTCCCTGTCAAGGAGAGCACAGGGAACAGGCTGAGCCAGTCCCTCTCTGACCCCACTGCTGGGATGGAGAACAGGAGATGAAGGGCAGCACGGGCAGTTCAGTCCCATGGGATGCCAGGACAAGGCAACACTGGAGCTTCCTTTGGGAAGTGCTGTGCTGGACACAGACCCCACAGACAGCTCTGGGAAGAACAAACCCCCTTTCCCAGCCTTTGGGCTGCCCAGACTGGAGCTTGTTTCAGTAAAGCCTCTCTCCCAGCCCACACCTGCATTCCACTTTTCCATAGAGGCAGGAGGAAGATGCTCCTTCCCAGTGGGATTTTGGCAGCACTTGTGGATGGCTGTGGAGCAGGACATCAAGCTGCCTGCCTGCCTGCCAGGCACAGCCAAACCAGCAGCTCACACTAAACCAACACCCTCTCCACAGAAGGCACAGAGGCTTCAGCCTCAGCGTTGCCATCAGCTGCTCCAAGCTGGGGGAGCCGGGCTGGGAACTCTGCCCTTGAACCCAGATTTGAGGCAGGAAAGAGAAACAAGACACCCCTCCCGACAGGCAGGGTGAGAGAGGGGGGAAGGATGAGGAGCACGAGCTCCTAGAGCAGGAAATAACTGTTCCATGAGGAAAGTTGGCCCAGGGTCAGCTCAGCAGATAAACAAGGCGGCCGGGCCGGGCGCGTGCATTGTCAGCTGGAAAACAATTCCTGGCTGCTGCATTTCCAGCCTCTTCACACTTCAGGGCTGGACCTGAGGCTCTGGGTCACTCCCTGGGAAGGAGTTAAGGCAGGATGGGCAGAGGTCCCAGGAGGAGCAGCACTGTCTGTCTGCCCATGGGTGTGGAGCAAGGCATTGGCAACAGAGCCAGGAAAACAAAGTCCTTGGGTTAACTGGGGAAAAAAAAACAACCAAAAAACCCCACGGAGGTGCTTTCCCTTGTGTTTATAAAAGATTTCTATTTATTTCCTGATGATTTTTTCCCTCCCCTGATGTATAAATATGCCCAGCAGGCAGGAAGCCCCCGGGGCAGGCAGGCAGGCAGCCAACCCATCTGCCTTCCCACAAAAGCCATTCCTGCCCTTTGGAGCTGGACGAGTTTCCAGTTCCCCACCTTCACACAACCCCCAAGATGCAGCAGAAGAACTTCAGGCCTTACAACAGCCCCATGACAGAGCTGATGGACTGGGCAAGGGGTTGGAGGAGAAAAAGGAGGAGGAGAGGAGAGGGGAAATCCTCCTTCAGGCTTCAAACTCGAACTCGAAGTACTGGGGATCGAAGTAGTGGATGCGGACGTAGCCATCCTCACCCCCACTGCTGTAACTGCAGGGAGGAAAGGGACAGTCAGGAATGCTGCAGGAGCAACCAGGGGCAAGTCTGGCCTCACAACCCCCTCCTGGAACTAACACAGGAGTCACAAGGCAAAGGAAGGATCAGTGAGGCAGCCAAAGTGCGTGACTCCCCAGGCTGGCCCGAGGGGAGGCTGGAATGGGAGGATTAAGGTGCTGGTTCTGCTCCCACCACAGGGATCCTGTAGGTCCAGACACATCCCAACTAAAAAGTGGGATTGGCTGGGCTGGGACACACTGCAAGACCCCCAGAGAGCCTCACCTCTTCCCGTCGGGGTGAAACGCGACGCTGTTGATGGGACCGAAGTGACCCTTCACTCTGCCAAACTCCTCCTCAAAAGCCAAGTGGAAGAACCTGGGAGAAGGAAGGGGATTTACACTGTCACAGGGAGCCTGGAAGGGGCACAATCAGGGATTCCTCAAACAAGCCCTGCATGTTCAAGGACTCCTCCAGGAGCAGCAGCCCTGCGCTGTCGGGAGCGCTCCAGGTGAGGGAAGGGACCTGCCTGGCCTCAAATTTGCCAATCCTGGTGGAGGTTGTGGTCACATCCATGGCCTCCTGCCCACCACCAAGCATGACCTGCAAAGGAGAGAAGCCACCACCCTTCAGTGCTGCTCGTCCCACGCTTGGGGGCAGCTGGGGGAGGAGGGAGCAGAGCTTGGGGAAATCCCAGAATCGCTGGGAAACTGGAGGACACAAAGCCTCGTTCCCTGTGCCACATCAAACAAAACTCCCCAGCCCCACTGCACAGTCCTGGTGTCCAGCTGGGCTGGGGACACTCACACTGGTGACACAACTCAGGGGGTCACAGTGGGGAGGGGGACACTGGGGGAGCTGCTCATCCTTACGTGGTCAAAGATGGGGGAGAGGGCGGCGGAGTTCACCGGCCGCTCCGTCCGGAACGTCTTCAGGTGCTCCAGGGATGTGCAGTCAAAGAGCTGCCAGGCAAAAGGCAGAGAGTTTGTTAATTAACTCACACAAATCCAGCTGCTGGGCCCCACCTGGGCAGGTGCAGTCGCTCCTGGACACTCAAATCCCAAAATATATTCCCCCAGAATGCCAAAATACCGGCCCAAGGTAAACCTGTCGCCCTCCGGAGGTGGCAACCTGCCAATGTATTCTGGAAAATGCCAAAAATATTCTGGGAGCGCCAAAATAATTTCATTTTCAACGCCTGGCTGATCATTTCACGTGGTGGCACCTCCCCTTTCTCACTGAACTCTCCCACTGGGCTTTGTCTTTCCACTTCCTCAAATCCCTGAGGAGGAAATAAAACCCCCCTCTTATAAGCTCTGAGGAGAGATCCTGCCAGGAAACATCCCGTGCTGATGGAAAAGCTCACCTTGGCCGTGTTGTCCTTGGAGGCTGTGATGAACATGGTCATGTCCCTGGAGGTCTGGATGTCGTTGATCTGCTTGGTGTGCTCCTTGATGTTCGACAGCTGCTCCCCTGACTTGAGGGGGAAGAGGCAGTTTCAGGGAGCTGGGGAGTGACTTCTTAATTAAAAACAATTTAGGAGATCATGGAACAGCATCCTGGAGTGGTGTGGGTTGGAAGGGAGTTACCACCTCACTCCACCCGAGCAGCGGAGCGGTCGGCACATCCACCTGGCTCAGGGGAGCCACAAATTTGAACCACCCTGCCACGAAGCTGCTGTTTGGAGCCCCCAAAATCCTATATTTTGCCCCTGAACCCCACAGGAACGCTGTGCCATCCTTCCCCCTCCTCCCCCCCAGTCCCTGACCTTGGCACTGAACTGGTTGAGCTCCCCGCTCTCGTGGCCAGCGATGATGAACTCCCCGAGCGGGCCCCACACGGCGCTGGTGATCTTGGAGTCGCTGCAGGGGATCTTCATGTAGGGCTCGTTGTTCTCTGAGGGGTGGGGGAGGACAAACACACACAGAGAGGTGGCACAGCCCTCCACAAACCCCCCCCAGCCCCTGCCCAGCCCCAAGGGAGGGTCCCTCACCGATCTGGGCGGGGTCCCGCAGGTCGAAGAAGCTCACGAAGCACTGGTAGCCCATCTGCTTGTCCGTGGAGAACATGATGATGTTGCCCCCAAAGTCAAAGCCACACGTCCTCACGGCAGAGCTGGTCTTCACCAGGGCCAGCTGCTTCCCTGGGGGACAGCAGGGACCTCAGCTCAGGGGGTTGGGGGAGTTTTGGGAGCAGTGAGGGGGCGGCAGGGGCAGCAGGAGGGTCGGGGCTTTCCTGACTCGGGATCCGCAGAATCGCTTGTGAGTCACAGACCACCGGATCCTGGGGGGGCTTTTCCAAGCTTAATCATGGAATAACAGAATGCTTTGGGTGGGAAGGGACTTTATGGATCATCCAGTTCCACCCTCTGCCTGCAGGGGCACCTGCTGCTATCCCAGGTTGCTCCAGCCTGGCCTTGGACACTTCCAGGGAGATGGAGCGGCCACAGCTTCTCTGGGAAACCCATTCCAACCCCTCCCACCCTCACAGGTAAAGAATTCTTTCCCAATCTCCCACCCAAATCTCCCCTTTTCCATCTTAAAGCCACTCCCCCTTGTCCTGTCCCTCCATCCCTTGTCCTGTCCCTCCATCCCTTGTCCCAGATCCCTCTCCAGCTGCCTTGGAGCCTCATCAGGCACTTGGAAGGGTCTCCAGGGTCTCTTCCCCAGGCTGAACACCCTCCCCACGGTGGAGCTGCTCCTTGGAGTGTCCAAACCAGCCCTGTGGATGCCCTGCAGAGCCCAGGCAGGGATTTGGGAAGGGCTTTACCTGTCTCACAGTCCCAGAGCCGGCAGCTGTTGTCGGCAGAGCCCGTGAGCACGTGCCGGGTGTCCCCTGGGTGTCACCGGTCAGGGAAGGACAGCCCCAAACTCTGCTGGCCCAGCAACCCCCCACCCCCAGCACTGACCCACCACATTCCAGCAAAAACACAGAGGGAATGCTGAACAGGGCAAGTGAAAACACAGGGAGGATATTTAACAGTGAAGCGAAGGCATCGAGGCCAAAGTAAGAGGCAGGAAGGATCTCAGGGACAGGAATATGGAATATACATATTTATACAGATTTAAAAAATTCATATATATATAAATTCCATATATATAAATTCCAAATTCCATATATATAAATTCATATATATATAAATTCCATATCTATATTCTATATATATATATATAAACATATGTGGAATATTCAAGAGCTGAAGTGCAGGGATCAAGGGTAAAGCAGCAGGAAGGATCCCACAGGCAGCTTGATGGGATGAATCCCGGGCTAAAATATGGGATCCCATATTCCAATTCTTTCCCGGGGGATTAGGAAGGATACAGTCGGCATCCACACACCACACAGCCCCCGTGTGCCCGTTGTAGGTGCCCAGCCTCTCGCCGTTCACCGAGTACCACACGTTGACGATCTGCGAGGCAGGTTAATTAATAAAAACTAACGAATTATTCATTGATTAGTGAGGGAGGGGGAGCACTCACGGGATCCTTGGCCACGGTGAACAGCAGGTCTCCCTCGCGGTTGTATTTGATCTGCGTGATGGAGCGCTCATGGCCTTGCAGCAGGATGGGCTTCTGTAATGATTAAATCGTTAATTAACGAGCGAGGGGAGGCGGAGGGAGGGGGTGAGGCGCGGGGGGGGCGAGCGCAGCCCTCGGTCCGGGGGGGTTTTGAGCCGCTGAATCCCTCGGCGCGGCCACAAATCGCGATAATCGCGATTAAACCCCCCCCCAACCCAACCCCGGTCTCACCATGGCGGCCACGCTGAGGAGAGAGGAGGGCGGTCACTTCCGGGATGAGGCGTCGCGGGAATACTACGTCACAGGGGTCGCCATGGCAACGGCGCGGGGCTTCCGGGTCCGACCAGGAAGTGAAGCACCGTTGCCATGGCGACCGCGGGTGAGGGGAGGGCGATGGCGGCGGGGACAGGGGAAGGGGGTGAGGGGGGTGAGGGTGTGAGGGTGTCCCTGGAGCGGGGCGGGATGGCGGGAGGGAGGTTGTGGAGAGCGGCGTGGGATGGGCGGGGTTGGGAGGGAGCTTAAAGATCTTCTGAGTCCAACCCTTCCGCTACCCCGAGTAGTTCCAGCCTGGCCTTGGACACTCTCCAGGGATGGCGCAGCCGCAGCTTCTCTGGGAAATCCAGTCCAGCCCCTCCCCGCCCTCAGAGGAATTTCTTCCCAGTATCCCACCTGAATCTCCTCTTTTCCAGTGTGAAGCCATTCCCCTCCAGCCCTTGTAAACAGTCTCTCCCCACGTTCCTCGCAGCCCCTTCAGGTCCTGGAAGGCCACAATGAGGTCACCCCGAAGCTTCTCCAGGCTGAACAATCCCAATTCCCTCAGCCTTTCCTCCCAGCAGAGCTGCTCCATCCCTCTGACCACCTCAGTGCCTCCCCTGGACTCGCTCCAGCAGCTCCACGGCCTTCAACAGGACCAGGAGAAACGGCCCCAGGCCCTGCCAGGGGAGGGATAACAGGGAAAAATTCCTCACAGAAAGGGTGGTCAGGCCTTGGAAGGGGCTGCCCAGGGAAGTGGGGGTGTCCAAACCATCCCTGGGGGTGTCCAAACCATCCCTGGGGGTGTCCAAACCATCCCTGGGGGTGTCCAAACCATCCCTGGGAGTGTCCAAACCATCTCTAGGAGTGTCCAAACCATCCCTAGGGGTGTCCAAACCATCCCTAAGGGTGTCCAAACCATCCCTAGGAGTGTCCAAACCATCCCTGGGAGTGTCCAAACCATCCCTAGGGGTGTCCATACAACGAGTGGATGGGACACTTTGTGAGAGGGTTTGATTTGACAATCTGGGAGAGCTTTTCCAACCTTAAAGCCCCTCCATTCCCACACCCTGCCCTGGACAGGGACAGCTTTCCCCCATCCCAGGTTGCTCCTGGGACGCTCCCGGCTGTTCCAGGGTGGGTGAGGATCATCCCTTGGGCTCTGTGGGATCCCAGAGCGGGATCCCTGGAGCCCCATCCCGCTGATCCCGCTGTTCCCCAGGGCAGGGGGTGTCCCTGGCGCTGGTGGCCGTGCTGTGGGGCGGGAGCAGCCCCTTCCTGAGGGCGGGAGCAGCGGGAATGGAGGACGTTCGGGGCCGGGGCCGCCTGGGGCAGCTCCTGGCCGAGCTCCGCTTCCTCGGCCTCAACTGCAAGGTGGGACCACTGGGATCACTCCTGCTTCTTTACTCAGGCCTTGATACCTTTGCTCCAGCTGTTAAATGTTTATGTCTTTATGTATTTCGTATTTATGGGATTTATATATGGGATATGTATTCCATATTCCCGCCCTCGACATCGTTCCTGTCTCCCACTCCGGCCTCCATACCTTCCCTTCCACTCTTAAACATTCCACATATGTCTTTATATGGATGGAATATATATAAGGAATTTTAATGTATTTTTATATACTATTTATAAATATATATTTGTAAATATATATTTATATCTAAATATATATATATTCCATATTCCTGCCTCTGGGGTCATTTCCACCTCTAACTGTGGCCTTGATGCCTTCACTAAAACTGTTACATGTTCCCTATGTATTTTTATAAATATGGAATTTCTATATAAATAATATAGAAATATATATATATATGTATTTATTCTATATATATTCCATATTGCTGCCTCTGGGGTCATTCCTGCCTCTTACTTGATGCCTTCACTAAAACTGTTATATATTCCATATGTATTTTTATAAATATGGAATTTCTATATAAATAATTTATATATATAAATATATATATGTATTTATTCTATATATATTCCATATTGCTGCCTCTGGGATCATTCCTGCCTCTTACTCTGGCCTTGATGCCTTTATTTCACTGTGAAATATTCCCTGTATCATCAGAATTCCTTACCCTCAGCAATATTCCCTGCAGCTCTGCCCTCCCTGAGTGTCAGAATTCCTTTAGGATCATTCCTTCCCTTCTCCTGGCCTCGATACCTTCATTAAACTGTGAAATATTCCATCCCTGTTTTTATAATATGGGATTGCTGACAGGTCTGTGCTCTCCCTGCAGTACATGGTGCCCTTTCTGCTCAACCAAGGCGGATCTCTCCTCTTCTACCTCACCTTGGCATCCACAGGTCAGTCCTTGTCGCTGTTTTGTTGTGCCCTGGTGGGGATTTTGGGGAGGATTGATTGATGACTTGACCAAACACCCTTGGAATCATCCCAAATAAACCAAGAACCTCAATTTTCAGCTCTGTTAAACCTCCCCTTCCAGACCTGTCCCTGGCAGTGCCTCTCTGCAACTCCCTGGCTTTGGTGGTGACCCTGGTGACTGGGAGGATCCTGGGAGAGGATGTTGGTGGCAAGAGTAAGTCACACTTCAGACATTCCCTCCCCTGCTCTCCTGCATCTGTTGGCTGATTCAGGGTGTGAGAACAGCAGATACCCCCACGAGGCTGTGCCTGGTTCAGCAGCAGCTCTTGCTGCAGAACCTGAAAGGGGAAGTGAAACAGATTTGTGGGCAGGGCTGGTAAATTTAAACTTAGAACTGGCTGTTCTAAGCTAAAAGAGCTTATAAACCCCAACTAGATGTTGAACCATAAAAGAAGCACGAAGTAATATGGAAAAGGAGCGGCCCATAAACCCCCAAATGTCGACACCCATCCTCCTTTCCTTCCCTGGTGTCCTGCACTGACATTGCCCTGCTCAGAAGGGCAGAAAAAGGCAGAGAACTGGAAAGTTTAAAACTCCAGCACCTGGAACAAGAGCTGTAGGATCACACTGAGCTGTTTAGTTGTTGTTTAAGCCTGGATCTCTCTAACAGACCCAGCCCATGGGTAACATTTCCTTGGAAACATCCTGTGCTCAGTGTACAGGGACAGGCTGAGCATCCAAACCCCCTCAGAACTCACCTGGCCCAGGCTGGACCTGCCCTGTGACACCCGAGCGCTGTCTGAACTGTACAGACAATCCCAGAGTGGTTTGGGCTGGGAGGGACCTTCAAGATCATCTCATTCCAACCCCTCCTGCCTGTTCTTTATAAGCATATTCCCAGTGTGTCCCTGTTCACTTCCACAGGGGCTGTGGCTGGAATGCTGCTCACCATCCTGGGGGTCTCGCTGTGTGTGGCTGGTTCAGGAACAAGGAGCAGAGGGGCAGATCCTGATCAAAGGTAACCCCCCATGTGTCTGAGGGGGCTCCTGGCTCAGTCACACCTGGGACAGGTGGATTTTGACACACAGATGTCCAAAACCATGGACTGCACTCCCTGAGCTCCGGGGTGGAACGAGGCACATCCTATTCCGTGTTTCAAGGAATCTTTTTGTGGGTGTTTCAACTCGACGACGATTAAAATTTGCTCAGCACTGAAGGGGGCAATAAATGGCTAACAAATCATTCAATGGGACCTTCTGGGACTGATTGATTTTGGCTTAGGAGGGATTTTTTTAGGAATTCCTCCTTCTTGTAGCCAGGCAAGTGAAAATGGCTTTTTCTGCTGTGCTCAGCTGTCCCTGCTCACACTGCACAGCCCCTTACTCAGAGGTTACTACAGGGCTTCCCTCAGAGTTCCTCTCGTCCATCAAACACCCACAAGTGCAGTGTGTCCCTGAGGAAGGAAGGGTGGCTTCCTTTTCAGTGAATTTATCAGTCCAAAGTACCAGAGAAATCACAGAAGGGAAAAAAAAATAATCCTTGTCACCCTTGTAATTAATGAGAAACCCCAGGGAGGGAAATCAGAAAGCCTTGCCCAGAGAGGGTGATTCAGGAGCTGTTTATTCCTGTGACTCTTGCTAAATCCTAAATCAGGCAGATGCTCCCAAGACAGAAATAAAATATATATGGGTTTGGGAACAGCTTTAGTTGCTGCAAATATTATCCAAGCATTGCAAATTGGAGGGACAACGATACAGTGAAATCTCTTTCTAAGAAATACCTGACATAGAACAAACCCTGGCAGATGCTTTGCTATAAAAACATGTTTTCTGTTTGGTAATTCTTCCTTCCCCAGCTACAAACCAGCTGATTTGGAGCTCAGAAGAGCAGCTATTTCCTCTGAGAAAAAAGGGGAAAACATTCATTATTTAACAACACTGAATAAAAATGTGATCCAGGGGGGAAAAGCCAAGGGAAAGCAGCAGCACTGGAGTGCCCACTGCAGCAAACACAGCACAACAAGGGTCAGGAACCACCAGCTGAAGCTTCACCAGGGCTTCCTCTAATTTCACTTCAAAGGAATTGTCTTCCTTTGAAGTTCTAATTAACCCAGAGACACCACTGAGGCAGAGCTGAGTCACCCATTGCAGCAATCCTGACTATCCCCAGGAAAAGCTGGGATCATTAACACACCACTGACAACAAGCATTTTGCTGACCTCATCACACAGAACTTCTTAAAAAGAACTATTTTTTTCCCCTCTTTTTTTAAAGCAAAGGTTTGAACTTTTGTTACTAAAATAACATTTGAAGAATTAGGTGGATGTTCCTGGGCGGATTCTGAGCTTCACCTGGATACAGGTAAGTTCTGCTTGAGTTCTATTTGAGGAATCCCAGGAGTTGCAGTGGGAGGAATCTGAACACAGGAAGGTTCTCCCACGCTCCACACAACCAGTGAGGGGAATAATTACCTTTCTGTGGTGTCTCATTTGGGGTTTTTAATGTAAATTCTTCCGTGACAGGAGTGAGGATGGAAACCCAGAAGAATCCAGGATAGCCTTTGCTGTCCTTACTGGAGTGGGAAGCTGTAGATTCCCCGTTCCAGAAGGGAATTGTTCATTCCCCTGCGGTGACACCGTGCTGTGGTTTCTCAGGTTCCCCCTCGTGGTTGCTCTCGGCTTTACACATCGGAGAGCAGCTCCTAAAGCTGATAAATAGGATTTCAGAGAGAAAACAAGGACTTCCCCAAGGAATTGCTGCGAACTCTCGATTGGCCCTCGGGGCTGAGCCATTCCAGGGGCACCAGGAGTCCTTCCTTGGAGCAGGGAGGTTCCAAACAGGCAGGAAATCAGAAATCACCTCTCAGGCCTGGTCAGTGGCTACATCCAGCCTGGTGTGTTCACCCTCTTCCCGAGCACCTCCCATCTCCCTCCTTGGATCCCTGGGTTTAGAGAGGCTTTTTCCTGTGAGGAAAAGGGGAGGGAAAAGCTGTTCCATGGGTGTTGCATGGCCTGGTCACGCTGAGGCTGCAGAATCCTGCTGTGTTGCCCAGGTGAGGAGGGGAGAAAAGAAATACAGGGATTGCTGGATGCATCTCTGCCTGCTGTCAGGGCGGGAATTCCTGTCCTTCAGCATCATCAATCCACCCCCTCCACACTCACACCTTCACCTGCACCAGGCTGCACATTCCCACTGCTCCTTCTCTTCTGTCCTGCACGCACAGGTTTGACGTGGAAAATGGGCTCTTCCTCCTCCAGGGGGGATTCCCTGGCTGGGATTTGCAGCTGTGGGAAGGCAGGTGGGATCTTGCCTTTCTCAGCAGCTCCCCTGGTCTGCACCCTGTGACTGTCCTGCTGTAAAAAACCCATCACACAAGCCTTGAGAAAGCACTTTAGGAAAGAGAAACTGTGCAGGGCAGTCCCTAAACACTCAAATTCCTGCTGTTTTCCTTGATCCTAACTGGTACAAAGCTGTAACAAGAGGGTTTCAGGGAGAAGCTGAGGCTGCCCCATCCCTGGAAGTGTCCAAGGCCAGGCTGGACAGGGCTTGGAGCAACCTGGGCTAGTGGAAGGTGTCCCTGCTTATGGCAGGGGGTGGGATGAGCTTTAAGGTCCCTCCCAACCCAAACCATTCCATGACCCCATGATGGCAGCACAAACCACCCTGTGCCAGGGAGCACTCACCCTTCCCTGGCTCTTTTTGGGACTGTTTTTTGGGCGGTTCCTGTAACAAAGAAGCGAATTCCAGCATCAGGCAGGGGTCAGCTGAGGGAGGGCACAATCCCCTCTTTTCCCAGAGGTGTTTTTGAAGTTCTGCAAAACCTTTGAAAACATTTTTCTTCCTTCCCAGCACGCAAAGCACAACTCAAACCCTGACACAGGGAACAGGGGGAGGCCCCAAAAAGGATGGCTCTACCTGAAGGCCACCAGGGAGGGAATTGCTCACACCCCTTGGCCACAGCCCACGCACCCCCGTGTCCCTCACCCCTGGGGCACCAGCAGCTCCCGGTAGGGCAGGGCTTTGTACTCCTCCTTTCCCACTGCCACGTAGTGCTGGCCGTTCTCCAGCTCCTCCCCTCTGCACACCGGGGTCCCATCCAGCCTGCAGAGCCTGGAGGAAGGAGGCAGCAAAGGGATCAGGGCTCTGGCAATCCCTGAACAGCCCCCTCGGCGTGGAAAACAAGGGCAGAGTGGGAAACGAGGCAGAGGAAGTCACAGAAATCACACCCAGTGAGGAGTGAGATGCAATAGGTCCCAGCTTTCTCCTTGGCTAGACTGATGTTTGGGGAGGAATTAGGTTTTCTTTGTTGGATAAAAGGCCCTCCTTCAACATATAAACTCCTTTTTATGCCACTGTTGTGGTTTTTTTTTTTACTGTTTGCTTATTGCTTTTTCACCAGCATCAGCCCTCTAGGACATTGTAGGATTATCCCTGACTTAGTGATGGGAAAACCTGAAAAGCAAAGGAGTTTGCAAAAGCAGATGGTCTGAACTTCCAGCCAGAGCTCCCTCTGTTCTGGATCTGTGGGAAGTGCCTTCCCTGGATACTCACTTGCTAACGGCTCCGCTGCCCAGCTCCGCTTTCTCCGTCAGCGTGGCCAGGAGTGTTTCCCACTGCAGTGGGACCCTCTGGGGGAGCTCCAGTGGGAAAGGAGGGCTCAGCAGATCCCCGTTCCGGAAAACACTGCAGGAGAAACAGCCCAGAGCACGGGATGAGCCAGCATTCCCACAGCCATGGGAGAGGGGGAGAACAGCCAGACAGCAGTGCCTGGACTGCATTTACAGCAAACACTGTGGAAACTGGGAATCGTCCCTGTGGGGCAGCATTCCCGGGATCTCACAGAGAAACTCCCTCTGAAAACATTCCCAGGGACCCTCCAAGGGGAAAATAAGGAATCACTTACTGTATGGTGCAGGGCAGGCGGGAGAGCTGCTGCCGTTGGACGAAGGTGTTGGATTTCCTGGGATCTGCAGTGCGGGACTGGGGACAGAGTGGAGTGCACAGGGACAGCCCTGCAGAGCCTCCCAGGCTGCTCCCATTTCTCCATCAGGATCTGCCTGCCCTGGGACACCCCCTGGGATACAGCCCATCCAGGGATACAGCCCATCCAGGGATACAGCCTATCCTGGGATACAGCCTGTCCTGGGACACAGCCCATCCTGGGATACAGCCCATCCAGGGATACAGCCTGTCCTGGGATACAGCCCATCCAGGGATACAGCCCGTCCTGAGATAGAGCCCAGTCTGGGATACAGCCTATCCTGGGATACAGCCCATCCTGGGACACAGCCCGTCCTGCCCAGCCTTGCTGCTGCCAGGTGGGGTTTGTTGTCAGCAACAGGGAGGCTGCAGAGGCTCCTCACCCAGGGAATGTGTTCCAGGTTTTCCAGTGAATCCCTGCGCTCAGACCCTCCCCTGCACCGTTCAGGGGGACGAAGGGATGAGCAGCAGCCCCTGTGTCCTGCTGATCCCTGGGGCACTTTGATCCCCACAGGCACCTCACAGCCCTAAATCCCAACTTCAGTCCCATCAGTTTCTGTTTCTCTCCCCCCTCCCCGCCCCTCAGTGACCCACCTGCAGACCCTTCCTCGTCCCACGGGGCTCCTTCTTTCCCTGATTTAAGTAGCTGTGGGGAAAATACAGGGGCATTTCCACACCCCACCCAAGCCATGGCTGCCTTAAGCTGCTCCCAAAGCTCCCTCTACTCACTCCAGCTTCCGGAGCCTCTCCGACCCCGCTGCCACGTACCGGCCCCCGTCCCGCAGGTCCCCCAGCCCGGTGACACCGCGGCCGTGCCGGGGGGTGTAGAGGTTCCTCACGGCCAGGGGGGCGTGGAGGGCCTGGGTCACCTCGTCCAGAAGGGCCTCGAAGGTCGGGAAGCGCCGTGGGGTCACCAGGAATCTCCTCCCCGGGAGGAAACGGTCCCCGTTGCGATAGATCAGCACGGTCCTGGCTGGAGCCGGGCCTTGGGGGCTCATCCCAGCGGGACACAGCGGGGATGTGGGGAGTGGACAAACCTCCTGCTGAGCCCAAACCCTTCCAAATCACACCCCCAGAGCCCAAACCCTTCCAACCAGCTTCTCACCAAGCCCAGACTTTTCTGACCAGCCTAAAAATCCTTCCAACCAGCTCCCCAGAGTCCAAACCCTTTGGACCAGCCTCCTGCTGATCCCAAACACCTTCCTGCTGACCCCAAACCCTTCTGACCAGCCTCCCACCGAGCCTAAACCCCCCCAAGCAGCCCCCCAGATCCCAAACCCTTCTGACCAGACGCTCTGGGCTCTGCTGTCCTGCCCCTTCCCAGCCCAGCCTGGCGTGACCGACCGTCTCCATGGATGCAAACCCAGCAGGAGGGAGTCGTGGGAGGCCACACCAAACACCTGCAGAGCACTTTTCTGCCCGAGAACCAGGAACCACAGGGCTCTTCAACCCTCAGCCACCACTACAGGGGCTCCATATTGGAGGCTCTGACCGGGATTTATGGATCAGGATCTTCCTGGCAGCAGCTCATGTCCCACCCACCACTTGTTCCCCGCAGAACTGCAAAGGATCCCATCCTGGATCGGATGAACACCCACATCCCAGTGGGCACTTTGTCCCAAACAGATTCCAGGGGTCAAAACAGGACATGGACCCACCTGGCTCTGCCCAGGAGAAGGCAGGAAGCCAGACAGGAAGAGATCCCAAAGAGGAGCGTTAGGAAAGCTTTTTATTCACAGACAAGTGGGGGTCGTTCTGGAACAGAGGGATCCATCTGCCACGTGGCAACAGAGGCTGTTCAGGCAGCAGGAATGCAGGGGGGGAATCACAGGGGGGAACCACAGCACCACATGGAAAGTCCCTTTTCCAGGGACCTGGAATGTTCCTGAGTTACAGGAACAGATAGAGCACCTCCCACCCTCCCTGAGGCACTGGTCCAGCATTCCCAAAATCCACCACAGGCACTTGGGAGATCCTGGATGTTGCAGAGGTGTGAAGTGCAGAGCCCTCCCAAACATGCAGCTCAGATTCCCACACAGCTCAGAGGGGAACAGGCTGTCCCTGCAGGTCCCAGCACCTGCTGCCTTCAGGCATTTCAGTCCAAAAGCACCTTCTGTAAGCGAAAAATCTTCCCATCCACCATTCCTCCCCCTGGATCATCCAGCTCAGCCAACAGGAACGGGGTCCTTGTGGAAGGATCCTCACTGGGAACCCCTCCAGCACACACCACAACCTCCCTGGCTCCACAGTGTTTAATCCTGCTCTGACCAACTATTCACACCTAAAAGAACCAAGAGGCTCCCTTGTCACATTCTGCTGAAGTTCAAACCACCAACCCACGGAGCTGCAGCTCCCCTGAGGTCACCGGTGATCCTGCAGCTCCACAGCTTCCCCACACCAATCCAGGTGCTTGGGAACGCCTTCCAAAGGCTCAGGAACCCCCAGCTTCCGCTTCAGCATCAGGAACTGCAGGAGGAAGAAAACCAAGCACTGATGATTCAATCCCAGAGACCCAGAGGCAGATCAAACAGCAAAACCCCCGTCCCCCCCCAGCCCAATCCCTGGATAATGGGATTGTCCCCAGCCAGCCCCACTGTCACAGGGGCTGTCCCTGCTGTTTGGGAAGGGGCAGGGCCAGGCCCTCACGTTTTTCCTGCTGGCAATGGCCTGTTCCAGCCACATGAGCTCCATGAGCAGGTGGTTCCTGTAGGCCTGGAGCCCGGGGCGGGTTTGGGGAAGGTCCCCCAGAGGGAATTCTGCAAAGAAACGGCACAAGAACCCGCTGTGAGAACAGAGATCCGGCCTGGGGGAGCTCCTTCCAGCCTCTCCAAGGCACTCTCAAGGCTGTGGCTCCCCTTTGGGCCCCCCCTGTGCCCCCTCACCCGGGGGGGCTCCGGGGGTCTCTGTGCCCAGGTCGGAGCTGTCCCACACCGAGGTCTCGCTGCTGTCCTCGTCCCACTCCTCACTCTCCTTTTCCGTGCCTTTGTCACCCTCAACCCCCACATTTGGGGGGCTCAGGGTGTCATCCTGGCCTGTGGTGGTGGTGGTGGGGGCTGTCCTGCCCTGCAGGGGGGCTGGGGGGGCCCCATCTGGTTCGGGGGGTTCCGGCTCCTCCTCTGGAGGGTTTTTGGTGCTGGAGTCCT
>JAWWLV010000070.1:4283688-4320025 GCA_035041135.1 Platyrinchus mystaceus
CATCCCCTCCCATCCCATCCCATCCCATCCCATCCCATCCCATCCCATCCCATCCCATCCCATCCCATCCCATCCCACTCCTTCCCTGCCCCCCCTGGAAGGATCCATCACATCCCCTGTCCCCAGTCCCTGATCCCTCACCGAACGCCTGCAGTTTTCCCGAGTGGAAGTCGCTGAGGAGGCTGAGCAGCCCCCCCTCCATCTCGCACACGTCGGACACGTCCGTGAGGAAGCTGTGCTGGAGCGGAGCCCCCCGGGACCCCCCCGCGCCCGCCCGCGCCCGCTCCTTGCTGGTCCTGCGCAGGGAAGAGGGATTTGCATCGTTCCAGAGGCACCGCGGGGGGGCTGCGGGGGTTCCCCCCTATCCCGCACCCACCTGCGGAGCCGGGCGCGCTGCCGGGGCGAGGGCAGGGTGGGCAGGGGCAGAGCGAAGGTCGTGCTCTTGCTGGGGGGCAGCGGGCGCGGAGCCCCGGGGGGCGCCGGCTGGGCCAGGCAGGTCCGGGGGCTGCGCTTCCTCCTCCGCTCCTCCATCCCGGGGGCTGCGGGGACCCTGCGGGGGGACGGACGCGGAGCTTGGAGGCTCCTTCCTTCCCTGATGGTTCGGGGAAAGGACGAGTCTGCCCGGGGCACAGCAGAGGGGCTGCGGGACCCCCGGAGTGTGGGGGGGGTGACAGCCACGGCCACCAGCACCCCCACGACGGCCACCAGGACCACCGGGACAAGGGGTGACAGCCACGGCCACCGGGGCTCGCTGGCAGAGGAAGGGCTGGAGCAGGAGCTCGGACCCCCTTTCCCGGGCTCGGGCTCAGGCTCTGCTCGCAGCCGGAGCTCCGGCCTGTCCTCGGCTCTCGGCGTGTCCCCAGCGCCGGGAGAACAGGATTTCAACCTCGGCTGCCCCCGGCGAGAGCGGGACCGGGACCGGGACCGTGCGGGCTCCGACACCCCCGGGCTTCGACCGAGCCCCCCCAAGCCCCGGGCCCCGCACGGCGGCCGGACGGGGCCGCTCCGGGGCCGTGGAGCCCCTTTGTCCGCAGCCTCCGGAGCTCCACGGGCGGGCACTGACCTGTGCCAGGCCCCGCTCCGGCCCGAGGGGCTGACCCGGCCCGTCCCCGAACCCACCCGACACCCCGAACCTGCCGGACACGTGTCCCCGAATCTGCCGGACACCCCAAACCCGCCGGACGCCCCGAGCCCACCGGACACCGTCCGCACAGCCCGGGATTTGCATTTAAAGGGAAAGGGAACTTCCTCCCGGCGCTGCCGGACCCCCAGAACCGGCCCCGGCCCCAGCCCCGGGATCAGCATCCCGCGGGGTCGGGGATGGGGCAGGATCGGGATGCAGCCCCCGCGCCGCGGAGTCGTTGCTGCCCCCCCTCAATCCCCCCCTGTTTACCCCGCGTTGTCCCCCGGTGTCACCGCAGAGCCGCGGTTGCGGGATCCGTCCCTGCAGGAAGGAGCCGGGAAGGAGCCGGGAAGGAGCCAGGAAGGGCCTCCAGCCCTGGCGCAGGGACGGGATTAGACAAGTCCCGTCCCCCCCGCGCCCGCCCCGCGCGCACAGACGGAGCGCAGCTGCTCGTGTAAATCCCCCCAGGACTTTAATCCGATCTCCCCCATTTTGGAGCCAATGGGGGCACCAGGGGCTGGGTACCCTCAGGGCAGGTGACACTTGGTGGCTGCAGCATCCCCGGGAGGGAGAGCCACGGGTGAATGTCCCACGCTGGGGGTCCTGGAGACCCACCCGACCTTCCCCCGAGGCAGGGACATCCCATCTCCGCTGTGCCTCCCAACCTCCCCCACCTCATCCCCATTGGAAAGGCAGGGACAGAGAGCCTGGAGACAGGGAAGCCGTGTCCCACAGAGGCTGCTGTGGCCTCCCCAAACCCACCCCACCACCCTAAATCTTCACTTCCCCCTTCCCCCACGTGGTACCGAAGGAAAGACAACAGAGGCAGCGAGGTTGGGAGCGTTTCTATTGGATACAGGATACACCCAACACCCCCCACGGGGGTTTTCTGTACCGTAACAGGCAAAAGACAAAAAAAAAAAAAAGGAGGGGTTGGTGAATTTCTAAGGGGTTTTCCTTTTACTGAAGGAGCAGGAAGAGAAGCCCAGATCCCGATTCCAGCAGCAGCCCCCCCTCGGCCCGGCTGCTGGGAACAGGGTGGTCCCACCAGGCCAGACCTACATTCACTTGCTCGGGGGCTCCTGCCAGACCCTTCCAGAGGCAAAAGCTGACAGGCAAAGCCATGCTCAGCTCCAGGGAATGTGTCCCAGTGGATGTTCAACTGCAGCTCGATGGAGACTTGTTGGAGCCCATCCCTGCTGCAGACAGACCCTTCCTGGGGTCTGACCTGGGCTCACTGGGGTCCCTGCAGAGGAAAGGGGGACAAGGAGGCAGGTCCTTCATGGAGAGAAGATGCGAGAGCAGCTGCGTTGCCAGAAGAGAATCCAAAGCTGTTCCACTGAACACATCCATGGTGGGAAATGTCTCCAGCCAGCTGGCTCCAACTTCCAGCAGAAGGAAGGCAATGCTGGGAATAAAGTCTGTCACAGAGAAGCTGTGGCGAAGGAGGGTCGAAGCACGTCAAGTCTTCCGAAAGAACACTGGAAAGAGAAAGCCTTGAGAAACTAAGGAGAAATCTCAAAATCCCGTGCCAGCAGGTCCCACATCTGTCCCTGAACACCCTCCCAGCACAGCCAGGTCCTTGGGGCGAGCAGGGTGAGGCAGCACTGGGGAGATGCTCTTCCAAAAAAGCAGAGAAAGAAGGGAAAAAGGTAGTCTGGGATAGCACAGGTACCCCCAGGCTGGAGGGCTCCCGGTCCTGGAGCTGGTCCCGGCGATCCTGGAGCAGACACAAGGTTTATCCTCCTGGAGCTCCAGCTCCGTGGGTGCCCCCGGGGATGGGGCAGAGGAGCTTGGAGGGGAACCCCGTCCCCCTGCACAACGATGACACACTTGTGCAAAACACTTGGGAATTAGACCTTTGGATTAACTGTTTAATACACTTGTGCACATGTGCGTTCAGCAAAGAGGCAACTGTGAATCGTAAGGCGATTGAGACACTGGCAGGTCCCGGGAAGAGCGAAAGTCCCGCCGGACAGGACGGGGAACGCCCTTCCTGCTTCTCCTTGTGCCCGTTCCACACGCGGAACACAGCAGGGGAACGGCCTCTTGCACCCCCAGCCCACACAGGAGCAAGTCCAGGAGCTCCCTCCTGCCTGCAGCAGAGGGAAGCAGGAGGATCCAGCGCTGTGGTTCTCCCAGCTCTGCTCCTTGGCTTTCTCTCGGTGCCGGAGTCGCTGTGGCGGCGGTGAATCCCATGGGACACAGATCCACGGACCTGCCTTCCTGAGCTGCGCCAGATTTGGGGGGTCGCAGCCCCTGCCAATGACAAGGTCTTTTAGTGAGAGGGACGATCAGTTGAGGCTCCATATATTAGTTATTGACACAGGCAGAGAGGCGGGTCAGTCTGGTTTTCCATGGGTATCCATATATAAAGTGTACGTTGCCCTGCACATTTTTTATATATCATATATATATATATATATATAAAATTTAAAAAAAACCAACCTAAAAGCTAGGAAATCTCACATCCCCCAGAAGGGTTGTCCTGTCCTTTTCCACCTGTCCCAGGAGCAGCAGAGGGGCATCAGATGGAGTCTGCTCATCCAGGTCCCCCTCCCTGTGCCCACCCCTGTGTCCTGCAGGGGCTCAGTCAGCGCCCCGAGGTCCCTCCTCAGTCCCGCTCTGCCCCGGGGCTCCTGGGCTCAGTTCTCCCAGGCTCTCCGCAGGATCCGGGCTGTGTGTGGCCTTTCCCGAGCTGGGACACTCGGAGCTGTCCCGGGATGGGTCCTTCAGAGGCTCTGCCAGGTCCGTGTGGGCACACAGGTCCTGCACCTTCTTGTTGAGGTCGTTGCGCTCCGTCTGCAGGGCCCGGCACAGCTTCTCCAGCCGCTGGATCTTCACCTGCAGCCCCTCCAGCTCCTTGTCCCGGAGGGTTTTCTGCAGGGGAGAGGCAGGAAAGGAGGGATGAAACCTCAGAGGGATATGGGCAGACAGTGACAGGATGGGGGAGATGGTTTGAAGCGTTCAAAGCACCTGAAGCTGCATCAAGGCTTCTTTCTGCCCTTGCCCCCTCAGACCTCACCATCCTGCATTAAGGCAGGGGTTGTTCTGCCCCCCCTCAGCTCCAGCCCACCCCCAGGGCCCCCTCACCTCCTCTGCCATCTCCAGCAGAGCCTTGTTGCTGCTCTCCCAGCGGGAGCGGTACATGGTGGTCTCCTTCTCCAGCTTCTTGATCTTCTTGGTCATCTACAGGATCACAAAAAGGGCACAAATGGAATCACTGAACATCCTGAGTTGGAAGGGACCCATCAAAGTCCAACTCCTGGCCCTGCACAGGACACCCCAAGACAAATAAGCCCCGGGGCAGAGCACTGCAGTGACATCCCACATGTCCTCAGGTGCCACCCCCTCCCTGGCACAGACCCAAATTAAACAGAACGATGGAGCTGCGGCTCTTGCAGCTCACACTGAGGAGAGCCAGGACAGCAGAAGTGTCACCCACCTTCTCCATCTCCTGTTTAAACGTTGTGAACACTTCACTGCTTTTGGAAAGGGTGTTCTGGAATTCCTCAAACTTCTCTGTGTAGAGAGCCAGCTGTGGGGAGAGACAGGGAGCTCACCAGGGCACCCACTGACAGCCTCACCCAGGCAGGGATGAGGCCAACCAGGGCCTGAGTGCTTGTCCTGGGACAGAAACAAACTGGCAGCACAGAGCTGCTCTGCCAAGGGAAAATTCTGTCCTAGGGAAACACCCTCAGAGTGATGTGTCCTATAAACATCCCCTGGCCAGGGCAGGAGGCACTTGCTGGGGCTGGTTCAGTGAGGGATGATCCCATGACTGCTCCCAGCACTGGAAAAAAACCAAGGCACCTTTCTCCCAGAAGGCAGAATTGCTGAAGGAAGTCTCAGCTCACCAATACCAAAGCCAGGAGAGATCCTGCCCCTGTGTTTTCCAGATTAAGGAACTTTGGGTTGTTCCAAGGAAGAAAAGAAACCCAAACAAAACAGGCTGAGCACAGAGAGCAGGTAACTCACCTGCTGCTTGAGGTGGGTCTCCTGCTGCTTCATCAGCTCACACATCCTCTGTGATTCCACAGCTTCCTTCAGCAGCTGGGGAAGAGCAAAAGCAGTTACCTGGGAATGCCCTGAGCACATCCCTGCACATCTGGTGCTGGAGATGGGAGCGGGCTGGGAGAAGCACCAGGAGCAGAGCAGGGCTCCAGCCCGGCTCCTGAAGCTGCTCAGGAAGCAAGGCAAGATGTGGGATAACCTGCTCTGGGCTCTGCACTCAGGGCTCCAGCAGCAACGAGGGTCACAATCACCCCAGAACTGCTCCACGACTTACAAAGTCCTTCTCCCGCTGGTGCCTCTCCTCTGCCTCCTTCAGCATCTCCTGGGCCTGCTGCAGTTTGGCATCCACCAGCTGCTGCTGCAGCTCCTTGTGCTTGAACACCTTGTCAATGTGCTGCCAAAGGAAAACACCACAGGCTCAGAAGATCCCAAACAAACAGATATTCTTACCAGTTTGCATTAAATGAATCGAGGCAAATCTCAAAGGCATAAATAACCAACCTAAAAAAACACCATGTAACCTTTACTGGTATGAAATGCACAGAGATGGGTGTTTGCAGGTACATTTAGATACACTGGACAGAGATACATTTAGATATAGTGGATATTTTGGATACAGTGGATATTTCCCTCTGCTAAAGCAGTGAGGGTGTGGTGCACTTTTCCCCCTGCTGAATCTTCTGCATTTGAACGTTGTTTTTGAAAACCTGTGTCCCATTTTGCTACACTGATACAAGCAGTGCTCCTTTCCCTCTCACTCTGCAAAACACAGCCTGGACGTTTTGTGGCAGTAAAAAACCGGCTTGATGAGAGCTGTGGTTACAGGAACGTGATGAGGGAGAGAATCCGCTGGGTTTAATTCCCCTCTGGCAGCAGGAACTCCCCTCCCTGGGCAGGGGGGACACACCCCTGTCCTGACCCACCTCCTCCCGCAGCTCGTACTGCTCGATGAGCTTCTTGAGCCTCTCTGCCAGCTCCATGTTCTCCTGGCGCAGCTTGGAATTCCTCTCGTTGTGCTGCTCCATCTGCAGCTGGATGTCGTTCAGCGTCACCTGGAAGTGGGATGTCACCTCCTTCCTCTTCTCCTCCTCCTCCCGCGCGCGCTGGACGCCCTCCTCCTGCGTGAGGAGGGCAGGGATGGGGGGGACACGTCACCAAAGGGGTGCTCTGAGCCCACCCAGCCTCCCACTATTCCTTATATCCATCGGGAAGGGACTCTGGGCCTTTCCCTTTGGCTACGCCCCAAAATAACACTGGGACAATGCGGACAAGGAGGGCTTTAACACCCAAGTTAAAGCCCTGAGGGCAGGCTGTGGGCAACCACTGGCTTGTCAAAATGGAGAGTGATCCAAGGGGTTGGGATGGAGCAGCCCTGGGAGCAGAGCCGGGAAACACCTGCCTTGAGGGTGCGGTTGTGCCTCTGGAGCTCCCGGCACAGGCTCTCCAGTTTGCTCCGGGCCAGGATGGCCTTGCTGTGCTCGCTCTGCAGGTGATCCTTCTCCTGCACCAGCTGGGTCTGCTTCTTCTGCAGGATCTTCATCTGCTTCTGGGAGTTACGGTGCTCTTCCAGCTGGGAAAGGGGAGCAGAGGGCATGGATGCAGCAGGGCAGGGCAGTGTGTTGTGCCCACTGAGGGACACGGGGAGCAGAGACTGTGCTCCAGCAACAGCAGCTTTGTGGCACTAAAGGTGACACTTCTGAGCAGAGCAGGAGTGACACAGAGCCCAAGGGCCCCTGGACAGGGCCTTTCTCCTTCCTAAATTCCCATTCTGCTGGAATCTCAAAGACCTGCACGTTCCCCCAGCAACTCCAAGTGTTGCTCCAAGGGAGCACAGGGAAAACCCACCCATGGACACTTTGGACAGGCACAGGCAGCCCCACACCTGCCCTGCTCCAGATCCGTGCAGGGAACCAGACCTGACTAACTCTGTGCCCAGAATAACTCTGGTTAAACGTGGTGTCAGGCTCTGTGTGTGAAAACAGACCTGAGCTCCTCTTGCACCCAGATTTGTCCAAATTCCTCCTGTTCACACTCACACCTCACAAACACCACCAGGCTGGACCCAGCAACACCCACCCCCTCCTATCCAGACATCCAGCACTGCAGAGATCCCAGAGCACTGCAAGGGTGTTCCTGGGATGTCCCTCCTGCCTCCCTGAGCTGCTGTGTCCCCCTCCAGCCCCAGAGACACTCACCAGCTCAGCGTATTTCTTGCACAGTGCTGCCAGTTTCTCCTCTGACGTGCTCAGGGTGTTCAGTGTCTGCATCAGCAAAGTGATTTCCTTGCCTGGCAGGAGACAGGGAACGGAAATAAATAAATAAACTGTATAAAATGGCTTACACAGAGCTCTGGCTCGTGAGGGTGAAGAGAGGAGGGGACTGAGCAGGTCTTGCAGCCCTGGGCCAGAGCTGCTGTTCCTGGGGTCTCCTCAGGGCTCTGCCACACAGATTTCACCGCATACAGTGGGAAAATAAGTGGAGCAGCTGGGGAGAGACCTGGTTTTCAGAGCAGGAATCACCACTGGGCTGGCTGGAGCCAGCTGTGTCCAGGAGAAGAGAAATCCATGGGATTCAGAGGCTGTGGCAGCCCCAGGAGCAGCCAGTGCCTTTGCTGCCCCGGGTACATCCCTCACACCCCCCAGAACAGGACGCTGTGCCGTTCCCAAACACATCCCAAGGGCACGGATTTGATCAGCGCAGTGTAAACCCAGGGGCTGCAGCACAGCCAGGGCAGGGAAGCTCTTACCTAAACCCTTGGCTTTCTTCTTCTCCTGAGCCTTCTTCTGGTCTCTGTCCCCACCCTCCTCGGTGCCCTTGGAGTTCTCCTTCTCCCCGTTCATCTCGGGGCCGCCCGGCTCCTGCTCCCCGTTCCGGGGGGACTCGGGGCGGCCCTTGTCGGGCTCCTCGGGCTCGGGGGGCTCCCCGTGCCCACCGTCCTCCCCCGGGCCCTCCTGGCTGGCATCCACACAGTAGGTGCTCAGGATGTCCTCCAGCTGCCGGCTCAGCTCCTCGGACACATCCCGGGAGGACTTGGAGTCCTCCGGAGCGAGGGGAGCTGGGGGGGGACACAAACACAAAGCACGAGGGTCGCACCCCCCTCGCCCCCAGCCCTGCCAGCACACAGGGAGGGTGAGGTTTTCCTGGCTGGACTTGCAGCAGGATAAGCTGCTTTGTCTCCAGCCAGCTGCCCTGACAATGGCAGGGCATTCCCAACAGCCTCTCCTTTGATCACCAGAGCATGACCAAGCCCCTGACATCTGTCAAGAGCAAAAATTCCACCCCCCCCCAGCCCCCCACTCGACCACAAGCAGGTTGTCTGTGAGCTTTTTATCCCCCTCCCCAACAGGAACTGGCAGCTCAGATCCCCCAGGGCTGGGCTTTTTAGCATGACAATGGGTTTTAAACCTGGGTGAGCCTCTGTCCTCACTGTAAGAGCAGCTGTACTGGGATCAAACATCCCTCATCCCACCCAGCAGACACTCAGCATGGAGCAGGCAGCACGTCCTGCCTCCAAACTTTCTCCAAGAGCAGCTGGTTATTAAATTAACTCTCCTCACTGTGTGTTTCCTCCATCCCCAGGCACGGGACCACCAGGCAGGGTTCATTTTAACCAAGCTCCCACTCCATTACACCTGGATTTTGTATCCCAGAGAACAGTTTGGATGAGTAACAGGAGAGTTGCCTGGCATTTTCTGAGTGGGACCCTTAAGGTCAAAGCAACAACAAACAACCCTTTGCTTCCAGGCAGAACTGACTCCATGATTCTGCCAGGAGATGGGAACTCCTTCAGAACTGCACACAGAAATAAGGGAAAACCCGGGAATTTCTGCCCTGGAAAACACAGCTGCTCTTATACAAAGAGCTGGATGCAGAGAAAGCAGCAACCTGAATCCTTCCAGGCTCAAACCCACCCTCACACATTCCAGGGAATGCCAGCACTGCCACCCCCCATTCCCCAGAGACCCCCCCCCACCTTCTGGGGGTGCTGCAGCCTCGGGTGAGTCTCCCTCCTCCAGCCCCATCCCGCTGCTCGTTTTGGAAGCACCAGAGGGACGTGGGGCTCCTTTGGTCTCCACCCCCTGGTTCTTCATCACAGCCTTTCGGCCCTGTCAGACTCTGCAGAAACAAACAGCGACTTTAGGAACGTTTGGAGGGTTTGGGGAGCCATCCAGCTGGACTGGGAAGGAGCAGGAGCTCCCACCACAGCTCTGTGCCGAGGAAAGCAGGGCCTGGTTCCCAGTTTGTACCTCTTGGATTTCAAAGCTGACAGAGAAACCCCCTCGCTGGGGTGGGGACCCAGAAACCAGAGCATCCCCAGCACAGAGGTCAATTCCTGCTGAGCCCAAACCCTGGCTGAGGAGAACCCAAAATCCCAGCTCCTCATGCCCATCCCCTCTCTCTCTCTGCAGGGCTTGGATGTTCTCACCCCTCCCACCCTCTGCTCTGCTTATGGCACTAATTATGGGCTGAGGATGCTGATGCTCCTGGTCTAGAGGGGAGGGGCTGCTCCCAGTTTGGAGCTCAGGACAGTTCCCAGTTCAGAGCTCAGGGGCTGTTCCCAGTCCAGGCTGTTCCTAGTTTGGAGCTCAGGGGCTGCTCCCAGTCCAGGCTATTCCCAGTTTGGAGCTCAGGGGCTGCTCCCAGTCCAGGCTATTCCCAGTTTGGAGCTCAGGGGCTGCTCCCAGTCCAGGCTGTTCCCAGTTTGGAGCTCAGGGGCTGTTCCCAGTTCGGAGCTCGGGACAGTTCCCCATCCAGGCTGTTCCCTGAGCAGGAGGACCCTCTTCCCGTGTCCCCCCCGCCGCAGTCCCACCGGGCCCATCCCCTCCCGGTGCTCCTGGCAGGCAAACCCGAGGGCCGAGCGGCTGCGGAGCCCGGCCCGTGTCCCCCGCCCACGTGCGGGATGTGCGGGGCAGCGCCTTCCTTCCCCCGCACCTGCCCCGCGCCTCGGGCGCTCCTTTTCCGCCGCTGCTGCTGCACCGGGAGCGGCTCCGGGGCAGGAACCGGGGCCCGGGGGGGGGCGATCACCGGGACTCGGGGGAGGGGTTACCCGGGGCTGGGGGGGGATCCCCGGTCCCGCTCCTCCCCCCCCCCCGTTACACCGGGACGAGGCTCCCGGTGCTCCCCCCACACTCCGTTATCCCCCCCAGGGCCCGGCCCGGCCCTCACAACCCCGCGACCCCCCCCCCACCCTTGACGTCAGAGCCGCCCCCCCCTCTCGCGCGGTGACGTCACGCGCGCACCCCCGTGACGTCAGCGCCGGCGGTCTGACGCAGGTGGCCCGCCTCGCTGCTCAGCCGGCGCCGCCGCCCTGCATGGGTGCCGGGGGTGCCCGCGGTGCGTCCCGCCGGTGCCGAGGGTGCCGGGGGTGGCCGTGCCGAGGGTGGCCGTGCCGAGGGCGCCGCCGGTGCCGGCTCTGAGGGAGCGGCTCGGCCCCGGGGCCTCCCACGGCCGCGCGTGCGCCCGCCCCGCGCCGCCCCGCCAATCAGCGCCCGCCGCGCGCGGGGCACGCCGGGAACGGCCGCGGGGACGCGGCGGGAGAGGAGGCGAGGGGAGAACTACAAGTCCCGGCGTGCCCCGCGCGGGGAGAGGGAGGAGGGAACCCGCAGCCTACAGTTCCCGGCGTGCCCCGCTCGGGAATACAACTCCCAGCATCCCCCGCGCGCGCGGGAGAGCGATGAGGAGAAAGAAAGAGGAGGAGGAGGAGGGAAGGAGCGAAACTGCGGCCTGTGGCTCCCGACAGACCCTTCGTGTGGAGGAGGGGAGAAATGAAAACAGAGGAAGGGAATGGAACGGAGCTGTGGGCCTACAGTTCCCGGCATGGCCCGCCACGGGGACTACAACTCCCGGCATGCCCCGCGCGGGGCTCATCGGTCCCCGGGGTCCCCTCCGGTCCCCCCCGAAGGTCACGGAGTCACCCCAGACCAGCCCCAAGACCCCCCCGTCACACCCCACACCCCCCCCGCGCCCCTGGGCTTCACTCCTCGCACAACAAGGGCCCCCTCAGCGCCCCCCCCGGCACCACAAAACTCCGGGGTGTTCTCCTCTGTTTTTAATGAAATCGTGGCAAAGTCACTCAAAGGGGGCTCAGGCGGCTCCGTGTTCACACAGACAGGACGTGAGGGAACAGGAGAGGCAGCAGGACAGCCCTGAGCCCCTGGGTTTCCAGGTGTTTTCCCGCCTCACAGCGCTTTATTTATAGGAATTGCAGAAATTCCATCTATAGTTTTTCTCTGTGGCCCAATTAGACAAATATCTACCTATATATAATATAAAAAATACAGAGATTTGCCTTTTTTTTTTTTTTTTTTGGAAGTAAAATGTACATTATCACAGCTGTGAGCAGGAGGTAAACCTGGAAACCTGGTGCTGCTGGAGCTCCCACCACCCCATCACCACCAAAAGCCTTCCTCCAAGCCATCAAACCACCCCAAGGCAGGAAAAAAAACCCCCAGAATTCAGCCCACGTTCTCATGGAAAATAAAGTATTTCAAGTAAAGATGAAGGTGGGTTTCAGCATTTCAGAGCTCTGGTGTCAGTCAGTACAACGCAAACCAAACCTGTGCAACGGCAGCTGTGCTTCCTGCTCCGAAATAAAACCCCACCCCAGTTCCCATCTTTGGGCTCTTGTTGCTTTTTTTGTTTTGGATTTTTTTTTTGTTTTTGTTTTTTTTTTTTAATCCTTGGAAATACCACTAGCAGTTCTTCAAAAGAAAAATAAAAACAAAACCAAAACCAAAACAAAATCTAGACACAAAAGGGAAGCAGCAGAAAAGAAAAAAAAAATAATCTTCCCAGGAGTGGGAGAACTTCCCTGGTTTTCTGTCCGTTTTTTTTTCAGGGAACTCGGCCTGGGTTCACCCAGGACTGTCCACTGAAGGAGGAAGGCCAGGGTTAAACTTTGCTCTTGGCCAATTAAAGAGTCTTTAATAGAGCAACGTGTGCAAAAAAAAAAAAAAAAGAATTAAAAATTAAATAGATCAACCCACGTTTTCCAGAATTACTGTGGCCAGAAAACTCCCCTCTCTGATCTGTGTCCTCACCCAAGGCCTCACGGGAGCACCCGAGGTAAGAACTGCGTGTGGGAGGGACCAGCACAAAGAACAAGCCACCAGGAGGTGCCACCTTGTCACCTCCGTGTCCCTCCTGCCTTAAAGACACGTGTGCAGCAGCCAAAAAGAAACAAGGATAAGAAGAATCCCCTTCTTTCTGCGAGGACCGAGCGCCGTTTGTATTTTTTTTTGTTTGTTTGAAGGAAGAAGAGTTTCCCTAAAAAACTCAGGGTGTTGTTCAGCCTTCCCAGCAAGGGCCAAGCAGCTGCTCCCAGGTGCTTTTCCAGAAAAGTCTGTGGCGGGTTTTTATCCTCCCCAGGGCACATTATAGCTGGAAACCATCCATGGGGGCCTCGGATTGCTGGAAGATGTATTGCTGCTGGGTCTCGTCCACCTGGGGGGCCACGGAGGAGTCGTCCTCCACCCCAAAGTAGTGCTCAATCAGGTCAAAGGCTTTCTGGTAGATCTCCTGGTTCTCGTGGCTCTGGAGGAATTCTATCTTATCCAAACCTTGCAGGGGAGAAGAAAAAATTGGAATGAGATGAAACAAAGAAATGCTGGTAGTTTATCCTCAGATTTATTCCCCACCCTCGTCCCTCTTCACTGCAACAGCTTGGGTGAGATTTGCATATTTATTATTTTTTTTTTGGTGGAGCTCTGACACCTAAATCCAGACCTAAATCCAGCTATTCCAGAGCTGCTTGAGGATCTCACCCCTGTCAGGCAGCATTAATGTCTTCCCAGTGGCAGGTTTAGCTCACACAGATGTTTTAATTTGACTGGAATCTGATTTAGCCTCCACAACTGGCTGTGAGGAATTTGGGAGCTGCAGAGGGTAGGGAGGGGAAGCAGCAGGGTCTGAAGCCTCCAGCTTTTAGCTGCCCTAATTAAATCCCCCTGCTGCACATCCAAGAATTCCAAGAATTGTTCTTACAGGGAGAATCAGGACAGAGAGTGTAATAATCAGAGGGCAAAGCAGACACTGGCACTACACAGGGAGTTCCAGACCAAAATAGGAACTTGCTCCTCAAAGCATTTGAAAGAAGGACAAAAAAACACTCCCACCATTACCAAATTAAGTTGCTCCAGGGAAAAGCAAAGTCTCCCTGGCTTTCCAGTGTTCGAGTGGCTACAGTTTGAGCAATTTTAGGCCCAGAATTGTCACTTTTAACTAGAAATGAGCTGAGCTAAGTGAACACTCCCAGCTGGTGAAAGCCACGACTAATCAGCTTGGCCTCCAGGTTTTGGAAGCCTGGATCAGAATTCTGATAGTTTTTACTTCCAAGTATTTTCTCCTCACCCAATCACGAGTCTGAAGAGACTTTGGAACAAATATTGGTCGTTTTGGAATATACCAAACCCCTCAACACAGCAGGAGAGCACCCAACAGACCCCCTCAGTGCCTCCTGCAGTGCCCCAAGCCCCCACCTACCATAGGCCTCCTCGATCAGGCTGCAGTAGGGGTTGATCCCAGTCCCACTCTGGTTGGCTTCCTGCTCTCCCAGCCTCAGGATGTTCTCCAGCCCATTCAGTGCCACCAGAACAATCTTGGAGTCCATGACAGTCAGCAGGTCACACAGAGGTTTGATACAACCCAAATTTACCAGGTACCTGGAGGGAGAACCAGCAACACTTGGGTGTTCAGGGGCTGGGAAGCAGCACCTTGGCTCCATTAGAAAGAGCAAAGGAAATGAGTCAAACTAAACCACATAAATTTACCTTAAAACGTGTATTTACTGCTCTGCAAGGTTAATTTTTATCCATTTATTTGCACTTGTATACACAGCCCTGTTTTTCTGTTTTCAGAAGCCTCCCATCAAGGCAAAGCTCCTGGGGATTTCCCCCCCAAGGAGGAGCCACAGGGAATACCTGATCTGCTCAGGAGTCCCTCCTGAGGTGGCATTGGTGATGGCCCAGGCTGCCTCTTTCCTCGTACGGAATTCCGCCTTCTGCAGGATTTCTATCAGCACCGGGAAAATGTTGGCATCTATCACTGCCTGGGGAGAGAGGGCAGGGACAGGGCTTGGCACTGGCAACACAGCACCTGGGAGGAACCTCTACCCCACCTCCCAACACAAAAACTTCCCAGCTTTCAGTGATTCCTCTGGTTTATTCCTCACATAAATCCAATTAACGCGAGATATTCCATAAGCAGCAGGATGGACCATCCCTGGTATTGCATCAATACTGTGGGAATGCTTTCAGCACTGATCTGCCTCCCTATGTAGGTCAGGAAAAGGATAATTAAAACTGAACCAGCTCCAGCTCTTCAAAGGGGCTGAGCATGGAGAAATAAAGGGCTGTATCTCCTGTTATTCCAATGATCCAACATGTGGGAATCATTTCAGGCTGATCTGTGCTGGTGCCACCACCAAGCTCTTTTCCAGCTCGCCTGGCAGCTGCTTTGGGAGCAGCAAATTTGCAAATTACAGCAGAATAAGGTGAACAAATCCAGCCTCTAAAATGTCAGATAAGGAAAAAAGCTGTAAATCCTTAATGCTGAGCTTGGAATCTGGGAGCAGAAAGTACCTGTATCTGTGCTCTGTTCCCCGCTGTGATGTTGGATATAGTCCAGCACGCCTCTTTCCTGATGGATTCCTTGGGACTGCTTAATAAATGAAGGAGACAAGGCAGGGCTGAGCAGTTTAGAATCACCTTTGGAGAGAGGAAGCAGAAGTGAGATCACCAGTGCCAGGTCTGGAGCTGATGGCCACTGCATTCCCTGCAGGAAAGGCCTCTCCTCTCACCTGGGTCTGGATGTCATCCCCCGTCACGATGTTGCCAACTGCCCGCAGAGCCGGGGAGGCCACTTTGTAGTCGTTGTGCCTGCAGGAAAACGGGGCAAGGACACAAGGAAATCCATCAGATCACTGGGGTATTTGGAATATTCTCCCCCCATTTATCCCCTCTGTATTATTTCCTTGGAAATCCACCCCCCGGCATGTAGAAACACACAGCAAGTTGACCGTATTGCCACTGAAAACAGAACTGCAATACAGTTTGGTCCTTTATATCCCAACTCAATCCTCTTTTCCACATAGATAACAGGAGAAACAAAGCCAAGCTGACTTTTGCTACCCACTAGTCTTTGATTTGCCTCATAACCAGGCTTCCCTAAGCACATCTGAAGTTTAAGAGCACACAACACCCTGCAATCTTCTCTCCCTCCACGGATGAGAAGTGTCAGTTTGACCTTTCCTTAGTAAGTTTTTCCTAAGTTCTCTGTGTAGTTGGCCCACACTCATACTCTCCAATTTCAGAAATTTACAGGGATAAGGTTTCTTTTACCAGTGAATTTGCAGTTTTTGGGACTGCTGTTGAGACCAACACAGTTGTCTCTTCACTAGTGTTGAGCACAACCAGACAAACCAGCAAACTACAGCTCTGAACCTGCTCTGAACCTCCCACAAAGCTGCTCCCAGGTCGGCCCAGGTGCCTGGATCCTGTGAGCACGGGAGGAATGGAGTGCCCTGATGGATCTGACACGGATTCACACTCAGCTTTCTGCCTGGCAGAGCTGTGGCAGCGACCCCAGGCACTCACATCAACAGCTCCACCAGCCGCCGACACACCCCCGAGTCCACCACTGCCTGGATCTTCTCGTTGGGACCATCTGACAGGTAGGAAAGGGCCCAGCAGGCGTCTGCCAGCAGGTCAGAGTCGCTGTTGAACAACAACCTGGACAACACTGGCAGGCAGGGAGACACCTGGAACAACAGCCACCACCAGGGTCAGTCACCCTGCCCAGGATCACCACCCTACAGGCCAACACCACCACTGGCTGCTGAGACAGGACCTGCAGGGCCACAGGTTCCTGCAGGGCCACAGGTTCCTGCAGGGCCACAGGTTCCTTCCCCCCCAAGTCAGCAGCTTCCCACTGCTTCACACACCTCCCAATCACAGCGTCCGAAACGCTCACCCTGTTCCCTCCTGGAATGACTTAGAGGAGTCCAACAGCCCAAAATAACTCGGACAAACATCTCAACTGGGTGTCTCCCTCCCACCTGTTCTGCCCACAAGGCATTTATTCTCACCTTGTCAAATTCAGGTGGAGGGCTCTTTCCTCTGCACAGGTTTGACAAAGCCCAGACAGCGTTTCGTGTCATTGTCAACCTGGTGGACGTCGTAAGGAGCCTAAAGAGAGAATCACCAGGAATTAGGATCCTTATGTGGCAGTCAAGGGAATCAAAAGAATTAAAACCAGTATGATTTTAAGGAAGTCAAAGCACTATTTCACTGGGTGTAGCTCAAGCCATGCTGCTTGTCACCTGAGCCTCTCAATAAGCAAGGGAAGTGACATGAGAGTATTCTGTGGGATAAACAGCTGTAATTCCCAACAGTGTCAAGGGACACGGGGCAGGAAGGCAACTTCCACCTTAGGCAGGTTGCAGAAGGAAGGGCACATGAGTCAAGTGCAGCTCCAGGTTCCAGTTCAGCCCAGACACTCCCAGCCCTCACCAGAGACCGGTGACACGAACTGCTCAGGCTCTGAGCTCGGAGGAGGACGGTGAGTCCTGTGGGATGAGGAGTCAGGCAGCCCCCCCTGGGACAGGGCACTGACACCAGGAGCAGGAAAACAAGCCATTTGTGACAAAGCATCTGTTTTCCAGGGATGGGATGAAGATTAATTCCTTCCAGAGCTACGAGAGCCTGACAGATGGATCTGACTGTGAGGTGGGTGCACCACTCTGAGAGAGGGGGTGTACAGAGACCTGCTCCCACTCCAAGCCCCTGGAATCCATATCCCAAGCAGAGAGCAGGACCTGAGGGACACCCTGTGACTCCAGAAGGACCAGCACACTGCAGCAGCACCCACTCCACGAGCAGAGCAGTGTGAAGGGCTGTGAAAAGGCATGTTATCCACCGAGTCCCACTCCATCTCTCAGATCCTTGCCTGAACTGGGAGTTAGTCTGGTACCAGTGGTTTGATTCCCAGTGATCACCACCAGGGAATCTATTGGCCCAGCTCCAGTACTGCTGCTGTGGCACAAGGGGACTCCAAGAACTGCACTGGCAAGTGTTCATGGCTACTCACATTAATAAGGGAGGAAGGATAGCGCAGTTAAGGACATAATCTCTACACACAGAGCTGTCTCCAGCAATGTTCCCCAATGCCCAGACAGCCTGAAAGGAAACAGCAACAGTTTTAGCATTCACAGTTTCTAACAGAGGAAGGACAAGGCAGTGTGCTAAGAAAGCATTTTCCCCTTATTCCAGGCAAACAACTCTTCCACCTGTGGTCTGGAGCCAGTTGGGAGACACTGGTGACTCATTTTAAACACCGCATGTTATGGTGTGCAACCCACTGTGCTTCTCCCCCCCAGTCCCAAAGAAAGGAGTGGTCCTTACCTGCTCCTGAACATCCTCAAAGTCAGAGTTTAACAGCTCTATAAATATGGGAACTGCCCCAGCCTCAATGACTATTTTTGTTTGTTGGGAAGTCCCTGATGCAATATTCGTCAGCGCCCACGCAGCTTCAAACTGAAACAGGCAAAAAAGTGACAAAAGCATGAATAAAACAAACCTGATTTGGCAGAAAACATTACATTTTGGCTATAATTCTTTCACTGTGAGGGAAAGGAAGCACATCAGAAGAGGAGACCTCAACAACTATTTTCTTGAGCAATAAAAGAGCCACATCTGCTAAAAACCTTCTCAGAGGCTACAGCTGCTCAAAGGGTGAGCGAGTGAAGGTGTCACCACCAGTCACACCACGTCACTTCACCTCTTCAGCCATTCCCCAGCAAGGGAAATGCAGACACACAGAGCACAAACACACAAAGTTTTCTATGCCTCGAGTTCGAGGGAAGCTGAGCAGCAACTCCCTGGTTTACATACAGATTCCCACTCGGTTCTCCTGGAAATGAAGCCCCTCTGGTCCACGGCCTGGGGCCAGAGGGCAGGAAGAGAGATGAAAGCAGTCATCAACTCGGATCAAATTCCATGTATGGAAGCATCTTTAACCCCTCCAAAGCAACCAGACTCATTACCAAGCTGGAAGGAATCTCGAGAAGCCACCCAGTCCATCCCTCAGCCCCGGGCAGCAGCAGCACTGCCCAACCCATTTCTAACAGACTCTTGGCCTCTACTTAAATGCCTCCAAGAATGGAGGTTTCTCCTCACACAATTTCTTCCTGCATGTTTATCCCATGGCTCCACCAGCAGAAATATCAGATACAGGAAGGCCAAACTTTCTTGGGTGATTTTTTGCCAGCGTTCCTTTGAGAATTTAATTCAGAGCAATTTATCATTTCCTTTTTTTTGCCTAAGCTCTACAGGCTACCTTTGTCCTCTCCTGTAGATCATACAAGCTGCATTTTTTGGGTTCAAAACATCACTTTCCCCTGACAGCACGTGTGGGTTCACATTGCTAAGCAAAGCTACAAAGAATTAATAACATGATCTCCTTTACCTGTAACGTGCAATTTTCACTTCTTTTCAGGAATTCAACGAATCTCTCCACCACTCCCTGAGTGTTTATCACTTCATCTATCGGAGGATTCGGCTCTGGAACAGCAAGGCAGTGTCAGAGCAGTGCACAGGCCTCATGCAGGGGAGTAACAAGCATCAAGGGTTAATTTAATTATCTCAGGTTGCACTGAACTCAGCAGGACAACTCTGCAGAGTCACCTTCTGTACAGTTCCTACAACTGTCAGTCATTAGCAGCACAGTAAACTATCACATTTCTAGTTTATGGCTTTCTTTCCCCAAGCTCAAAGCTGCAAAGCTTCTGCATAGCAACACGTGCACAGACTCTTGCAAAAGCCAGATCCCGTGGCAGGGATGAGTTATTTTTACCTTTGGAGAGCAATTTCCTGAATTTCTGAGTGGTTGCCAGCTGTAGGTCAGGGTCATCTGAGAAAAGCATCTCTACCATCTCTCCTGTGATCAATCCCTCCTGAAAAGATGCAGAGGAGACAAAAAAATGGTTCAATTTGAGCCTAAGATATTTAAAGCATCACACACACAACAACCCACCATGATTTGTGCTCAGCTGGTGAGTCAAAGATTAAAGCTTTGAGATCCCAGCCCACTATTTACTTCCTGAGAGACTTTTCCAGTTCACTGCAGTAACACCTGCAATGCTGTTGGGAGGAAGGGGGTAAATGTGGAAGACTCTGGAGGAGGATTTTGGACAGGCCCCTGCAGTGGGAAATAATCCTTGATAAACCAGCGGGATGGGGATTCCCTGGATGAGCTTTACAAGGCTCAGGGCTCCACTGGGGTCCCACTGGGAATAGGTTTACTGTTTGCATTCTGGCCAAGGGTTTGTGGCTCTTCCAGCTGCACAACTGACATCAGTGTTCTCAAAAGGGAGAAAACAACAATATTGATGCAGTCACAGAATCCCAGAACGGTTCCTGCTGGAAGGGGCCTTAAAGCCCATCCAGTTCCACCCCCTGCCATGGGCAGGGACACCTTCCACTAGACCAGTTGTTCCAAGCTGGCCTTGGACACTTCCAGGGATCCAGGGGCAGCCACAGCTTCTCTGGGCAAGCTCTGCCAGGGCCTCAGCACCCCCAAAGGATTAAATCTGAAGGCACAGCTGGAACAAGGAAAGGCACCTTACCCCACACGTCGTGGAACTAACGTAGGAATCCACGAGGTGACTGTCACACATGGAGTCATCCTCATTGATCAACTCCACATTCCTCCTTTTAAAGAGCTGGTGGGGAACAAAGCACAGGGATTGTTATTAGAAAGCAGTGGTGAACAGGCTCCACAACTAGACATTCTTGTTCCTCAACCAAGATCCCTTCAGCTAAGACTGAAGGTAACCTGAGTAAAAAAAGTGGTCATTAATAACAGCTCTGCTCTCTCAGGACTAGTCTGGCACACAAACCCCAACAGTAAAACAGGCTGAGTCTTGCCCTCAGATATGCAAATGCCCAAGTCACTCAGACACTGGTACAGGCAGTGCAGAATTTGATCTAACAAGCCAGGGGAACTGGGCAGAAGGCAGATTGTAGGTGATGCTCTAATAGAGCAAATATTCAGTCCCACACACATCACCATGTGCTTTCATAGACCTCCAAGCCAAAAAAAAAATACATCTCAGAGTTAAGGAATACACACAGCCCATACTTTCACTTGCTCTTCCTGTTTCTCGAGGAAATAATCCCATTCACTAATTAAAAAAAAAAAACAACAAAACACACCACCAAAAAAAACACCACCACCTTTAACAACAAGGATCTGTGAACAAAAAAAAAAACCTCGAGTACCCCAAGGAGAAAGTGCTTGGAAAGCTCTTGGTGTGAACTGGGTACAAAGAAAAAGAGAAAAGCAAGATCTCAGTTAGAACAGGAGAAAAAAATAAGAGGACTGCCAACAAACCTTAATGCACAGATCCTTGAAGATTCCAGTTAGGCAGCAGCACAATCTTGGTTGTGTTAAGGCTGAACACAACCTACTCAAGATGACAGTTACCTGTTGCTCTCGTTTCTGTTTGCGCAGTTGAATTCCTTCCTCTTCTCTTCTCCGCCTCATTTCCTCGAGATTTAGGGCTTTGTTCTTGTAACTCTTCATTCGATAGTTTTCTGTGAAAACAAAGAGAGTTCTGCCTCAGAGCTCCTGCCACTCTCTGCTCCTTCATCCACATCTCCTTCTTGATAGGAACTCCCTGTGCTTTTTTTCCCCAAGCAGAAAAAAACCCCAGCAGAACCAAGGCCTCGATTTTATGACCACAGGAACCCCCTGCAAGCCCAGAGCTGTACACGAGGCACAGGCCACATGTGTCCCTCCAGGTGCTGCTTCAATCCCTGACCTACTTATCCTGCTGGTTCACAGCTGACTAACACAGCAATTCCAACCTGATTCCCTGTGTGTCTGCCTGCAGGTCAGGGAAGTGACACTCCACTATCTGGCACAGTTCAAGGCAGCCAGGGCCAAGCAGTAACCCAAGGATGAAAAGGATGGCAGTTCCTCACCCATCCAGCTGCAAAAGTCCTTCTGAATCTCTCCAAGCTCTCCTGTTTTGGATACAGATTATTTGCACATCTGTGCCTTTCCCAGCACAGGAAGGAATCAGAGTCACAGCTAACCCTGAGCAAAGCAACCCCTCCACAACTCACTTGGGCACCACTATCTTTGTTTTCTGCCAAGGGAAGTGTTTTGTGGAAGTTTGCAGTGTTATCTCCTTATCCTCCACTTTCAAGCCCGAGGCACCCTCAGCCCTGTGGCCTACAGAAAGTTTCAGACTTATCAACTGCCTGCAGCCACTCTGGAGCCCTTCCAAGATCAAGTGGAGAAGTTTCAGACCTGAAAACCCACAGACAAGCCAGGAGGAGACATACACAACACACAGATATCCAGCATTTCAGTGCTATGGAAAGAGAAACAACTGGGAAAATCAGTAATTTAACAGAATACTTTCAGCTCTATGATTTGCCAAAACAGCCCAAAAGACACCAAACAAGATGCAAATCTACAGGATTCAGGGGTTTGCATCTCTACAGCAGCAAGGTGTCACCTACATATAGATTTTAATTCAGAAAGTGTATTTAACTACCTGTTAAATGTTATAGGTTGTGTATTCATATTACCACCCCAATGCTGATGGGTCCTGCAGCCACACAGGAGAGCAAGAGTTGAAAGCTTAATCCTGAAAACAATTTAAGAACCTTAATCCTCCTTTTGGAAAGTGAAGTCTCCAATTAAAAAGTGTTTTTTTTAAGAAGAGGAGGAGGAGGAAAAAAAGGCAGTCATATAAATAGCCGAGGGACACATGACAGTTCAGCTGCCTCCAAACTGGCCCAGCCCCGCTCAGCTCTGCAACCCCAGAGCTGGGGAACAGCCAGAGACACACTGAGGGCTCAGGAACACTCAGCAACACTCAGCACCTCGTCCTTTATGGCTTTTTTTTTTGTCCCAGAGCATCAAGAACACAGTCATCCTGCAGGGAAACCCCAAGGATACAACAAGCCCCGAGGAGAGATTTTTCACATCACTGTGCAGCACTTTCTGGGACTAAATTTCCCGTTTTTCCTCTCCCACACTTTTATCTCTGCAGATGATTTCTGTTGACTTTTCCCTGCCCATCATCTGTGTCAACACCTGAATGACACGAGAGTGCTGATTGGTGACACTACACCCCTTTTGCAGGCAATGGATGGAGGTGACAAATGCAGGATCAGAACCTCACAGTGAGCTCAGACACTGTGGGAACCACGGATTCCAGCAGGCCCAAGCACGTGGAATCAAAGAGCAGGATGCCAGGCATGGACAAATTCTGTACTTGTGGTGTTTCAGGACAAAACAGCCAGTTCATCTGCAAGTCAGGCTGTGTGTTAATTATAAACTCGAATTCTGGCAGTGGGAATACCCACAAAACCCACTAAAATCAGGCTGTTGGAGAAGCTGGGCTGTCAGGAACTTATAAATTGAGGGATGAGAAGGTATTTACCACTTAAAAGAAAGGGAAAACAGTGTGAAAGGTTGACTTTGAAGGCTGAGCAGAGCACTCAAACCCTGTGTAAAGCCAACAGAAACTGCAGCAGCTCAGCCAAAACTGTACTTCCAGGGCCAAGATTATAACAGCTCCTCGATATTCCTGGATCAGGAATCCAGCTCTGCCTCTTCCCATTTCTCTGCATGACAAATAGCATTTTGCTTCAAACCTTTTATTCAGCTGCTGATTAAACCCTGGGGAGCTGAGTCACTGCAAGGGACTTCTGCTGCTGAGTCAGAGTGAAAGGCCAGGCCAGGAACTCACTGACAGACCTGACACGGCTCTTTTTACGCCAAAACACCCTTTCACAGTGGGAATCTTCCAAAGGGAACCTTCCAAAGGTGTCTGTTAATCCCTGTTGGCACGGCCTGGCCAGGAGGGCTGACAGTGAGGAAGGGTTGGGGAATGATGCAAGTGTAAATAAATACACTTGATGAACTTCATCAGCACTAATCTGCCAATTAGTGTCCGCTTGGGGACATTCCCAGCTCCGAGCCAGGTGACCTCCAAAGGCCCCTTTTGCCCAAGTTTTCCCTGGGATGGGATAAACTTGATCATTTACAACAAAACCTGCCCTAAATTAGACAAGTGGCAGCAAAACACACTCAGTGAACTACTGAGTTTGGTGGGACAAACCTTCCTGACCACATTCCCTGGCTTTCTCCAGGTCATCCCCTTCCCTGAAATCCCAGAGGAGCCTCCCAGCTCCTCCTGCTGTTTAACATATTTAACACCTCCAGAGGATTCTCTTCTAGAAAAAAAACGTGTCCACAACAACTTTATCATGTGAACCTATAGAAAGAAAAGACTAAATAATCTGTACTACTTAAACACAAATTAAATGAAGTTGGTTGTAATAAATTAATAAATACATAAAAGTAGTTGAATTATTTTTACACACTGTATAAAAAGACAGCTCTGAGCTGCTACCAGAAATTAGTCAAAACCAGAGTCTTTTACTGTCACTTTGATAGTTTTGCAGTGAGATAATAGAAAAAGGGAGGGAAAAAATCACTTTGCCCAGAAGACAGAGGGAAAACAAAGCTAAACAGGAGAACAACCACACAAGAAATCCTGTCAAATAATCAGCAACTCAGGGCTTTTCCTACACCAGGAATTACACCAAGCCTGGAAAAGTAGCCAAACTGTTGTGCTGTCACTGCTGCAGGTCTGCTTTGCACGTTTGCTCTGCTCTTTAATGTTCTCACATGGGTTATTCGAGTGTTTCCCACAAAGAGGTCCCCACAGAGGCTCCCCCAGAGCCTGTCCCGTCCCCCGGGACGGTAAATCCCTCATCCCCGCAGCTATTTGGCTCCGTGGGCTCCATCCCTCCTCCCGCAGCCAGGGCTGTGATATCAGCGCTGGAATGTGCAACCCAGCGCTGGGAGGGGGAAGGGACAGGCAGAAATTCTCTTCGGGGGGGGGTGGTGGTGGAAATTAAGTCCCACAGCACCGAGATCGGGATTCCCTTCGGATGGGAAAAGAACACACCCTACTCCTCCTCAGCCCAGCTCCCAACGCTGCCTCCTCCTGATTTCATCTTTTCACCCCCAAACACCTGAGGTTTGGGGGATTTAAATCCTCTTCAACTCGAGACATTCGGATTTCCTTAAGGGAAGCACAAGTCCTTTGCAACAGTCCCTAAAACAGGGATTAACTTCGGCTACATCACCTCAAAATCAACCCACGAGAGTTACAGTTAAAACCAACCAGAAACACTCAGAGGGATATAAAATTCCAATAAATCCATCCTTTCCAACGTGTGCTTTGCCTCAGAAACAAGCAGGACTGTGTGATTTGCTAAGCAGATTTATCTGGACCTCCCCAGCCCCAGAGCTGGAGGCCTGAAGGAATCAGGACTTTGAAAGCCTGAAAGAATCAGGACTTTCACTCTTGCACGACTGTAATGATCAAACTCTTCCCCTGACAAAGTTCATGTTTGCTCTCCTGAACACAAGCAAACAAAGAAAACCAGCCAATTCACTGTTAAATTCATCAGGCAGGGGGGTTTTATTAAGAATTGAGCATTACATACTGCTCCATGGGTTAAACAGCACTATAAAGGCATTTAAATACATAATTTGCATAGCAAACGAAGAGTGAATTAATGAGAACCTCCAACACTATCACAACTGCTGGCAAAAAATCCAGCACCCTCAGCCTGCACTTTGCAGGAAGGGGTAACAACCCTGCTGCCCCCATTTAGCCCTCTCACCCAAAACAATGAAAAAAATCCGTCTTAGTTTATTTTAAAATAAAGGTTTCATTAGGATAATTCAAGGGAGGGGGATATTAAACTCAAACTGCAGCAGTGGGGAGGATGGGAAGCTCCTGTGCACGGACTCCTCAGCTCCAGATAAAAGCGTTCCAGCAGTTTTCAGATGTTCACAAGAGGCCCAAGGACATTTTTCTCCTCAAAGCTGCCAGTTGAGGTTTTACATCTCGAGTTATAAATTAAGATTTAAAAGCTGGTGGGGGCTGGGGAGGTGCAGCAGCCACTGCACACATGGAGACTGTCACGGGCTTGTCCTGGGACATCACAGGAGGGGCTGGAGAGGGAAGTTCCTGACGGGATCGTGACAAGCAGGATCCCACCCCAAAGGGCTTTTTTAAAGCTTCACAGAATCCCAGAGTGGTTTGGGTTGGAAGGGAACTTAAAGCTCATCCAGCTCCACTCCCCTGCCATGGGCAGGGACACCTTCCACCAGCCCAGCTTGCTCCAACCTGGCCTTGGACACTTCCAGGGATCCAGGAGCAGCCACAGCTTCTCTGGGAAATCCATTCCAGCCCCTCCCCACCCTCCCAGGGAAGGATTTCTTCCCAATATCCAACCTAAACCCACCCTCTGTCACTTTAAGCTTCTCAAGCAGGCCTGGTTAACAGACAACATTCCAGGGAAAAATGATAAAACCTTAATCCTTCCTTCCAGGGGATCCTTACTGTGCTTTGAGGAGAACACAGCTGCTCCAGGCTTGGCTTTTCCACCTCACCATCCAAACCCCGTCTTACTACTTGAACCCTCAAAAAAAAACCCCCCAACTCTCCTTCCTCAGCACTTCAGACACATCAAAATAAAAACCCCGCTGGTATTAAAGCACCTTTTGAAGGGCAACGCTCAGCTGTGATTTATTTGCAGCTGCCAGAGACCTGCCTGCAAGCTCTGGGAGCCTTTAAGTGTGTTTTATTGGCGTTTATAAAGAGGGAAATAAACTCCTCCACATCTGCCCGTGCCACCCACGTTCGTGGTGACACCGGGGCTGCGGTTTTTGTTTTATGGAGCCCACAGAGCCCTGCCGGGTTTTCAGGACCGCGAAGGGGTGACTCGGATCTCACCCGAGCCCTGAACTCTGGCGACGTCCAGAATTTAAACTGCACGGCAACCTAGAGGATTTAAATGAAGCAGAGATCTGCAGCCTCAGAGCCTCTGAGGGAGGCTCGGCTGCAGTGAGACCCTTCTCGAGGGTTTGACCTCGGTGAGTGCAGCAGGAACAGCCCCAAACACCCCAAATTTAGAGTGTTTTAGCACTGACACCTCAAACCTGGGGCATTACAGCACTAACACACCCCAAAATCATAATATTACAGCACCGAGAGCCCCAAACCTGAGTATTTCAGCGTTAATACCCCGAACCAGGGGTATCAGAGCACAGACCCCCCAGACCCGGGGGATTTCAGCCCTAAACCCCCCAAACCCGAGGTGCTCCCACAATAAACCCCCTCAGAGCTCCCGCCCCCCCCTGGAGCGCCCCAAAGTCGCTGCTGGCGCTGCCCGGAGCGGTAACAACCCCACACCGAGAGCCCCCCCCGGAGCTGTCCCCGAGGTGACTCGGCAGCCCCGCGGGGCTTTTCGCCCTCAGCTCCGGGGAGCCGGTGAGGGGCGGCGGCGCGGGGCGGGCGGGCTGTGCGCGCCGCCCGGCCACAGGGTGACCCCCTGTGCCGTCCCTCCCCTCCCCAGGCCGTGCCCGGAGCCCCCGCGGCCGCTCCCGCAGCCCCCCCGGAGCCCCTCGAAGCCCTCTCGCCCCTCACCCATCGCGGCGGCTCCGGCGGCGGCTCCGGTGGCGGCGGCCACAATATGGCGGCACCGGGCGGGGCGCGGGGCCGGACGGCGGCCGCGCGGGGACAAACCTGTGCGCGCGCGGGGAGGGGCGGGGCGGCCGCGGGGAGAGGGGCGGGGCGGCCGCGGCGCTCGGGCGCCCCCCAGCGGGCAGGGGCGGGACTGGCCCGGAGGTCGCGGCGTGTCACTCGTGTCCCATCATCTGTGTCCCGTCACTTGTGTCCTGTCAGCTGTCACTCGTGTCGTGTCACTCGTGTCCCATCATCTGTGTCCCGTCACTTGTGTCCTGTCAGCTGTCACTCGTGTCCTGGTCACTCGTGTCCCATCATTTGTGTCCTGGTCACTCGTGTCCTGGTCACTCATGTCCCACCATTTGTGTCCTGGTCACTCGTGTCCCATCATTTGTGTCCCATCACTTGTGTCCTGTCAGCTGTCACTCGTGTCCTGGTCACTCGTGTCCCATCATTTGTGTCCCATCACTTGTGTCCTGTCACTCAGGTCACTCGTGCCCCAGTCCTTACGTCCCATTAGTCGTGTGCCATCACTCATGTCCCGACCCTTCTGCCCCAGCCCCTCATTCATGTCCCGACCCTCATGTCCTGTCACTCATGTGCCAGTCCTTGAGTTCCACCCCCTCATTCACATCCCATTCCTTCCCACCCTGTCCCCTTGTGTCCCTCGCATCCCATCACCTGTGTCCCAGCACTCATATCCTATTCCCTGTCTCCTCCATACACCCCACACACGTTTTGAGCTCTAAATCACCCTCTCTGCATCCCCCCCATCCCACGTGGAGTGAGAACACCCGAGACAGGGCAGAGACTCTGAGAATTCCTTTAATTGCTGTTATAACTGCAAGTCTGTAAAAGGTTTGGAGAAAGTCATCGTTACAAAACTACCAGCTGTTAGAATTGTTCCTGGTTCTCACCCCAGCTCGAAAAGGCTCAGGGAGATGCAGAGATTCAGAACAGAAGAATATTGCACGACCAACCCAATGGTTAATTGGACTAAAGAAAGGAAAAGTGACACCGATGCGAGCGCTGCCCCTCGAGCTCTGCCCAGGGACCAGCTGGGACTGACACCAGCAAATCCCCAGGGACCCCTTCCCGACACCCCACTGGTGTCCCCTGCCCACCACACCTAAATCTGAGCCCCCTCACCCCAGGCAGAGCTGTCCCCAGTCCCCAGGCCTTTGGCAGGACTGGGATGCTCCCACCTGTGTGGGCAGAATCTCCCCCAAGGAGGGAAAAACCACAGAAAACCCACCCCAAAGCCCCAACTCTTCCAAGTGCACCTCATTTAGTGCAGTCCAGACCCAACAGGGAACCCCCAGCTCCCCACAGCTCCGGTGGGGCAGCCCTGGGAGGGGCAGGACAAAGGCATCCCATTCTAAACCACCACCCCAAAGGCCAGGGGGAGCACCGAGGGCACCGTCCCCTGGGGATAACTCTGTATTAGCAACATAACGTGTCATCACAAGGAAACTGCCCCCCAAAAAAGAGGCTGTGGGGCTGAGGGAAGCGTTGCCAAGCAGTCAGGGGGGTTCAGTGAAGGGATCCAGGTGAGCACAGCAAAGCCCGTGGCCCTGGTGGCTGTGGGACCTGGCAGGGGTGGGACACGAGGGGTCAGGAGGGGACACACAGCCTCAGCCAACAGGTCCCACCCACACCTGGGAGCCTCTGCCTCCCCCAGGCTGGCAGAGGGAATGGCCAAGCAGGGGTTAAAGTGGTCAGTGGGCCAGGCTGGGGCTTTGCAAGGGCTGAACTGGGCACCACAACGAGGGGGTTCTGCTCCAGGGGTGACCCAAACCCAGCGGGGCTCAAGTAAGAACAAGCCACGAGTACTTTGCTTGGATAACTAGGAAGGACACAAAGCCCAGTGCAGGAAGGTGGTGCAGCTGCAAAGGGGGGGAGCAGCAGGCCTTGGCTCTTCGAGGAGCTGCTGCTCTCGCAGCAGGAAACGGGAGTTTCCGTGAGGAAAAGCTTCCAAGACAAAAAGCCAGGCAGAAGCTCGGGGGTTTGGCAGGGGGTTTGGCTCTTCCCAGGGTCAAAGCCACAAGCCAAGTGCCTTTTTTTCTGCAGCACCTCCAGCTTCCAGGCCCTCCCCGTGTGTTCTTCCCGGGCCAGGAGTGTGGAGCAGGAACAGCCACATCCAGGAGCCTCCCAGCTGTGGGTTACACGTGCACACACAAGCAAACAAGGAGCCAAGCTGGCACCTGGCAGCACCAAACACCCCTGCCAGGGGTCCCAGTGCCGCAGGGACCCCTCACTCTGCCTCCACCCCACAGGTCAGGGCGGTCAGTTTTGGCCTGGCCGGTCTCTGGGATCTACAGAGAAGACGGGCTACGTGTGCCAGAGACCTCCTGCTTCCTCCCCCTCCTGGATCTGAAGGGGTCACTTGAGTTGCCCACAGGATTTAGCGGGAATGAAGCTCCTCCAGCCTGGAAGTGCAATCCCCAGCACAGTCACACACAAAGGAACAGCCGGTCCGTGGTTCGATTCACGTTCGATGGTGGAAATGAGCCTGTGACACACACTGGAAGCAGCTGCTTTATTCCCAGTCTTCCCACTCTTCATCTTCCAGCTGCAAGCAAGAGGAAACATCCCTCAGTTTGGTTCTGTAACTGGACAGCTCCTCCTGCCCAGGGCACTTGAGTCAGCACAAAGCCTGAGGTGTCCTCACGCTCCCACACCCTCCCAACAGGGATCTGCCTGCCCTGCTCCCCTTGGGAAACCTGCACACCCTGCCAGCCCCTCTCTCAGGTTGGGGAGCAATTTTGCCCCCTCCTCACTCACCTCCCCAGACATTTCCACCTTGGACAGCGCCAGCTGCACCTCCTCTTCAGTCATGTCCAGATCAAAGTCCTTCTCCCAGTCCTCACTGATGTCCGTGCTGGAGCCTGGAACCCCAAACAGCCCCTCTGAGCCTCCAGACACCCTGGAGCTGCCCAGGCAGGTCCCAATTCCTTGGCATTCCCGAGGGTCAGAGCTCCCACAGCCTGCCTGAGGAGGGAAAGCCTCCACATTCCCAGCTCCCTGACAGAGACTGGGCTTCCCTCACAGCAAGGGCTGGCCTGGGACAAGTGGGAGAGGTGGATGCTGAAACGTGTCCTCCTCTGGCCTGGGAGAACTGGGATGTGTCTGGTCCCACTCACACAGAAAATACAACATATAAGGAATGACTTGGATATGAGAACTGACATCATGCCCAACAGAAAGAACCTCCTGAGGCAGAGGAGCAGCAGAGACACTCCTGAGGTGACAGGCAGAGGGAAGAAATGGCCACATTCCCTTTCCCAGCCTTTCCCTGGCATCCAGGGACCAAAGGCACCCAAGGGCCAAAGGCCTGCTCTGGTCAGCCAGCAGCCTTTTGGTTTCTTGTGCAGTTTTTCATTCCACACACAGAGCCAGCTCCTGACACTCAGCCACCCTGGTGGATCTTGGGCTGTTCCAGGGGCTTTCTAACCCCAGAAAGCAGCACAGCCTTTATCCTGGGAGAGCTGCAGCTCAAGGCTCTGCTCAAGGCAGCATCACCCCAAGGAAAGGCCTGGAAATGGGATCACACAGAGCTGTGACATGTCCTTAATCTGGTCCTGCAGGAGTCTCACCCTTTGTTCCCCTGAGGGAACATGGAAATGGGGCTCAGGGGAGGGATGAGGACAGAGCCAGCTGTGCCACCAGCTGTCACCAACTGATGTGACCAACCCAACAGCATAAGGATTTACATCCTCTCCAGTTTCAGCCATCAGGATCTACCCTTCACAGGGCATTTTGGCAAAATCCCTTTCCTCTCCCCCATCACCACAAAACCAGAGCCCTTTCCCCAAAAAAGCTGCCCCCCCATCCCCCCAGGCCCCGTGTGGCCCCACACACGCACCTTTCTTGCCATTGTTGGACGGGGTGGACTTCCCACTGTCCGAGTTGAGCTCGAAGACTCGTAGATCCGTGGGCCCTTCCTCCCTCAGAGTCTCTGTCCTGCCCTGGCCTTTGCCCTCCCCCTCTCTGAGCTCTGGCTCCGAGGATGCTGCCGATTCCCGGGCAGGTGCAGAAGGCTGAGCAGGTTCTGGGAGCTTTGGCTCTTCCAAGGTGGCCTCCTCCAGCCTCTGGGAGAGCTCTGTGGTCCCGGCGGGGTGCGCTCCAGTCTGTAGCTGTGCAGCAGGCACAGAGGCAGGGTTTGCAATCTGAGTCACGAGGGACACGCTCTCGCTGCTCTCCGAGGGGCTCAGCTCCGGGGGGAGCACGGCCCAGCTCCCCTCGGGGGGGCCCTGGGGAGCAGTGGGGTGGCTTCCCTCCGGGGCTGCCGGGGCGGGTTCTCTCTGTGCTGCTTCAGGAAATGTGATGTTTGCACAAGGCAGGGGTGACATCCCCAAGAACTCCTCTGTAGGGAGGCAGAAGAGAAGCGAGAGATGTTTCAGCAAGAGCAGCAGCAGCTGGGCTGGGAGCTGGATTTCACAAATATCCTGAGCTGGAGGGGACCCACAAGGATCATCCACAGGACACCCCAACAATCCCACCCTGCCCCTGAGAGCGTTGTCCAGATGCTCCTGGAGCTCTGGCAGCCTTGGGGCTGTGCCCACTGCCCTGGGGAGCCTGGGCAGTGCCCAACCACCCTCTGGGGGAAGAACCTTTCCCTGAGATCCAACCTGACCCTGCCCTGACACAGCTCCAGCCGTTCCCCTGGGTCCTGTCACTGTTCCTCTGCTGCCCCTCATGATTTGTGGGAGCGAGGAAGAGGCACCCACAGAGCCCCAAAATCCACCTTCACCAAGACCCACCTTCATCCTCCTCCCAGCCTGGCTCCTCCTGGTGCATGCTCTGCTCCGCTCGCTGCTTCAGAGCCTCCCTCCGGGCTTCATCCTGCAGGGAATTCCCCGTCAGCAGCCACACATGGCCCCAGCCCCTTCCTCCCCAAGGCATTTCAGCATCACTGAGCACAAGAAGGCAGCCCAGACCCCCTTGCTTTTTCAGGAAAAGCCTCTGGTGTGCCCTGCAGGGCTCCTTGGCTGCCGTGCCCACCCCCAGGGAGCCCCCCGAGCCGGGACCCACCTGCTCCAGGCGATGCACTTTGTAGAAGTAGCGCTGCCAGAACTCGGAGTGGGAAACGGCCACAGGGACCTGGAATGGGATGAGCCACTTCAGAGGGAGGGCTGGAGCTGCTGCCGTGCTCCTCCCTCCTCCCAGGCCTTGCAGCCAGCCCTGTGCACCGTGTGAGGCACCGTGTTCTCAGGTGCACAGACTCGGGGCCGAGCTCCAACACGCACTGGGCAGTTCCAGAGGGATCCTGTGCCAGGCCCGGGACAAGTATGGAATAAAACTACAACCTGCTGCCTAATCCCCGTGCTACCACTGTGGTTTCCAGGGCCCAGGCAGCTCAGGGCTTCCCTGCACCACTCCCCAAGTGAGGAATTGCCCCCAGGAGCCAGGCAGGGCCTCACTCACCATTTTGGTGTAGAGGGCCCGGATGGACGGGCTGGTTGCCAGCAGCTCTGCCACCTCCCCTTTCTTCTCCTCCAGGCTGAACTGAGCCAGCCAGGCCTCCAGCAGCTCAGCAGGGCCTGTGTGGGACAAGCACAGGGATAACAGCCCTTGGCACACACAAGCAGGAAGAGTTCTGGGAGGTTTAACTGGAAAGATGCTGCTGGGGCAAAAGGGGAGGGAGACACAGGGCTGGAAGGCCACACGAGAGCAACAGTTTAAACTGGGCCACCAAATTCAGCCTAAGCTGGTCCCTGACACAACAGACAGATGTGCTCTCCATGACTGGTGATCCCAGCTGCAGGCCAAGCCAGCAGCCTCCCTGGGGAATTCCAGAAGGATCCCAGACCCCCATCTGGGCTGGGCAGCACCCCAGACCACCCCCCAAGCCCCCCCCATACCATCAGGCTCGTTGCAGTAGGTGGCCGGGTCGGACTGGAGGCTGTAGAGACGAGCCTGGAGGAGACACACAGGGCAGAGCTGTGAGGGGAGGGGCAGCAGCAGAGCCCCAGGGACAGGGCTCAGGACTCCACGTGCCAGAGCTTCCCTCTGGGAATGGGACACTCACCTTGGCACTGTCGTAGGGCTCGGTGGTACCTGAGGGTGTTGCCATCAGAGTTATAACGTCACAGTCGATGGTCTTGTCTGGTGAGGGGGCAAATGTGTCCGAGATGACCCCCAGGAAGTCTGACAGCCCCTTCCTCACCTTCTCGGTGGCACCTGAGGAACCTTCTGTCCTCTTCAAGAGAGGAATCAGCACAGGGTCAGTGACAGGATGCCTTGGAATTTCTGGATAGGATCCTTTAAGGAAGCAGGATGTCTCTCCCTTCAGGAAAGTGCTGAGGAGGTGCCTGGGCTGGAGGGAGGCTCCTGCCTCAGGACTTGTAACAGGTTTGTGGGGAACTGAGCCCAGGCTTTGTGGGAAGGGCACAGCCAGGTTTGGGACTGGCTGGTTTGGGGTTGGGCTGTCACAGCAGCAGCTGTGCAGGGCTGAGGCTGAGGGTGACAGCTCATGGGGATACCCAGTGACTCTGCCAGGATCCCACCTGCACAGCACAGAGGGGAACCACAGGGAACCTTCCTCTGCTCACCCACAAGGGCATGGAGTGAGAGGACAAAGGGGAATGGCCTTAAGGTGAAGATGAGGGCAGGGTTAGATGGGATATTGGGGAGAAATCCTTCCCTGTGAGGGTGGGGAGGCCCTGGCACAGGTTGCCCAGAGAAGCTGTGGCTGCCCCATCCCTGCAAGTGCCCAAGGCCAAGTTGGAGCAACCTGGGCTAGTGAAAGATGTCCCTGCCCACAGCAGAGGGGTGGCACTGGATTATCTTTAAGCTCCCTTCCAACCCAAACCACTCCATGACTCCGTGACCTCCAGCAGTTTCTCACCACCACAAGGAAACCCCAGGCAGTGCTCGGCACCAAACCCGCCCTGCAGAGAAAACCTGACACCTGAAGGTCCCAACTGGGGTTTGCCCAGCGTCCTGTGGGGCAGGACCACCCTGCTCACCCCCTTTTTCCCCTGTGCCACGGCTCTGCCAGCCCACAACTCACCGCCAGCCTGTCCTTGACCACGCTGGCCGTGGCGGCGATGGTGCAGGCGGTGTCGTGCTGCACCACCTGGGTGAACTCTGCCAGGTCCCTCTTCATGAACTCCAGGGCTTCTGTGGACTGCAAGGATGCAACAGAGGGACTGTGAAGTCTTTTTTCCTCTCCAATAAATCACTCCAGCAACACCCAGCCTGTCACAAAAAGTCCAGGGCGAGCCCTTTTGCCCCAGCAATGGTGCAATGGGTGAGGCCACAGCAACCAGAACAACAACAGGACCTGCTGTGAGCCAACCATTAAAGCAGGGTTTTGGGTTTTAAGCTAAAAATAGAAAAACACAGGTGGGGAAAAGCCTTGTCCTGAGTGTTGTGTATAATTAACATCAGCAGTGCTGTCACAGGGCAGGAAATTACACACTGCAGAGCCCTCCCTGCTCGGGGGGTGATTCTCAGGTGACAGAGCCCAGTGCTGCTCCCCCCCGAGCCATGAGATCCCTGCACAGCATCCAGAGCCCCCAGATCCCGGAATTCCAGCCCTCCCAGCCCTCCCAGCCCCTGCTCCAGCCCTGCAGGTCCCACCTTCTCCTTGACGGCCTGGTAGCTCTGCTGCAGCCAACTGCGCCACCAGCCCCCGTCCTCCCTGCGGGACACGGCGGGACACGGAGTCAGGGGACACGGATACACACGGACAGACACACGGACAGACAGGGACAGACACGGATACACACGGACAGACACACGGACAGACACGGACAGACAGGGACAGACACACAGACACACGGATACACACGGACAGACACGGACAGACACACGGACAGACACACAGACACACACGGACAGACAGGGACAGACACGGACAGACACACGGACAGACATGGACAGACAGGGACAGACACACGGACAGACAGGGACAGACACGGACAGACACACAGACACACACGGACAGACAGGGACAGACACGGACAGACACACGGACAGACAGGGACAGACATGGACAGACACACAGACACACACGGACAGACACGGACAGACACGGATACACACGGACAGACACAGACAGACATGGATACACACGGACAGACACATGGACAGACACGGACAGACATGGACAGACATGGACAGACACGGAGAGACACGGACAGACACGGATACACACGGACAGACACGGATACACACAGACAGACACACAGACAGACACGGATACACACGGACAGACACGGACAGACACGGACAGACACACGGACAGACACACAGACACACACATGGACAGACACACAGACAGACACACAGACAGACACACAGAGCCTGACCCAGACCTCCAGCCCACGCTGCAGAGCCCACACCCAGCCCCCAGTCCCTGACCTCAGACCCGGCTCCCAAATCCCAAATCCCAGATCCTGGTCCCAAACCCCAGATCCCGACCCAGATCCCAGACCCTGACCCAAGATCCTGATCCCAAACCCCACATCTCGACCCAGATCCAGACCCTGACCCAAGATCCTGATCCCAACCCCCGACCCCAGATCTAGATCCCAAATGGGGATCCCCGATCCAGACCCAGATCCCGAGTCCGAACCTCAGATCCCAGACCCAGATCCAAACCCAGACCCGGATCCCGGCCCACACCCCCAAGCCCCAAACCCCAGATCCCAGACCCTGACCCAAGATCCAGATCCCAAACCCCGACCCTAGATCCAGATCCAGATCCCAGATCCTGATCCCAAACCCCAGATCCCGACCCAGATCCCAAACCCCGACCCAAGATCCAGACCCCAGATCCAAACCCAGACCCGGATCCCGGCCCCACATCCCCCAAGCCCCAAACCCCAGATCCCGGATCCCGGATCCCAGACACCGAGCCAGACCCCGGCCCAGCGCCCACAGGCCCCGATCCCGATCCCGCTCCCGATCCCGATCCTGATCCCGGCCGAGCCCCGCTCACCCCTCCGCCATCTTGGCGCTGTGACGTCACCAATATTTACCGACCCCTCACCTCCCGTGCATCATGACGTCACTTCCGCCCCCGCCCTCCCCCGGGGGCGGCCCCGGTACGGCGGCCGGGAAGGACCGGGAGCGACCGGGAGCGGGCGGAGGTGAGCGGGGAGCACCGGGCGGGACGGGCCGTGGGGCGGGGAGCGACCCCTGCACCGGGCAGGATAGGTCCGGATGGTCCTTGGCGTTCCCTGGGGTCCCGGTACCGGGAAGAACGGACCTTGACGTTCCGGACACCGTGGGTACCAGGAAGGACCGTCCTTGGAGCAGGAAGGGTTGCCGGTACCGGACAGAACGGTCCTTGGCATTCCGGGTTATCCCCGGTGCTGGGAAGGACGGTCCTTGGAGCAGGGAAGGATCCCGGTGTCGGGAGGGTCGGTCCTTGGAGCAGGGAAGGATCCCGGTGTCGGTCCTTGGAGCAGGGAAGGATCCCGGTGTCGGGAGGGTCGGTCCTTGGAGCAGGGAAGGATCCCGGTGTCGGGAGGGTCGGTCCTTGGAGCAGGGAAGGATCCCGGTGTCGGTCCTTGGAGCAGGGAAGGATCCCGGTGTCGGGAGGGTCGGTCCTTGGAGCAGGGAAGGATCCCGGTGTCGGGAGGGTCGGTCCTTGGAGCAGGGAAGGATCCCGGTGTCGGTCC